>JAAIXI010000232.1:10320257-10398735 GCA_013403645.1 Heliconius nattereri
TATTAGAACAAGTGAATGAGGTGGTATACTTGAGAAGTATGTTCAGTAGAGATGGAAGATACAGGGTTAACGGAGCCTTAGCTGCATTGATGAGACGGCGAAACGTCAGCACAGCTGCGCGTTTGGCCGTACACAATGCAGTGTTGGTACCGATGTTGTTATACGGCAGCGAAACGTGGGTATTACAGAAAAAGAATGAAAGAAAGATGAATGCCGTGGAGATGCGATCTCTTCATAGGATATGCGGAGTCAGTTCAGCTGATCGAATCCGCAATGAAGAGATACACAGAATGGCAGGTACTAGCGAGGAAGCGACGGTGAAAATGAAGAAGAACATGTTCAGCTGGTTTGGGCACGTTGAACGAATGAGTGAAGAAAGAATGGCAAAAAAGATTTATGATAGAAAAGTGAGTTGTAAGAGAGGTAAGGGAAGACCTCGGTTTACCTTAGAAAACACAGTATCAAATATACTGGAGGAAGGTCACGTAAAAAGCAAGGGGACCCCCCGAAGGGCATGTATGAAGAGGTTGATGACAGTGGACGAGGCGAAAGAGGTATGTAGAGACCGTAGCGTTTGGCACTCCGTTCTCTCTGACCACCCCGCTACGAATAAAGCGTGAAGTTAAGTTAAGTTTTGACCCGAACGAAGTCGGGATGGGCCGCTAGTCACATATATATAACTGAAATATCCCACCAATGGTTACGATAATTCTTTTTTAGGGTTCCGTACCTCTTAAGTATAAAAGGAACCCTTATGTGATCACTTTTTGTTCGTCCGTCTTGTCTGTCTCGACATCTGATGTCCTCATATGCTCATAGACGTGAGTATATTTAACAAAAGAAGCCCTAAAATGTGCCGGAAGCCGCGCACATACTGTGGATGCTAATACTATGGTAGTATATGAATAACTAATGCATTATAATGTTACGTTTATTTTTAACTCTTGTTAAATGATAATACAATGAAATGAAAATACAATGCTGTTTATATTTTTAAAATTATTTTTAATATATTGACGTTTTATTTTTATTTTATTATGTCTAAGTGTCGATCGAGTGTCGTGGCGAGAATTGGGGAAGGCCTATGTCTAGCAGTGGACAAAAGAAGGCGGTTCATGATTATGATGATAATGATGTCGAAAAAAATGCGCTTATTTGAAGCTACTGTGGCTTAGGAGGAGAGCATCTAACTAAAAGCAACGATGTACGCTCCGGTAAAGACATAGCGCTGTGTTGAGACCTGCTACTCAACACGCAATGTCTCAAATACTCTATTCACTTTCTTTCAAATTTCCGAGACATAGTGTGTGTGTTGGTGTCACTCGACGCCGCGCCGTGTCTGGTTACTAGAGCCAAGAAATAAAAAAAAATAACAAAACCGTTGCGGTTACAGCAGACGCTCTGCCACGGTAATATGTAATACTTTCAATTTCTCTTCCTAGTTAAGGTAAAGGCGTTGAGTTCCTCCACTTAACCCGGCGGGAGTGTGGTGACGAAAAGTTACTTAAAGTATGTGGCGGGGTGTGGCATACCCCAATACAAATCGGTATTTAAAATAGTTTTCTTAATTAAATTAAATCAAATAAGTGGTGTATATTATATAAGCTATATATTTACGTGTAAAGAAAATAAAATATATAGTAAATTATATTTATTTTTATTAATTTACGTAATGAGATCTAAGTCACTTGTTTTTGGGTAACAAAAATATTAACCTCTATTTAAAAAATAAAAAAAAATAACAAGCTTTATTCAAACAAAAAAAAACTAACCTTAAACTTAAAAGAACACGAGATCTTTGACAAAATATGAGCATAAAACATTATGAAATAATTTTGGAACAGTTTAATAATTTAATTCAAAAACCAGTACATTTTTTGCGAGAAAAAAATTGCATGATGTAGGCATATGGTTTTTCCACACTCAGTACATGCTTATTTTGTTTTGTCATCTCCCTTGCATGGGCAATCTACACATCAAGTATATCGTCGGGGTTCATTTTGGGCTACTGGAGACAGCGGTACACTTATTTGAGATGAAATTTTGTGGCAAATTTAGACAGGAATATTTTTTTCATCTCCTCGTAACAGTAAATGCGTATAAATCAAACTCAATCCCAAATTGCGAACGAATTCTGTTTGTTTATTCCTTTTATTGGCATTTTCTTGAAATACGATGCTAGCATTGATAGCTGCCATATTCAAAAGTCCATAAAAGATCGTCATTGGCCAGCATTTGCTTTTGCAAGAGACATCATAAGTTGCGCTCAGTTCGTCGACAACGACTGCTCCAGCTTTTGTCGTGTTAAAACGTTATAATTTCCGGTTTTTCCTTATCTACAGTGCTCTCATCAATTTTATCATCATGGTAAAGAGTGGACATTGGAAATTGCCCATTTATGCTTTTTAAGAGAATGACAGACTAAAAAGTCTTCTTTCACCGCTTTCCAGTAACATTTTTTTGTTAATAACCTAAAAAAAGCAATAATGGGCAAGTAAATAGAAGGCATTTAACGTAAAATCTGCGTAACGTAACGTAACGTAAAAAATAAATAAAACCAAAGCAAAAGCTAAAAAATATTGTCACAAAATGTATACACGAAGTATGTGGCGGGGTGTGACTTATCCCACAGACGTTTGCACACGTATATTCCGAGCACTGACCGGTGCAACACTGCGATCACACCACTTTCCTCTTCAGCTACACAAAGCCGCTAAAATGTAACATCGCGAATTTAAAATATATAGGGTTATGAATGGGTCCTGGGGTATATCACACCCCGCCACACTCCCGCCGGGTTAATACGCAATGCCTCAAGAATTCGGCCGAAAGTGGGGAACAAAAGTGTCATAATGGCGAAGACTAGGTTCCTAAGTTCCCTCTGCCTTCGATGTTATGTGTGGTACAGCGGGAAGTTAAAAAACAAATAAACATTTTAGTCTACGCGGGTATCATTATATCTATAAGTAGAACTCTATATTATATAATGAATATAACCTCAACATCTATTTAGTAGTCTGTTAGTACGGCTAACGTCTATGACTCAGTTGTTGTATGCTAATCATAGTCTTGGCAAAAGGGTCACGCGTTCAACTTTCCAATATCGACAATTTACAATTTTATAGGTTCCCTCTGCCCACTCCGCTGTGCGGGATAAATCGTGAAAGGCAACGCAAATTTCTAAAAACCTCTCTACACTAATGCTCACAATAATCAAGCTCCCTTCATATTGGATTTGAATCAAATAAATCGCGTACATTAAAAAATTTGCCAATTTTGCAAAGTACAAGTAAGATTATTACTTCGTTATATTACTGCATATTCATCCCACATATGTAGCGGTTATTTTATTTTTAATCTAATTTCTATGGAATAAGAGTTATTTTTTGTGTTAAAATAGCATTGTTTGTCTTATAATATTTAAAAATTCACTAGAAACAGTAATGTATATAATTAATTTACTTTCCACTAGCGGACTATATCCGGCTTCGCCCGCTTGTACTACACAATTATTTCTTTACTAATCAGCATTAATTTAGGCTACTAATAACACTATCATTTTAAAGATAATATAATATTAGAAACCAAAATAGAATAGTGAAAGTACATTTAAATGGGTAAGTTCTGAGATTAGCGCACAAACAAACAAATATATATATATATATATATATATATATATATATATATATATAGCATATGTATTAACAATAGCGGTGGGTCCGCAAGTGTTAAATGGAGGACTTCCTTCGACTTCAATTAAATTCACCGCGAGCCAATTTTAGTATTCAATTCGGTTTAGGTGGGTACAATATCTATAGAAACAATCGTACCTATCGCTCATTTGGTGCAATAATGACGTATTTGCATTTTGTATCCCGCACATAGCAGGGAAGCCAGCGGGAACCCGCGTGTTAGGAGACCCTGTTTCACATCAAGACACTTCCGTTCCCCACTTTCTGCTGAATTCTTGAGGCATTGCGTGTTGGCTGGCGGAACTCAACGCCCCACCCATTTGCAGCGCATGTTTAAATCGAACTCACAACCGTTGCGCCTCGACGACGTCAACTATTGCACTGAATAGGTAAGCGATAGCATTTAACAAAATCGTGTTTTCTCTGCAAAATAAAGCAATATAAAGGATATTTAAGTTTTTCAACTAAACATTAGTATCTTATAAGTTTTTCAATGTTTTTGAATAATTAAGTGGTTGTTTTATTTTTTTATATTGTACATTTGGTCAAAATTGATAGAAATAATTACGAAAACAAGTTTTATTCAATTTTCCATATATATGTAGATCTGAAGGGAGATTGTTTTTTGGCTTTAATATACATACCTATTTCATATAATACACTTAGTTTTGCCCGCGGCTTCGTCCACGTGGTCAAATGAAAATAACTACGACTTGTGTATTACAGTACCTACGGCAGGTACTACGTCGTGTACCAGAACAGTAATGAGTTCGTCGATAAATGCATTATCCGAAACGAAATATTTTTTAATTCGCAACAGTAGTTCCTGAGATAAGCGCGTTCAAGCAAACACTAAGGTATATAATATTAATATATATTATCAGAAACGCGATAATTTCAAAAAATAATTTACCTAGAATGGGTTATAACGAAATTAACCTAATTATGAAGATCACGTGAGCAAAACAAATATAAAGTAAAATAGCATGGTTTGTTCGGCAGAAAGTGGGGAACAGAGTGTTTTAACACTAGGTTCCCTTTGTGTACCCTGCTCTGTGCAGGATACAGCGTGAGGCTTAGTGTATTTGTCATGTTTACCACTAAAAAGGCAATAGTTGTGTGTTCAAATATCGCATCTATAACAAATATTTTTTATATAATGAGGACTTTATATAAAAACTAGTGGACCCGAACGCGACTACGCCCGCTTGAACTATACGAATATTTATTAAATATATTTATGAAATTATTTTCAGTTTTCAATAGAGAGATGCGTTAAGCAAGCTCATTTTGGGTGACGTTTTCTAACAACAAACTTTGCAAATCGTTGCTTAGTAACGGTCGCTTAGCGACGGTTGTTATTAACATGGCGGAATAAATTGCATGTCAAATTAATAAGTATTTTAATATATTGGTATATATCGAAAATATTACAAATATGAGAAAAAAAGTATCCTATGTTCATCCCGAGGCCCTCAAGTATCTCTACATGAGTATTTTAGCACAATTAAATCAGCGATTTGGTCCTGATTGCCTAATAGACAGACAAACAGAGTTACTTTTGAATTTATAATATAGGTATGGATTACGCTTAGCTTGGTTAAAAAAAAGAAAAGTTTGAAGGACAACGATGTACTTATGTTTTATACCATAGCTTTTACGACAGTTGTTCATACTAAATGTTCTTTATTTCACACCGCTATGCAATAATCACTCACAAATGAATTAATACAATACAAATATTTACTAGAGCGGGATTTCAACCCACAACTTCCAAGTGCACACAGCAGTAGGTATCCTTTCTAATTAATTTTAGTACGGAACCTTATAAAAAGTAATGTCATTTCCTGTAGATGCATTTTTAATATTAGGGCGGTCGTATCGACCCAATTTTCTTGGAATACAAAGCGTTTATTAAGTGGGTTTAGAGTATGACGTTATTCTAAATATAGGTTTTTCTGAAATTTTACTACATTTTAGTTATATTTCTAAAGAATATTCTCCTCTTTTCAGTACAAATACATGGCACGCGATGTCCACCAGCAATGGGATGACGATGGTTACTCCGATCGAGACAGCGATGACAGTAGTTACAGGTTCGTAATCTTTCCTTTGAAGCCGTACCTCACTTCACGTCCAGGCTCCATCGCCTAAAACCTGACATACCTGTATAAACGTAACGTAAACATATTAAACGAATTTAATTTCTACGGCCACGTAGACAAAACGCGACGTTGAGTTCCGGCACTCATCGCGTAGTGTCCTGAATTCAGGCTAAAAACGGAGAACAGAATGTCTTGAAAAGTAAGCTTTCCAAAATATTTTTCATTAAAAATCATTCAAGAACACGAAGTTTTTAATTTACTGCACATCTCACGCCATTGTTCTTTGATTTTTGGGTAAGATTGTCTTGTTTTTTTAGTAGAATCGAAACTGCGACCCAGTTCATAATAAGCTGTGCCAATAATACTCGTAGGCACTTCGTTAATAACGTCACGTATGACTAAAATAGAGCAGTAATTTATAAATGTGTGGAACAATATTAATGCTGGTGGTAGGAGTAGGTATACGTAACAAAAGTATTAGTTATTAATATATGCTGCGTTTTGTTTAGATAAACTAGTGTCCCGCATATATTTGTACACTCTGTTTACCGCATATATTTTCCTTAAGAGACACTATATACTTTGCCCTTCGCAGCGTCTGCAAACGCCACATTTGTGTGTTCGATTCTAACTCGAGAAATAAATGTTCTCAGGCGTTCAGTTCCGCTACGCAATATCTCGAAAATTTGTGTTTTTACACCAGGTTCCTATGTTCCTTCTGCCTATCTTGCTATGTGCGGGAAACAGCGCGAAACAAAAAAAACTAGATATTATACGAGTATATCTCACATTCGTCCTAAAAATATGTAGAGCATAACAAAAATATATTCGTGCGTTAAATTTCATTTGGAACCACTCAACCGATACCGGATTGACTAATGTTTAACCTAATATATTTGTTTCATACGTAACTCACTTAACCAGCTAGTTTTTAATCCTACGACACACAATGGTTCAAAATTAGTCGGAAAGTAGGGAACGGAAGTGTTTTAACGGGAACAGAGTGTCTTAACACTAAGTTCCCAGGATCCCTATGCCTACCCTGCATAGCAGGTTGACATGTATGTGTGTTTTTAGCCATTAGTCAAAATATTCATCCGTTTGAAGATTATCAGTTCTTTATTAATGTTTGTTTACCTTCAAAAAATTATTAAGCTTTTTCTTACGCAGACAGAGAAGCAGCAGAATTTCTGGTTAGAAAAACAGAGCAAGCATCATCTTTATTACATTCAGCGTGGATGAAATAAATGCGGGTCGCAAGGCTTTATAAACAATTACCTTTAACTACTTCCATACATTAGAATATAATGATCATATCATTGTAATGATAATTATGCTGATTTTTTTTATCTATTTGTATAGAGCATTTATTTTTTTTACAAATATGAGAGTATTTTGTTTGCTACAATAGTAATACCAATTTGTCTAGTTTTAGCTTTTATTTTCCTTGGAGGAAATATATTATTTTCGTTCTCACGCTGTACAAAACAAGGCGCGGCGTCAAGTTCCGCCACTCACCACGTAAATACGAAGGTTTAGAGGAGCGTGCGAGCTTACACTGGTAACTTCGAGTTAAACATTGCTTAAAACCGCAAAAATCAAAGGTCTTATAAAATTTATGCCATTTTTCTTAAATAAATTTTCCTTTTTCGACGCTCGTGGCGCAGTGGAATAACATTTGACTGTAGACGCGATGATTGTGAGTGCGATTTCTACTCGGAAGAATTCATTATTATCATTCCCTCTCGTTCTAGTGACATTGATAAGCGCGGCGTTGAGTTCGCCGCTTAACGCGCAATGTCCCAAAAATTAAAAGCTAAAATAAAATTGTCTTCCAGATACGATCAACATCGTCGGCTTCTACCGGGCGAGGTCAAGCTACAGAAAGAGAAGCGGTGGGCGGTGACATTGGTGGCCAAGTTCTCCTTGATAAGCACAGCTATGATACTGTTCTGCGTGTTCCTCTACATACCTGTGTACAATAGAGCCAACGATCAATTACCTAAAGGTGATTTTTTTTAATGTTAAAAAAAAACCTTTATGTCACTTGTAAAGTATCTAATACAAGAAACTAGTGTAAAAACTAAGAACTCCTTTTTCCATGCCTTATCTTCTGAACTGATCACCGTATTTTTTTTTATTTTCACGATAATTATGGGTTCGATTCCTACAGGGAAAATATTTACATTTATTTTTTTCGGACCTGGAAGGAAATAAAATCCCAAAACCCAAATTTTTAACATCTCGTCGAACTTTATAGGCCAGTTATACCTCTAGTAACAGTGAAGATTATATATATATATATGTATCTATATAAAATTCATAGAAGCTGCGTCGTAGTACTAAGAAAGATAGACAAAGCGCGGCGTTGGGTTCCGATATAGGTATATTCAAATACTTATTATTTACTTAATTGTAAACATTGCTTCCAAATAGTTTAGACTACATTTAGTATGCTAAAACTAGTTGCCCGATAAGTTATCTTTAAAATACAAGTTTTTATTGCAAATTTAATACCTAACGTCAAGTTCCTAATGCGATTATAGACTAAAAATTTCATTGAACATTTAAATAATATCTGTAAATATATAATTTATAGTGTTAAAATATAAAAGAAAAAAAAAGCTATTTTCTGACTGATTAAAAGACGAAACGATATCTACCATTATTATATGGCTCATCAGTTTGTTTGACTGGACGCACGCATCTCAAGAACTACTGGTTGGGAATTAATAAAAGAATCGTTATGTACAGTTCATTTTCAAAGAAGACTGATCATGGATATAAACATCATTCTCTCTATACCCTCGGGCACATAGGATGTTTCACACATAACTCTTTATTTATTTACATCAAATTAAAAATGGGGTGCCTCAGGTGAATATTAAAAAGTGACAATTTAAAAAAGAATTTTATAAGAATGTATAAATTTGCAAAGTACACTAACTAAGTATTGAACAAGAATGAAATAATAAAGAATAAATAAACATGTTGTGTTTCTGAATGTAAATTATGACCCCATTTCTACTAATAAAGATAAACAATTCAATTTCAATATAATAAAACGAGTCTAAGCATTATCTATGAAACTAAAGATCACGAGTTTGAACCCTGTATCTGAGAGAAATCGTGATTTCCATAAATTTGGCGAAAGTGAAATGGCAAATGACATATAAAATTTGTCTTGTCATGTTTTAAAAACTGATTTGTGAGTCATTTACAAAGTACGTTTGTTGTCATTGTATATATTTTATTTATATATTGTATATATTTTTTTATTATTATATTTTAGAATTACAAAACACTAATAGCAAAACAATGAACTAATTAACAAATTTAGCCAATAAAGTTCTCACAAAAAATATATAAGTGGACTCCATATGGAATTCCATAAAACTAATATATAAACAAATTAAATAAAACATTGGTTTTTTTCTTTACAGTCGCAGTAACCGGATGGTCAGTCCACACAAATAGGGACACAAAAATTTACGTTCAGCCAGACAATGTAACAACACTACACGAACCAAAAGATATATGTCCAAAAAGTAAAAGAAACGTGAAAAATAATCTATTCTTACTTATAGTTGTCTGTTCTTCCACAAGTAACTTTGCCCAAAGGTTAGCCATACGAGAAACTTGGGGCAGTTATCAAAATTATCTGAATAATTCAAAAGTTTTTAACTTAGTTCAAGAAAAATATAAAAATTATAATTATACTTACGATTTATTTGAAGAGGTTAATACAGTAAAGAATGTTAATTTAAGTGCAAATAGAGTAGATAGGCAAAAACGAGGTATAACTAGCATCGGTCAGCTCTTACCTAAACTGGCTAAAGTTTTAGAAAGTAATTTGATCAATGCTGAAAGTGAGGCTCCAGTAGAAAAGAGGTTTGAAGATGAAGATGACGAAGAAGAGATGTTGCCAGAATTTGATATGAATAAAGAATTAAATGAGCAAGATAATGATTTAGACATGGATTACGACTATCAATCGAATATTATGAAAATTCCACCAAAAGGCTATGAAGATGAAAGTCCAGATTTGGACAAAATATTGACAATGCTTAGAAAATCCAAAGATTTGCCAAAAGAGGAGCTAATTGAAAAAGAACCGACGATCACTGGAGTAGATTATAAAGTTGTTTTTTTATTAGGATTGCCATCTCAAGAAAATGATACCGAAGTTCAGGATAAAATTGAGGAGGAAGTTGAAAAATATGGGGATATTATACAAGAGGGTTTCATTGATTCATACAATAATTTGACATTGAAATCTATTATGATGTTGAAATGGGTCACCAATAATTGTAATGAAAGTGGTAAGTGTTCACATTATATTTTATTTATTTTAATAGGTTTGTTTTACAACTTCATGCTGTATCCCGCATATGGAGGAAATGCAGAGGGAACTTAATGTTAAGACATATATATATATATAAGTGGTTCCTGTTGTGTATTGGGAAAAACTGAAGTTTAGCGGAAATCAACGCCGCGCTATCTTTTTCTGACCGAGCGGGGAAATGAAAATGCGAATAATTCTCTTATAATAGTACTAACATTTACCCTTTACCCACGGTCTCGCCTGTTTGGTCAAATGGAAATAATTAAGATTAGTGTATGACTATTGAACGTGACATTCACTGCCGACATGTCTCTGACCGCAGGTACAGTGACCTACATCAAAACGATTAACGTAGTGTAACTTATAGACGTAAGATATATATACTAACCAATACAAAAATATTGTTTTTCAATTTGAACCGGTAGTTCCTAAGATATGATATATGTAATATTAAGTATATATTTTATTCCATGTCCACATAAATGAGTAGTTTTAAAAGTAATTGGTAATCATATATACAATTGAAACTAATTAGTATAACATTGACTTCAATTTTGCCTGTTTGCTATTTAACTAATATAATTGATTGTTGTGACGTAACGGTAGTTTGAAGGTTTATTCGTCTGTGAACGCTTGAAAAACAAATATCAGATCGCGTTTCCGTGATTTTCGCTTGTTTGTAGATTCGAATCCCGTTTGGAGTTATTATTATGATTAATTTTTCCGGTATCGTTAGATGCAAATCGGCGTTAAGTTCCGCAACCCGGCTTACAATGGATGTAGTGAACAGAAAGTTTAGAAGTTTCTCTTTGTGTATACCACAATATATGTGACTAGCGTGAAAATAAAAATTTCCAAACAAAAATCTCAAACTTACACCCGATAAATCCTAAATGTAGGCTTAGGTCTTTCAAAGGAAGTATCAGTTATAATGCGGTTATCACTCAAAGGCACAACGTTTCAAGATTAGCGGGGCGAAGTCACGAGCAAGACACTAGCAACTTGTAAAATATGAAAAAAATAGACATATATAAATTATTCTCTTGCAGGACACGGAGAGTTTGTATTAAATCCCTTTATTTTCCACTTATATTGTTATATAATAGCTTTATTTAAACAAAGACAAGCTTTTCTTTGCATATAATCTCATATTTAACATATTAACGATTTGAACCCACAATATTTTGTTAAAAGAAAATTTCTTTTTATTTTTAGTCCGCTACATCCTAAAGACTGACGACGATATGTATGTAAACGTGCCAAAATTGGTCCAAAATCTGAAGAACAGGTCCAAGATTCACGACAGGATAAGACCTCAGGAGCTGGAGTATCTCCTTATAGGTGACCTGATATGTGGAGCTCGTCCAGTCCAAGATGTTGGGAGTAAATGGTAAGATGTGAGAATATAGTAGAAAAATTGCTTTTTGTTTTCACGCTCTATCTCGGCTTAATTATTGGGACATTGCGTGTTGAGTGGCGGAGTTCAACGTTGTGCTTTGTCCGGAGGAAAAAATTGCTTATATTTTATAAACAATTTTTTTTTTAAAACTGCAACTTTTTAAAAATGTCTTATTTAAAGTTAAGATTTGGTTTCCGTGGAGAACAGAGTATCTTGACGGTAGGTTCCCTCGGCCTACCTCGCCATATGCGGGATACAGCGTGAAGCTACAAAAAAATACTTAAGATTTACTTATCCTCAGGTTAATTTTGTGTTCTTATCTGCAGGTACAGTCCACGTTACATGTACGGTGCGAGAGTATACCCTAGGTATCTGTCCGGTACAGGATACGCCCTGTCCGCGCCCACTGCCAAGGCGCTGTATAAAGCAGCTTTGACTACTGCATATTTTCATTTGGAAGATATTTATATTACTGGTAGGTTTTGTTAAAATTTGTTTAAATTAGATATCGGGAACCTAGTGTCAAGACACTCCTTTCCGTTGCTCACAAAAAATAACCTTTTTTTTGTGTTCCCCTAATTATACCGCTGCCTTTGAATTTGGACCCAAAATAATCTGTATTATCAATGTTTCCAGGCATCTGTTCGGTGAGAGCGCACCCTCGTATAACGCCGCGCGACGAGCCGGGCTTCTCTTACACAGCAGTAGGGGAGGACGCGTGCGCCGCCCACTCACATTTCACCGCGCATCGTGTCCTCCCGCAGCACATGCGCAGCGTTGAGTTACGCTTGGGCAACGTGGAGGAGGTTGATGTGTGAGTTGGACTTGTATTTCTATTTCTCATGTGTCAAAATCAAATAATTTTATTAAAAACTAGCCTCCCGGCCGCGGCTTCGCCTGCGGGAAGTACACACAGTTGTTATTATAAAGACAATATCCTAAAGTAACTAACTAACGTTTAAATTATATTATTTTCTAGCAATTTTGTCGAACCAAATCGATATACAGGATGGAAGCGTCAGCGCTCCTTTTACGGTAACAGCATATAGGGTAAAATATTTCAAACCCATACCTAAAGAAATTAATCAAGATACCTCAACAAGTTTATTATTTGATTTAAATTTTTATTTTTTTAATTTAGCCTTATACAATTTAAAAAAAAAAAGTATTAATCTTAAAATGAATATCTCTTTAAATAATAATCTGCGCAGCGCAGCTGTAAAGCTTCTGGGTGGCCCTGACTCGTCGACCGTCGTAGCATATGGCGGTAGCGACATTTTCATTTAAAATTACTTGCAAAATTCTATTTTAATATACAGTGCTTTGAATTTTATTTTGTTTATAACAAATGCCTTTGTTCTATTTTTTTTTATTTTATAACTAACATAATTTTGTCCACAGGTGCGAAAGAAAACGCTTAACTCAGGTAAGAAAGGCACGATTAAAACCGAAAAAACCGATCAAGAAACCTCTACGACAATCCCTTACGTAACTAAGGACCTGTTTTACTAAAAAAAAAATAGATTTCTTTTGCCAAATAAAACTATATTTGTGTATACGTATTTATTTTGGCTTAGCTGGTTAGATTTCATATTTTTTGTTTCTTTTACTTAATTTTTGGATTTTGAGTTCATTTTCGAGTTTTGTTTCACTTCATTTTTATTCAACTCAATTTATTTTAAGAAATTAATAACTTCGCTGTAATTTACATGTTTCTTTTTTTCTTTATGGATTCATTTCATTTGATTAGTGAGAGTTACATCATTTACTTAATAGTTAAAAGTATTTGTTTATAACAGGAAGAATATTATTTTAATTTATAGTTTTAAAAACTAGTAATACTAGTGTTATATTATTATATAGATCTGATTTTTAAACGTTAATATAGATTAAATAAAAGTAGATCAAATTGAAGAACAAATTTATATATGACAAAAAATGTCACTTTTAAAAAAATGACAATTTCTATTAAAGATCTGATTTTTATTATTATTATTTTAAAAAATGGGTCCTTAGGATTAATAGGCTTGTGATTAGATTTAACATTAATATAGATTATAAATTATTAACTTGTTCTACTTTTAATTTAAAATATTTGGATGTAAATTGTTCAGCCAGTGCTATAGTTGTGACAATTTATCGAAATTTAAATACGTCATATTAAATTGTTATAATGTATAGAAATTATATAGTGTTTGTAAAAAAGCGCATAATTTTGATCGATTGTTACTTAATTGCCTTCTATAAAATAATATTGTAATGTCAATAATTAACTTGTTATTATATACATATATAAAAAGTAGTGGTCTAACTAAAAAAAAATATGTGTGGTTTTTTTCAGTTTAATACCGAATTTTACGTAATACGTTAAAAAAAATAGCATAATATTTATTTTGTTAACTATGCGTGTGCCAAAATTTTTCGTTTAGGCAATTTATTAATAAAAACATATATATTTTTTCAGTTAAGACCTCCTTAACACCGTAACGCATGCAATATAAAATAATAAAACTTCATTAGTATAAGTTTCAATTTAGCTTCTAAGACGGTGTGATAGTAGTCCTGCCAAGGGTAATAGTGAGGGTGCCTTTCTAATACGATTTTGTTAAGGATTTAAAATAAAAATGGGCGGTGTTTTACGATACGTTATTGTTACTATTTTTATTGTTTTCGAGTATATCTTTCATGTAATCGGGTGGGTTCAGGCAAAAGCTTAAAAAATATATATTTGCTTTGTCTGTGCGTGTATTGTGTATCGCTGCTACTATATTTAATGACTTTAAAGGCGAAAAGTGGCGGAGTTGCTTTTCAAAAGTCTCATATATAGAAAAAAATAACGATATAGAAAAATATAATAAAAGATTTGCTTTAATCAAATCCGACGACAATATACAATTTTCACAGCATAACCCCTGATCACTGACCCGATCTTTACCAGTAACATTGTTTTGAAACTCTTTTTTTAGCTAATATTTTTAAAATGCCTAGATACTGCAACTCAGACCTTTATGCTAGTACTGTTAGTAGCTAGTATTATAATAGCATTTTATTTAAAGCTATAGTAGCGCTGCCGGCAGCGTTAAGTTCCACTACCCAACGTCCGCCGATTTCCTTCACACTAAATTATTTTTGTAACAATAATAATAACTCTAATTTTGTATGAAATCGCATTAAAATTTGAAAAATAATACCTAAACAGTTTAAATCCTTAGCAAATCGTATGATGCGTAGTATTCATAATAAATAATAATTTAAAATTATTATTATTAAAATTGTATATTTAAAATCCTATAATAATAATATGTATATTACTAATATAATATTTTTTGGTCACACAGCTTATTATCTCACTAGTCATTTTTGTAAATAGTACAAAAAATCATTTACGTTTAATTTTTTTGTTTTTTTTTTGTACATTTTTCATTTGCCTTTTCTAAATTACAGATGAAAAAACCTAGTGGAATATATGTTGTATACAAGTATCTGCGATTACTCGTCGCGAAACATTGCTAAGGATCGACTGTTTACAGCCAAAACCAGGTAAAAAAGGTTGTTTATTTTTTTATGAATTGCAATTTTTTATCTGTAATTTTACATATATATTCAATATAATGATTTTTAATGTTTTTTTTGTATATTGTTTTATATAAGTGCAATATTAAATATTTTTTTTAAGATTTTAAATTTTTCATTTGGATTTTTTTATTATAATTTTGTATTTTTTTTTATTTTTAAGCGGTTACCTGGCTTTGATTGTAAATAGTTGATAAAATATTTAGTTATTTGTGATTAAAAAAAGAAATTATAAAACGTATTTAATTAAAGAATGTTAGATTTTAAATATCAATTTGTATAATTTCTTTTTTTGATTCTATTTTTGTATAAAGATTTATAAAGTATTTCAGATTTAAGAATATTTGTAATTGATCGTCCCGTTTATATTTTGACATTTTAAAATAAGGTGTATTTTTTACACATTTTTTTATCTCTACAAATCTGTGTCTTAAATATTATATTACTTAATAGGATAAGAATTAAATTTACCTTTTTTTTCATTTCAATTTCAGTTTTTTTTTAAATAATGGACTTAACAGTAATTCAGGCTAGTGCTTTTTTAAATTTTCCAAAAAAACTTTTAGATAATTTCCCGAATAAAGACATTAGTAATTAGTTACTAACGACTATTTAATAATTTAACAAAAAAATAACATTGAAATGCCATGCCACTGAACAAGTAAAAAAAATATAAAAATATATGTTTTTATATGCTAACTCTTGATGGTTTGCTCAATTTTCGTCATGAAATACTTTCCATACTCTTACTTCCATTAAAAAAAGTATTTTGTGAAAAAAGAACTAATACCTCAGTGACTTTTACAATTTTTTTAGGTAATTATTTATTTTTTTATAGCAACTATAATGAATTGAATATCTGTATTTTTTATTTTCTCTGTAATCTCGAATCATCTATTTATACTGAATATATTAAAAGTGACAGCGATTTATTTTATAAATAATTATAATTATTATTTTTATTTTTATACAAAAAACCAGTGGTGGATGAATCTCCCAAGTCTACAAACCGTATACTTGTATATTTTTTTAAACCAATGAAATAATAATCATGTTATTCTATTCGCGACATTTTTTTGCTTTTTTGAGCCATATAAATACGTTATAAATAATACGTAATAAGCTGTGACTTTACGCAAGAATTTTTTCATAATTTTAAATAATCAAGTTATATAAGCAGCCGTATACAACTATATTCCATTATATTTTTTATGAGAAGAATGAATGAATTTTTATTTTTTACACTCATTCATTCACTTTACAAAAAAAAACGAATAAATCAAATTTTTGATAATTATAAATATTATATTCATTAATTTTAATTCAATTTTCTAATATGAAATATTAATTATGTCATATTTTTGGGTAAATGATTAGAAATTGTAAACACATATTGCATTGAAGGTTTTTTGCCATTGATATAAAATTGTGTTATCTTTGAAGATATCATATATAATTAATTTTTATTTTTCTTAACGTATTTAAGTAATTGTACTATACTTATGGTATACTTCTACATACTTCTCTTTTATTTGATTTTAAAATTATTTTGTCAATACAGATGGAGATATTATTATGTGACAGTATAAAAAAGATATTTTATTTACGTTTGTGTAATTCTCCATATTTGATTGTTGTAATAGAAACAAAGTTTCTTAACTATGTATGGGACCTGAAGAGTGTGAAATATCATAGAATATATTAAGAAATGCCATTTTAGATTTATTAATCGATTTATGGAAATATCGCTTCGTATAGTCGATTTTAGAAGCCATCATGGTATATTATTTGAGTGTACTATGGTATAATATTTGGGGAATGATTAAATTAAAAATGATGAAAACCGTGCGGAATATTTAAAGAGATCGATTATTTGAATCGATATTAGAGAAATCGATTGAAATAATTATGTGTTGTGTATTATTATAAATAAAATTACGTATTTCAGCTTTTTATTATGTTTATTATGAATTAAGAATCTCAAATATTGGTTGTTCTGGAAATTTCTGTAATTATAAATGTATTTGACATTTTAAATTGAAACGATTACTTTTAATATTGTGTTGTCTATATACTTGACTGTTTCTTCTTTTTATAGGTTTTATGTAACAGCAAAATAGATTGGCTGTGTAATGCCTTACAGATTATATATAATAAATAGTGACACATTGTGTATTGCCATAGATAAAATATTCCTCTATCAAATATGTCTTTTATGGGTAAAGGTACTTAAATTGGAGAAAATGTATTGTATATTTTCTAATTTTATGTATAGCAAGGGTTAAATTTGAAAATCAAGTTAATATAAGTAATGTTATTAAAAAATATTTATATGATCATTAAGTTGTTTAATGATTGTTGGTTTTTTTTAGCTGTAATAGACATGTTTGAATGATTTTTATTTCAATAGCATATGTATTTTGTGATAGAACAATTTGAAAGTTGTTATTAAATTGACATATTATGGCACTATTTAAACTGGATATCTTTTTTTTAAATGCATTCTCTTATTTTGTAACATTCGTACAACCTTCTTTGTGTATTCTCTATATAACGCTACATTGGTGAAGTGATTAGTACTCAATGGCACATTCGTAAGGACATAATTAAAAAATTAAGAAAATGACGACATAATTTATGTCCATATGATTTTTTTTTTAAATATAAAACAGAAAATTTAAATGTAAAATTATGTTTTCAATAATATACATTAAATAAAAAATAAAAAATACGCATATGGGTTTTATTCGTCTCATATGCGTATTTTTATATAGCTGTCAACAATTCAGCTAGGAAAATTTAAAAAGAAACGAAATAGTTTTAATTCCTTTAATGATCTGTCTCTACATACGTATATCGTCTCTTTGGTGGTGAAGAGAGGTCAACCCAAGTAACGTATTATATACAATAACAAGTTTTAAGAGAATACATTTTAATTTACATACAATATGTTTTATATTTTATACAAATCCAATGAAAATATTATTAAAATTTGACTTTGTTGTAGGAAGGAGTTGTAGATAAATTGTATGATTATTGTTTTTCCACGCTTATAGTAATTTGTAATATGTAAGTTGTCTCTTCGACACCAAAAGGCGGGTCTTTGTATTGTTTCCTCAAAATGAAAGTGATATAATAAAAAAAATAGCAAATTGTAAATCAAAGCATATAGGTTGTGTAATTTTGTTTTTTTTTTTTAAAAAGCAACCACAAAAGCATATTTTGAGTTTTTCCGGTATTTTCTGTCTTAATAGTCAGTTTTACTGAGAGATCTAATGTTAAAGTCATAAAAACCATCAGAGTCTGTGACGTACTTGAAAACAAATCTGAAATTAATTTTTGAGTTAGGTCACTTTTTTCTGAACCCAATATGTAACATTATCATATATTTTTCATACATATAATATAATAAGAAAATAAAATATTTGCTGTTAAGCTTCGCCTCTCCCCATAATGTTCCGGCGCATAGTGTTCTAACTTGTGATGATTTTTATGAAATAAAACAGAGAATAATGTTTCTTCATATTATTTTTTTCTCCTTAAATTAGTCGCAATGGCGATGTCAAGTTCCTCTACTTTACAAATGTCTCTAGCACAGTATGTAAATGTGAGGTTTTATGTGTGGAATGATTTTTAAAAGAAATAAAACTATAATTAATTAATAAAATGACTTTCATAAAACTTTTGCACAGATTATAAATTGTATTTACCAAACGACACTAAAAATTTACACTAAAATATGCCAATGCCAAAAACAAGGTATTTACCTTGTTTTTGTTATTTTTAAAACATAATAAATAATAATAATTTTCAAACTTGCTTACTATATTCTATAGAAATTTTAAAAGTTACATCCAAAATCACATAAAATAGAATTAATAAAGTACCGAGCGAGCTGGTTCGCACGGTAGAAGAATGTCTCGCGCTCGTATATGTTTAGCAAAGTCAGATCTGTTGCTAAGAAATTTGCTGTTTTACGATCTGGAAATAAAATATACATTTAAAGTTAATTGAAGGCCGTCATGGCGCAGGGACAAGCGTGTGACTGTAAACACGATGGTTGTGGGCTCAATCCCACGCGGAGGGATGAACATTTAATATTTTCCTTTGCTAGCTCTACGAATTCGGCTGGAAGTGTGAAATGGGTAACGGGGGATATATAAAAGCAAAGTT
Source organism: Heliconius nattereri (assembly GCA_013403645.1). Taxonomy (NCBI): domain Eukaryota; kingdom Metazoa; phylum Arthropoda; class Insecta; order Lepidoptera; family Nymphalidae; genus Heliconius; species Heliconius nattereri. The sequence goes on from JAAIXI010000232.1 coordinate 10,339,545, forward strand.
GCACTTAATTTTAAAATATATTATGCTAGTTTCACACTGTCTCCATATACCAGCGTAGGCAGAGGGAACCTAGTGCAAAGACACCTCTCTTCTTAATAAAATAAACTAATTTAAAATATACATTACCCTTTGGATTGATATTAAAGATAGGTAGCGCGGTGACGTCTGCGAACGCAAACGACGTACAGAGGTCTAGAGCGTTGGCGTGCGGCAAGTTGATAGTTATGCGGACAAGTGCTAAAAAAAATATAAAAAATAACATGTCATTTATTAAAATAAGCTATTATTATATGAGTTTTAGATACACTTTTTTTTTATAATATTACTAAACTAAACTTAATGTTCTGTTGGAAATACCAAAGACATCTCATCTCTCACATATTATTCAGATTCTTAGACTTTATTACATACTTACTCATTTACAGCTCGGCCTAAAAAAGGTCTGTTATACATACGATATGTCCCCTTATAGCTGTAGCTGTATCTGGTGTCCTCTCGCAGCGATTTGTGTTGTATTAAGCTCCTCGTGGATTCGAACTCCAGGTATGGGCAGTCCAGCGCTATGACAGCCACGTCAGATGCCATGTTGAAGCTGGAACATATATTTTGTTCATTTTTCATATTTTAAAATGTCATTGCCACATTTCGACGCAAACTCATATAAAATTTGTAAAATTGTTATATTATTAAAAATAAGAAATATCCCAAGTAAGTATTTGACTTAATAGCCTTTTCACTTTCTTTTTATAAAGAAATACTTACAAAAATTCCGACACAGAACATTTATTATGATTCCTTATAATTAGATTTTCATCAATGTACGTGGCGTTGAAGTACGGCGTGTTGTACTTGAATCTTGGTATTTTGTACGCGCTGGGAACGAACCCGCGTACCTTGGGGTTGCATCGCGAGTTGATCGCAAGGTTCTCACGAATGCACTCTTTGTAGCTTAGCTTGCATGGACGGATGATGTTCGACGGCACTATGATGAGGGAAGAAAGATGAAGAAGTAGGTATATTATATGTGTTATTTTAGTTTCACACTGTATGTGTATTTTATTTTTGTTTCCGTCCTAATGCGTGACGCACTGCGTGTAGAATGGAGGAACTCAACGCCGCGCTTTTCTTGACAGATCTGAGAGATGATAATAATTTAAATACAAACATTTCTTCTAATGGATAGGAATCGACGTAATCGAAATTGCATTTTTAAATGAAGTAATTATTTTTTATTTTTATTTCTTTATTATTACAGCCCGGGATTGAGTACCGTTACTCGCCACGCAATGCCTTGAAAAAAAATGGCAGAAAATGGGAAACGGAGTGTCTTAGTACTTGGTTCCCTCTGCCTATTCAGCTGTATGCGGGATGAAGCTGTTTTTTTTTGTCTTTAAAAGGGCTGGACATCTCAGTAAGCTCTCTAGTAAGCGGAGTGTCTCAACACTATATTCTTACTGCCTACACTGTTATATATGCGAGATGGCAAAAACGGGATTTTTTTGACGTGTTCGTTATCTACACCGACTTTACAAACAACCAATTAAGTATTTAGTAACCAAAATCACTCACCAGCCAAACACGCTGCAACCGCCAAAACCAAAGTTACAACTTTGGTTATCATTTTAACCGACCTCGTCTTCCCCAAGCTCGAAGTCGCCTGAGCTGCAGCGAGCAACTTAAATAAAAACAATTGATTGTCTTTTGTTTGAAAACTAACAAGAGATATATAATTATTATTTGTTTTTGACAACACTTGAATAAATTAATTACGATAGATTATTATATTTCTGAATTTCTTTGATTATACCTATAACATTTTTGTGGGTTTGTTTAAGTTTATAAAATGTACTACAAAATCCAAATAGTAATTTTAAAAGACGTTAATTTATGAATTGAAAAAAAAAATAATAGATATAATTTCGATTATATATTTGCTTGTTACGCATAATTTCAGTATGTCCTGATGTAAACAAATGTTCTTGTTGGTGGATCAAAAATAAATAAATTAATTAATTAAAGTACAATTTGTCAAAACCTCGTAAAAATATTCTTATATATTTAGCAATAGTATTCTCTCTTGCAAAATGATCATTGTAAGAAACTATTTTGGGGTAACGGAAGTTTGCAAAAATCTCCCTACAGAGATGCTAACAACAGACCAAACACCAATAGACAGACCAAAATTAAATCAATTAAAATGACATAGGAACTATAAAAGTTTTCCTTCAACAACAGATGTTGTTTTTGTTAAAAATAAAATTTGCAATCATTAATGACGTTATTATTTAATCGTCAATAGGATCCAATCAGGATGGCCGAAATTAAGTTCCCTCGAAACATTCCCCTAGATAAACAAAGAGGTTCCCGCGTGTTCCCACATAGCATTGCAACCCCGACACAATGATGGTGGAAGAAACACCCATCGTTTTGAAGTTTGACATGCATGTATCTGTATGTGGCATCATAGCTTCTAAACGGATGAATCGATTTTGATCTAGTGTTTTCTTGTTTGAAAGGTGATTTAATTGAGTGTTCTTATTCTAAATGTAGCACAAGAATCTACAATCTTTACGTTTTATTGTAATTTAATTTCTCCCAAGTGTGAGTCCGGCTAAGCAGTCACTCTACTTTTTAGATCCTCTCTTTTCCTAAGGTAAAATGTGAATTGTACACTTTTTATACTTATTGTAAAAATATTCTGATACAATCGTCTGTCATTTTTAAAGTATATGCAAGAATTTCATTTAAATAAAAATGTAAACTATGTAACCCAAAACAATACGAAACGAAATAAAATACGAAAATAACTCAATATAAAGACATGATTATTTATTAAAATAAATATTAAGTATATACCAGAAAAAAATATTTTTTATTAGATTATTAAGAATAATTACAACTAAGGACGGAAGGAAGGAAGGAGGTTGTTGCAAAAAAAAAACACAAATAGCTTAAAAATCTTTTTTATTCGTAACTATTTTACATTAATAATAATAATCAATAGAATTAATCGTTTAAATATTTACTGTCGACAGCGAACACACGCACGCACCAAGCGTTACTTATAATAAATGCGACATTAACACGCTGTATAACGTAACCGTACTGTATACAGAGGGAATGGAAAAGTTTATTTAAAGGTAAAACAAGTAAATGCTAGGTAATTTCCGAGTGTACGTTAATTAAATGAAAAAATAAATGCATCAGTATAAAAAAAAACATTTTACGGAAAAAAAATACATTATATGCTATAGAAATAAAAAAACTAAAAAAGAAAGTAGATATGCAGTTGTAATAAAATAACAACCCTCTGTATAAAGGACATGTAAAATATCTTTGGTGTATTTATATTTCTACAGGTATTAAAGTTGAAATTTATTATTTAATGTTCTTACTTAAATAAATACATAAAAAAATCACCTGCATCCCGCACACAGCAGGGTAGGCAGAGGGAACCTCGTATTAAGACACTACGTTCCCCACTTTCCGCTAAATTCTGGAGACCTTGCGTGTTGAGTGTGGAACTCAACGCCCCGCCCTTTGTAAATAAATATATTATAACTGTAAGAATTTTCTTACTTTATAACTGGGATTATGTAAGTTTTTAATTAAAATTGTAATAAACGGAGTGATTGGTACTACATCAAAATTAGATAGATATAAAAAACATTATTAAAGCTTTAGAAGAAAAATAAATAATAAATTTTGACTTATCTTGTAACATCTTAGTACAAGATTACTTATACAGCGTGTTAGAATTTGCCAAACATTTTATGTCACAGAGTAAAAAAATATTAAAATGTAATTTTAAAAATCAGTTGGTAACCACATTTTTTACCTGTATCATAAAACATATGACAAAATCGGTAGACAGATTTCATTTCCACTCACCAACATCAAAACACTAAGAATAATTAAAATAGAAAAGAAGTACAGCAAAAAAGCACAACTTAAAAAAACCTAGAACATAAATAAAAAAAATGACATTTTGTGATGCTTCCATAATTTCAAAGGACAAAAGTTAGCATAAAAATACAAAAAAAGGGTATGAGATTCGATTTTCCGTTGAAATCTGTCTACTTTGCTTGCTCTACTCAACATATACCTACCTCTTTCTTTTATTGGACATTTATTTGTCTCTCTCGTACATCTATATGTAATCGTGAGTTAGAAAGAGACAGATATATAGAGCAACGCACAGAATATAAAATGTAGATAAAAATATTAGTCACTAATAGTATTAAAGCGTTACAAATGACAATTAAAAAAAATAGTAGATTATGAGTGATTTTCGTACAAGTTTGAGAAACATTGTATAAATTTAATTTAGATATCGAATATAATTTTTTCATGTTCTCTAATTTTCAACCGAAAAGGAACTATAGTTAAATTTATACAGCATGTTACAAAAACTACAATTACAATATGTATAATAATATAATTTAACACAATTCGTATGAAATTACACATCAACATCGCGACACACCGACGCGCACACATGTTACATAGACTGAGATAAGATTAAAAAAGACAAGAAACAAAAATACGCAAAAACCATGTAAAAATTACATTATACGTATCGGCGTGTCGTACAAAAAACCGCCAACTTTAAACATTTTCAAACCAATTGGTTCCGATCACACGCCAAGCGTTGCGAAATATATTTATCAAATATGTATATATATATAGCAAATAAAAACAAATACATTACAATGTACATACAAACAACCGTGGCCAAGGGCGAGACAGCACGATGCCAAAAAGAGAGAGAGATAGATACCATAGCTCTCTTTTTTCTCTTTCCATTTTAGCCCTTTTAGCCCAACGAGTATTAAACAATGCAACGACAAAGGCACCAAGACTCTTCAATCGAGATATAGTGTATCAATTGGAATGAATCTTCTATTAAGAGAAATAGACAGCGTTTTACGACTGAGAGACGGCAATGTCTCTTAGTGTCCTTTTTTATCGTAATAAACTTATATTACACTAAATATATAGCAAAACGTATCATTATTTCCATAATTTTCAATATATAAAGTGTAATATGTGAATATATGATATATTCAATTATTATTATATGGATGTTCTAAAAAAGTAAAACATACCTTCGAAGTATTTTTTCTTTCTTATTCCTTTTGGTAAAAATAGAATGAGAATCGTTCTAGCCTTTACATAACATAACTGAACAACTACGAGTCTACTACTATCTGTTTTTAATATAAATATTGAAATTGATCGCCAAGTTGCTCAAAATCTTATAATCAATCACAATTTGAAATTGACCAAATAAATCATAATTTTAAAGCATTTTATGTTTGCATTTCTTATATTTAAAAGCAATCTTGACCAAATTTTAACAAGCCAAGCAGCCAACATGTCTGGGCAGCAACACACTAATGTACGTTGGGCAACATTCATTAAACACGCTGTATCCCGCACACAGCAGGGTAGGCAGAGGGAACCTGGTGTTAAGAAACTCCGCTTCCCACTTTCTGCGGAATTCTGGAGGTATTGCGGGTTGAGTCGCAGAGATCTTTCCGAGCTTTTGCCTCGACACCAGAGCGAAGAAATGGAAATATAAACGTAAAGAAATATTTCACTTCTTCGAGTGGGGATCGAACCCACACCGTCGCTTTACAGTCACACCTTTGTGACCCTGCGCCACGACGGCCGCATTAATTAAATATAGCTCAATTTTTACTCAGTTCACAATATTAGAATCATTTCAGTCACTTTATAGCAAACTTGGCTAAATGTTACTTAACTTGTCCTTCGCTTAATTTATACTCAAGATATTTTAGAGCAAGCTTGGCCACAACTTCAATACAAAATATAACAACAGTGCATCATATATATATATATATATATATATATATATATATACATTAAATATATAACTTTAATGTGCTTCAGTGAGAAAAATATTTCGATGAAAATAAAAGAAAAGAGTTGCATAATGTTAAAAAAAAGCCTCAGAAGTAAGAACTACTAATTATAATACCTTAAAAAATCTATTTTAGGGTGATTCAGAATAAAATTTTAGTTTTAATGTATGCATGTATACAGGCGCTAAAATTACATTACATATTGACAGATTTCTTATTATATATAAAATAATATTTTGCAACTTTTTCCTTTATCTTATCTGTTTTTCACATCAAAAGCTTCAAGCAAAGCTGTTCTTTTTTATATTTTGTAAACTAACAGTTAAAAAAGTTACAAAACGAAAAAAAGACTATTATCTTTATTAGTAGCACGAAATCAAAAAAAACTGTTTAAACAGCATACCATATATATTTATTTCTAATAAAATTGGGTACCAGTTATATAAAATAATAATAATTATAGAAGAAACTAGTGTTTAGACACTTCAGTCTCCGTTTGAATTCGAGACACTTCTATTTGAAATCAAATTTCAAAATAAATAGAAACATATTTCATTTAAGTTTTCTTCTATTATGACTCATGTCTATGGGAAATCGTACCTACACTCAATTTTCAATGTATTGAAACAAATTACGTTTTTTTTATATCTAAAGCATTATAATTCTTGGTGTTGTGATTATTTTGTAATTACTTGAGAATATATAATAAATAAACAATAATAATAAATTTTAAACGTAGCTTGGATTTCAATTTGTACTCGTAATTGATTTTTTGTTGAAAATGTGAAACAACACTAAGTAACACCAAGTAATAATATAAGTATAAAATAAAAGTAATATTTCATAAAGGAGCGTTTGTATGTATGTATTTTTGCCTTTGGAAGATTTGAGGTTTAAAAACCTTTTACGATATATGACATCGATCAGACCAGCGGAAGTTGATAACATCTTTACATCAACAAGAAAAGAGCTCATGATCATCAAACGAACTAAAAATATTTTTTTGAATCATGGCGAAAAGAAGAAACGGTCTTGATTAAGTCACCTTTCAAACAAAAAAAACTACATCAAAATCCGTTCACCCGTTTGGGAGCTACGATGTCACAGACGGACTTACATACACACACAAATATACGCCAAATATATTAAAAACAACAAATTTATCAACAAATAATGTCTTTTTAAGCCAAAAATTAGATTTCACATATTTTTTTATATCACAAATTAATCACACACACCTTTTCGTTATATGTACACGATTTATATGAAGTTTTACATACTTCTGTCTATCAACGATTATTTGTTTTTTCTTAATTTTTTAACATACTACACTTGGAATCGTCAGTTAGTATGTATTTAAATTACATTAAAACAATAAATAAAATGTTTAAAGTTAGATAAATACTAACTGGGATCTTTGAGTGCATTTTGTTAGGTATTAGGGAATTTGAATAATTTTTGTATGTTATATGCTTCATCTTGAACTCCATGTTTAATGGAGCAGTCAGTGAAAAAAAAGTTGTTAGATATTATATATTTGAATAATGCAGTCCTCATTTCCTTTTGATTTATCATACAACTAATAAATATGTAACCATGTATGTATGAAAGAAAATATCTACTAAAACCATTCAAATTCCTTAACAGCTAACGTCTTTCAATCATTTTTTTTTAATATAAAAAACAATATTAATAATCTAACATTGTTCTAGCATTTCCCAAATAATAGTTCAAAATTGTTTAATGTATCATTAATCTCATTAAAAAATATGTACATATTAAAAAAACCTATTTTAATTTAATATTAAATGTCTAAATACCCCATTTTATAATAAACTGGTAAGAAATTCTATGTATGTTTTTTTTGTTAAGGACTAAACATATATCTATAAAACTTTAACTACAGAAATTAATGATACATTAAACAAAACTATACAACTACTTGTACAATCGCAGTTCAAAAGGTACAGTCAGAAAAAGAGATCGTAAAAGTCACGGTAGAATATTTTTTTATCTATTTTATTGTTATTTTGTCGCTTCCACTTTTTCTTCTGACTGTACTCACAAGGCATGATTTGAATTATCTTATATACTAATAATTTTTAAAATGGATTGTTTTTTGTGAACCATACATAAAAACTAATAGTGTTATATTAAATGAAATTATTTTAAAAAATCTATTTTAATGTATTTTTGTATTATTTACAATATTATGACGTCATAGTAAAGTTAAACAAGACTTCATATAAAAGGATTTTTGACAAAAATTTACTGGGAACTAATAGATGTTTAATTTAATTGTTTCAATATATTAAAACGGCAGTACAGGTTCAAATCCCAAATAAAAAAGAAACTACATATTTCAATTTAATACAACACTATTTACTAATAGCATATTAAATTTGGCGTACATCTTTCTAAATATATACATTTAATGACAAAACTTCTTTCATTTAAAAAAATACCCTCACGCTCACGAGCGTTGCGCAAAACCGACATTTAGATTTTTTGTATGTATTTTGTAATTTTGTATGTATTTTGTATTTTTGTATGTATGACACATAACTATATATCCATTTATTATATATAAGCATTATTATTAACCCTATACCGATTTGAATTGGATTATAAGCGTTATGCAAGAAGTTTCGAAGACATTACCTATAATATACATATGTATGCCAACATATATTTAATATTTTGTTAACTATTTTTAAACAATACATATTTGTCAGATTCTATAGTAAAAAAATCTGTGTCTACGAAAACAAACGTCAGCGAAGTCAAGAAATTCAGATATTTTTTAATTAATGTGTGGTAACATTAATACATACAGCGTTATGTTAGAAAATTACCAATAAATTTGTTACAATAAATTGTTCTCGTGTTACCGATTCAACTGTAACCGAATATCTGACGTGTTACCTATAAGCAACTATTGCAATATTAGATTAAAAAAAAATTGTAAAATAGTATTAACTAAATACCTGTACAGTATTGTTTGACGTTACTTAATCGCCGATGTATTGAATTGTTACCAAGGTATACAAATGTTACCAAATGATTGATGTTTGGTAACATCACAAACAGAAACGACTTCATTTTATATTTCTGCTGACATATCTATATACAGTTGTTGCTTTTAACTCCTGCTAGTGACATCACATCTACATACAAAGAACTCCCTGTATGTAGATGTACTTGCATCCATCCTACTAATATTATAAATATGAGGATGGATGTCTGTTCCTTTTGTTTCATACAAAAACATATAGATAGAATTAGAATGATATAGATTAAACTTGACTAAAATATAGCTTATACATCAAAATAAAAAATCTTTACCTAAATTGTACCCCTATAGCTACAATTTAGGTAAAGATTTTGTATAATTGGACTACAGTATAACAACAGCTTTAAATGGGCCACACCGCGTTTATGTTTCAAGTTTTCGATATCTATTGGCATACCTACATACAGGAGGTGTTTAAGTTTCATCAGTAGAGTCACTTTTATAACTCAACTGATAATTACGACAGTATCGTCTCCATTTAATATATTTGTTCGCATACCGATATACAGGATGTTTCTTGTAAGTCTTATAACTTCTAATAGTAGTGTCAGTAGTGTCATATCTATATACAGGACGTTTATAAGTCCTGCAGGTGTCAGTGTAACTGTCAGTAGTGTGATTGTCAGTCGGTCTGCGTGCTGCGCGTGGCGCGGCGTGGTCGCCGCTACGAAGGTGGTTGTGGGACGCCCTTTGCAGCTTCTTCGCGTTGTTTGCTTATGTATACCTGTTTTATTTAAAAATGTATTTAGTGTATTGTATTTTTATTAAAAAAAAAATATATAGGAAATCGGTAGTTTTTTTTGGTTTAAGAAATGCCAGCCGCCAGTATGTGACAAAGTGTTATGTTACTAAATTTATACATTTGTTTGGAAATTTCCTAATTAGTTTGGGCAAGATTTGAATAAGAATTATTTTTATATATGAATATAAGCTGGGTTATTTTTCTTAAAGTATCACATAAATATTTTTCTCTTCTTTTATTATTTCTTCATAATGAATCTTACATTTCATAAACAAATCAAAAAAATATTTAAAAATATCTACCAAAATCCAACAAAACCCACCTGCAATAATCTATACTTGCTCACTGAGAGGTGCTTTAAATGGGGTTGCATACGTTCTTCTCCCATCGCAAAAGTGAACGCGACCATACAGAATACCGCTGCTTTGCGCACCGCAGAGTTTTGATGGTCGGCGAGCTGGAGATATAACATTCTTATTAATATTTATTATAATTACATACTATATACATAATAATATAGTAGAGTAGGCAGAGAGAGCTTAGTGTTAAGTTACATAGTTCATCAGTTTTCGGGCGGAGCTCAACGCCCCACTATATATTTTCACCAGAGAGAATAAATGAAAATAATGAATTCCCTCAGGCGAGAATCCACCCGTTTAAAGTCTGGCGCTGTCCTGCTATGCCATGACGTTTTTAAATGTGTAATGTTACTTTTAAAGGCTTGATTTTAAAACCGCGTAGTTAAATGAAAATAGCTTGATATGCGATTTTCATTCATACAATATAATTTATAAATAAAAACGGCATCTCGAAATGGATTTCAGTGCTGAGAATGCTTTATAAATATGGGCCTAAGAGACATTCTAAGTGCAGGAGGTGTGTAAGTGTATTTACACAGAAACGATTAATTTTATTTAATATAGCTTAGTCTTCCTGAATATGGTCTATGAAACTTAATGAAAATCCTATAATATCTATAAAAATCCGCCTCACCTGTCCAACCCCCTCCATGAGCTGAGCAACGATGTCATCAGTCAGTTCTGGTGCCCTCGCTTTGGCCACTTCAGCTGCGAGTTTGAGAGCGCAGAGGGATGTCGGGTATCCGCGGGTACGGATGACAGGTTTGAGAAGCGCTAGCACCTAGTGATAAACAAGAATAAGTAAAAATATATAGAAAAATTATGATGATATTTTTTACATATAAAGTTTAGTATCAAGATACTCAGTTTTTTGCTTTTCACCTGATTTCCAGACATTGCATTCTGACTGGCTTGAATTCTGCCAGTGCCACTACATTTCGTATTATCAGAGCGGGAAATGAAAATGATTAATTCTTTTAACAGATCCGTTCGGGAATCGAATTCGCAACTGTCTTGCAGGCACTGTTTCCTTATTAATGATATGATGATGATTAACGCTATGATGGCCTAAAATATTGATTGAGATAGTAAACGGAATAAATGAGTAATTTATTTGCATAAGATTTAATCGAACCTAATGAAATGGCAAAATCCTCGTAATGTGCGGTATCCCATTCCCCCCAAATCCTTCAAAATCCCTCTACTAACCTGATGGGCGGGCAAAGCCCTAGCTATATGTGGCATACCAGCGTCCACCGCCCTCATCACCTCCTTGCTAAGAGAATACGCGTTGATGACCTTCAGCAGGATTAGGTCGAAGTACTCGAGCCAATGCGGCCTGGTCTCTGGTCGGCGGCACAGCCACACGAGCACCTTAATGGACTCTGATGCTGAACGTTCATGCGCGGTTCCCCAACCTGATGAAGGGTAAAGCTTAGTGGTTAAAATTTTTTTTACAGCTTCACGGTGTATCCTGCGTTTAGCAGGGTAGGCAGAGGCAACCTAGTGTTAAGACACTCCGTACCCCACTTTCTGCTGAATTCTGGAGGCATTGCGTGTTGAGTTGCAGAACTCAACGCCGCGCTTTGCCTCGACACCAGAGCGAAGAAATGGAAATATAAACGTAAATAAATATTTCACTTTCTCGAGTGGGGATCGAACCCACAACCTTCGTGTTACAGTCACACCCTTGTGCCGCTGCACACGACGGCCTCAACAATTTAAATTTCATGCATAATTTTACAAGAAAAAAAATATATATACACATATTTGTATATATTTTTTTGTGTTGTGTGTAATACCAGAGGATTGTGCGTTCGTTGCGTTTTCAGCATTATCCTTATCCGCTGCATTCTCATCTACGGAGAGAGTTGCCAACGCCACTCGTACTATGTTCCTAGAAACAACCATAAAGTATTTTTTTTAGTTAATTATTAGTTTTTTTTAATATTTAAGTATAGGATTTCATTCATGCCAGTTCAATTACACTGAACGAGAATCGTAATCATTCATTCAGAATTCGAAATCAAAAACAATTTTAGATAGTCACATTGCACATAAAACTTATTGGTTTTGGACATCGTATAACGCTGGACTGATGACGACGACGGTTGTACGTTCGATTCCCACTCGGGGAAGTAAATTATTTTCACAACTACTGTGTTGTATTGTACATTAAAAATAATTTACTGTCTACAAATTTGGGCGATACATAGGAAATGGACTGTTTAGCACTAGATTCCCTCTGCCTACTCTTTTATGAAGCTGATATAAAACAAAAGTCATTTCGCTAGTATCATTCAATCTTTCACAAATACGAAAAGTTAACAGAAAATAAAAAAAACATACTTAAAATACTCTTTAGGTTTATTACAATCGCCATATTTGAGTATTTCATGAGTGCTGAGCAATAGCCGCTCAATTTGCTCAGGTGTTGCCGTCGTTACGTCCAATTTACTCAACGCTTCTAACACTTCCGTTTCTCGGAGACCCGCTAAAAGACAGGAAATTAATTTATTATAAGAAATATATATTTAGCACAGGCTTCGATTCCCGTTCGGTGGAGTTAATTATTTCAATTTATTTGCTTGTTGAATTTAACATGATTCTAAAATTAGTTGTAACAAATTTAATAATTAAATAAAATAAAAAAATACATACACTTGGTTATGATCAATCCATTCTCGTCCATCTCATATGGCTTCACCTTGTCCCGACCCAAATGTGCTGAGTTGCAATCACTAAAAACAATAATAATATAAATAAATCACTTTCACGCAGTATGCCGCACACAGCAGGGAACCTCGTGTTAAGATACCCGTTCCCCACTTTCCACTGAATTCTGAAGGTATTGCATATTGAGTGGTGGGACTCAACGCCGCGCTTTTCTTCAACACAAGAGCGAAGAAATGAAAATATAAATTTAAATTAATATTTTACCTTCTCGAGTGGTGATCGAACCCACAACCAGTCGCAATACAATCACACTTAGTGCCCCTGTGCCACGACTAGCTTCTATTAAAATAATTATTTATGCCTATACTTCAATACTGACGTTATAAAGCTAAGAGTTAGTTTGGTCTAACGATCTACTCTTATGAACTAGTGGTTTGAATTGTACAAGGGAATATTAAATTTTAATATTCCCATAATATACATTATAAAAATATTAAACTAGTAAATGCAATCCTTACCCATGTGGTCCGTAATCAAGACGTCCATGGGGTATCGGGGACGACTCTTTAGTACTGCTCGCTTCTTCAGAACTATCCGCTGAGGCGGCTCGGGCTATTATGTCACTGGAAATATGAAAAAAATACTTATAAATTATTTTATTACAACGAGCCACTTGCCTACGGTTTCACCCGCTTAAACTTATTGTTACATTTTACACTTGCCTACGGTTTTAACCTGCTTAATCTTTTTGTTAAATTTTACAAAAATCTTTTCATAAATTGTAGCTTGTGTTATTCTATTGTTAGTTTAATTAGTTTAATCTAAATGGTTTAGTAGTTTTTGCGGAAAGGAGAAAAATATATTTATGAGAAAATTATGGTTAAAATGTACGATATGTTACTGTAAGCGATAAAACTCAACTTTTCACAAAACAATAAGACTGGAAAAAACACAGAAACAATAAGATTACAAAAAAAAGCACACCAGTGAGATGTTGTGATTGTTACCAACATTTACTGCTTACTTTTAAATCAAAAATATTAATCATCAATTGTAACAAACATTCAAACACATTTTTCGACTTTCCTTATATTTCTAAAATAATAGTCTTAATACTAACGCATTATAATGTCCGTTTGGTACATTGGCGCCATTTTGTCCTCTCGACAACGTCGCATCTGACATTTGACTTATACCTGAATCTTTGCTGGACATGTGATTGCCGCATTCCGCTAAAAATGAAAAACTAGATTATTTTAATGACAAACAAAATCGCAACAGTGGTTATTGGGATTGTAGTTGCTATACATATTCTAAATTCTTCTTTTTGTACAGTTGACTAAAAAAAGTAATAATCATGAAATCCCATGATTGACGAACAGATTTTTTTTCTAACCTACCATTAGAATGCTGAGCAGTATAAGTGTGTATTTCGTTTGTTGTTTTTCTTATACGTGAATAGACATCTTCTGCGTTACTCGAATTAGACGTTGACGTTCTTAGTGGACTGTCACTTCCGGCTGAGAAAATAAATAATGTAAAAATAATTTGATGATTATTTCACATTGCCTGAATTCGAATCTGCAAATGTCGAAATTATTATTCTACAATAACACAACTTTTATGAAGATAATGTATATCTCTTAATGATTAATGTATATCTCTCTGCCGAAACAAAATATAAATCTTTACATAACTAAAACTTTCATAACTTTTCATAACTAAAACTAACGAAATCTTTCACAATTTCAATTTCAATTACGGTTACGGAGCTCTAAGATATCTCTGATATTTGTTAAATGTCATTTCTTTTTCTTTCGGTTATATTATTGGCAAGATAAATATTTAAAAAAAAAGAAATCTTACTACTGGAAGTCCGTCTAACATGTTGTTGAACAACTCCATTGACCAGCGCTTGAGTTTCAGCTGGAAGTTCCGACATGAGAGCTGTGAACTGGAAATATAAAAGAAAACATACATTTATAATAATGTCTTATCCTATATCTTATAAAACGAAGTCGCTTTTCGTGTCTGTCTGTTGTTTCTAACTCTTCTTCTTCTAAACCACCCAACGGATCTTGATGCGATTTTCACCATTAGGTCGAGTATTTTTCAAGGAAGGTTTATTGTTTGTACATTCTTATGTAAATTAACATAAATAAGATAAATGTGTATAAAGTCCTACCCGTTGAGACACTTTCGCGCATGCGCTGCTTTAATGGTAAGTACTACACGAAAAAAATGTACTGGAGTATTATTCCTCTTAATGAAATCTACAAAAAAGTCAGCGAAGGCATATTCGTATCTTTTAAGAATAACATGTAGTGATCATTTTTCTGTCTAAAAATAATAATTTTAATATATTTTTTATTGTGAGGGATATTTTTCCATAATGGTATTAATCCTTATCCTTTAAAATACTTTATTAATTTTCTACGTTAAACGAAGATAAAATTTGCTTTTTACACTATTTCGAAATTGCGAATAGTTTTAGAGAAAAACGCATTTAATTGTTGACACATCACGCCGTTGACACATCAGCTGTATCGACTCAAGTTTTACTTATCCCTTACTCTCAGCATATAAATAAGTATATTAGTTACGTTGGCCATTTAATGTAGATCAAAACTGTCTTTTACTGTTTTTCATTTTAATAAGTACTTTAGAAGTTGTTACAATATCAAAAAATCCTTGCTGCGAAACGGCTCGCCACTCGCCATGCGTCCCTCCGCGCCCCGCGACGTTTTGCTTATACAAGCGCGTCCGCCGCGCCCGCCTGCCTTACACGCATCGGTGGTTCAGTGGTAGAATGCTCGCCTGCCACGCGGGCGGCCCGGGTTCGATTCCCGGCCGATGCATTCTATTTAATTTTCCTCACAGGCAGCCACGTAGTGCTTGCTTTTCATCAGGGACAGAGTACCCTCTTCCCTACCCAACCGGTGTCGCTGTAAAAGCCAATAGGGCTAACAGCATTAACCGTCAGAGAACCAAGGCCCTGATGTCGTTCGGAGCTACTACTGGCAAAGTAAATTTAGAAGTGATTGCACGTACTTTGGAGTTATCCAATAATTATAATGTATTTCCACGCGACATAGTTGGTTACATCTTTCGTTTAAGTATTTTTGGGTAAGAGAATAGTAGGTAGTCTGTTGTTTATAATTTCTTTCGTTTAAGTTTTCTGTTGTTTGTGTTATTTATTTGTGTTTATTTTAAAACAATTGGAAAATCCTTATTGGAACTACGAAAATGCGGGTTGCATTAGGGTTTAATTAATTTTCACATTATCTTAAGTGCTTTGCAAACATACATTATATGAATAATCCAATAGTAAAAGCGGGCGAAGCTGCAAGTGGGTCGCTAGTATATAATATATTAAATAAATATATTACTCTCTTGTGAAATATACATATAATGTTGTTAAATATTTTTTAAGATTTAAAAGTATGTGATACAATACAAATAAAAAGAGATTTGCTATATTTTTTTAATTATCAAAAAATATATATATAAAATGAAAGTGGTCTGAACTTCTACACATTAGTATTCGCGCTCGGTAACAAAAAAATCAAAATTTATAAAACCACTACGTACAGGCACTGGGTTACAGTCATAAAGGCAGGCGAGCGCGCGCCGGGCCCCGTGACGCACGTCCGCCGCGCGCGGGTCCGACGCCAGACTGGACACCTTGCTGAGGGCGCGACCCGCCACGCCGCTGGCGCCACCTGCGGGAGGGTTAGCCATATAAACCTTAAATGCGAGGGCGAGATGGTGATTTACTGCTCATATAGGATAGAGCGATAGATAAATCTGTTTTATTATATAACATAGTACCATATTGAAGGTGAAAGAAAAGGAAGGAAATAGATGGATATATATTTGTGTGGTATAGTTTTAGTGTTGAGAAAAGAGAGATGGAGACATATAGTGTCGTATGAGGGAGTGTCTGGTATAATATGGTGTAGCCTAGTATCGGAGAAAGAAAGTTGGAGATATAATACTATGTGTGAGCAAAAGAGATGGATGATATTGGGGTGTAGCCAAAATAAATGATCTGAAAAAAGAAGCCTAAAATAAAACAGAAAAAAAAACAACTTACCATGTAAAGCCACGGCCAAACTATTAGGCGTGCAATAATCATGCGCCAAATCAGCTAAAAACCTCAACGCCGCTACCTTTGTTTTGGGAGTGGGTGCAGTCGCGCCGTCTGCTAGAAATCTAGGGGAACAAACACAAAGAGTGAAGCTTAATAATCTTAAAACATATACATTTATTTATATTTTTTATTATATATTTACCTAAATATATTATGTAACTGTAACTCAGCGGGGAAACACTCGTGTATCACGTCTAATGTCTTCATAATTTTACTTTGCACAGAGCCCAGTATGTCAGTGCCTAGTTTCATTAATAGTCTGTAAACAAATATTAAAAATAAAAAACACATTAATAATGACATGTTAAGTATCTTAAAGAAACTAGTAAAAAATATGTTTATTACAAATATTAGTGATCTATATTTTTCTTATTTGACATTCGTACACAGCAAGCTATCTAGCTTCTTTCCTCCGTCTGGAGGAAACCTAGTGTTAGGATACTCCATTACCCATTTGCCTTAGGTTTCATATAAAATATAAAAAAGGAAATCAGACCAGTAGATCCAGATTTCATAGCGTTTAAAGAAACAAACAAACTCTTCCGCTTTATTATAATAGTGCAACTTCAAGTAATAATAAACTAGTTCTAAACCACTCATAAGCAGTTACAACCGGTTCAAATCGACACAAACCTGAACATAAGCTGATACAGCCAGTCTCGTAGCTGCTGCCAGTGCACAAGCAGCAGTTCACAGACAGCATCCAATAGAAGCGAGAACACTTTAGTGTGGGCGTCTACGAACATCTTGTTCAGGAGATCCGTTAGACGTCTCAGTTGATCCTCTGTTAGGAGACGACCACTGTTCAAGTAGTTGGCCTGTTGATTATTATAAATATTATAAGTTGTTTAGTAAAATAAATAAATAAAATTAATCAGCTTCACATTATATCCCGCACATAGCAGGGTAGGCAGAGGGAACCTAGTGTTCGCTAGTATCTTACCAAATGTGTAAGGCCATCTTTTCTTTCAGTCCAGTGTGTGCACGCACAAAGTGCTATGATATCATCAGGGGGAGGTGGAGGTGGGGGGGAGCTCTCCCATCCCAGACGGGACCCTGAACCGGACCAAGACACACTCTGGAAAAAGAAATAATATGTTAACATGCATAACACAAAAAATCCCTCACAAATACTCTCTCAATAATATCAAAAAATCAGTAAAATTACTGCCTAAGCAATGTTACATATAAAAGACACTACTATAGTAACTACTCCAATAATATATAGTTTTCTTACATCATGTCGTCGATAGGAATCCAAGCTTCGTTCTGAACACACGCTGGACGCTTCCGAGTCGTCGTCTCTTCTGCCGTCGCACGCTGAACTATCTTCTGGACTCTGGGAGGAAAATAAGAAAACTGTTACAAATGCTAGTATAAAAATGAAACTAAGAAAT
Organism: Heliconius nattereri; assembly: GCA_013403645.1. Lineage (NCBI taxonomy): Eukaryota > Metazoa > Arthropoda > Insecta > Lepidoptera > Nymphalidae > Heliconius > Heliconius nattereri. Next base: position 10,357,833 of record JAAIXI010000232.1, read on the forward strand.
TTTTTTTTTATACAAAATTTGCTTGGCTCTTCGCCCCTCTATCAATAAATAGAAATAACTAATAATTGTCAGTTTAACTGACTGTAGCTTATCGTTTCTATATATATCTAATCTCGTTAATATCATTTACATAAGAAATTAAATAAAAAGAAAGATTATTTAATATTAAGAGGCTTTAATGAAGTGCAAAACAAGATGAAAATATAAACATAAATATGAAGTGAAAATAAATAAATAAAAAAAAACAGCGTAAACATTTACAAATCTAAGTACAACTGACCCTCAAAGTGGCCTCAGCGTCCCTGCTCTGCTGCAGCAGGCGCAGGGTGGCAGCGGGCGCGCGCTGCGGTCGCTCCATGGACTCACGCCGACGCACGCTCACCGCGCCTGCCACGCTGCTTGACCGACTCGTCCTGGAATTAGAAACGTTTATGTCAAAGCTATAGATGTCTTAATACAAACAATTAATTGAAAACTCAAGGTTATGTGTATGTAACGCATGATTTAAATTTATAACCTCAACCTCAACCTCAAGCTAAAAAAAATATTTTTTTAGGTTCAGGTTGTACAGCAGAGTAAGCAGTGGGAACCTAGAAATCTAGTGTAGAAGACACTTCTCCAGTCAGATACTTAAGATCCCCCCTTCTGCCGAATTCGTGAGGCATTGCATGTTTAGTACTGGAACTCAATGCCGCGGTTAATTCATTCCTCTAAATTGGAATAGTAGCGCTTACAATCGCACTTGTTCCTGCGCCACGACGGCTTCGGGTTTCGGTCTTCTATTTTATAAAAAGTAGGAAAAAAAGACAAATAAGAAACCCATTCTTTCTATGTTTTATGCCTTTTAAGCTCACCTAGTCGGACTAGTCTCCCTGGAACCCGCCAAAGATCTAGGTATACCGGAAGGTCTTCTCCTCGCGCTGGAGAGTGACACTGGGCCACTGCGCGATGATGGTGATGATGAGCGGGAAGTTGCTATGAAAATTGAAAAAGAAGTTTAACACTGTATCACTTCTTTAGCAGAGTAGGTAGAGAGAAATTATTATTAAAAATTCGAATTCGCGCGTTGAGTAACAAGACCTCTGAGCCGTATATTTTGAGTCATTTAAGATTTAAGGGTGGTCAAATAAAAATAATTCATTCTTCCTAATGGAGATCAACCATCACTTTAGAGTCAGACGTTATCACACTGAGATATAACGGCCATAAAAATATATTATTTTAGATCAAATGTTTTTTGCTTGTAATTTAAGTTTGTAAATATTATTTAGTTATAAATGACTGTGAATGTTACAGGTTGTGGGTTCTAAAAAGGAAACTTGATAAATTTCGAATCTTATTAAATAAATGTATTATTTGTATAATATATATAAATATATATAATTCTGTTTGTTTAACTTACGTTGTGATTGTGACACACCAGGTCGTGATCTGGACCTCCCCACCACCCTTTCCGGACTTGGTGGTACCGCAGCACTCACTGGAGAACGTTTGGCGCGAGCTAGAGGGTTTAGACAACATTAAAGTTGAGAATTTTTTTATTAGTCTTTTATTGTAATTTAAAATAAGGTCCAAATATTTATTTACATGTTACAAAATTTTGACGTTATAGGAGTGTATATTTTAATTCTAATGATTATGCGACATATTCAGTTGGGATGTTGGGGCCTTGGGGCTACTGCCGCATTCACTGAGCACTCACTGGAGTTAAAATGTTTAAATATATTTTACATGTGACATTCGAATGTTATGGATGAGAAGGATTTAATTTTGTACTAAAATTTGTTTTTACTTCCTTCGCCATTATAATAATGTATAACTTAATATTTGATTATTATGGACATGGGGTCTGGAGAACCCCCCATGAGTTGGGGAACACTTTTTACAAGCCTTAGTGTTTTAACCCCCTGACGCAAAAAAACAGTGTTATAAGTTTGAAGTGTCTGTGTCTGCCTGTGGCACCGTAGCTCCTGAATTAATGAACCGATTTGAATGTGGTTTTTTTATTAAAAGCCTTGTCTATTGCAGTGGTTTTTGGATATTTCTTAGTTAGCTTTTATAAAAATTTTGAGTAGTAATTAATGAGCTACAAGCACATTGCATTGCCCCAAGGTGAGTTAGTGATATTTTTGTTTCTTTTTCTTGCTCGGAATTTTTTTAATTTAAATTTTTCTAATAAAATGTTTAAATCATGCATACTCGTATATTATTAATGAGAAAAGTTTAATTTGGTATTAAAATAAAACTAGCGTTTTTTAAAATAGTTACAGCCAATTAAAATTTACAAATAATGTCAATTATAAACAATAAATATTATAAATTAGTTTATCGTAAAGATATTTTACGGTTTTCTGTAAAAAATACTAATTTTAAAACAAAAGCGTGCGACTTAATACACTAGAGTGCTTGAGTATAATCAATTAATAAGTTAGGATTTATATTGAATACTAATTAAATAACATATATACCTTGTTGAGCCACTTCACCCTCTTCAAGATAGCATATAAAATAGTACAGTTATTTAAAAAATATTAAGGTTATTATTTATTTACTTTCTTATCATTGAATTAAATAAATTATTTTAATAACATAAAATGAGGAATAAAAGTGAGACATTACTACTAAAAGGTAGTTGGTTCAAATTTAACATAATTTAGGACAAAATGTTACATTCATCAAAAAATAATTTGTACACAGCTTTAGGGAAGTTAAGTTGTTTGCACATTTGCGAAATGTTCACTCGGGAAGTAAATAATCAAAAGTAATAAAAAACCTAAAATGAAATCTGCGCAAATAACTTTAGTGTGGCTACGATAAATTTCAATATAAATAAATAAAAGATACTCACGTAAACTGGCAGTGCCGGCGGACACTTTAGACCTGGCGAGGTGCGAATAGAGTGCACGGGCGCGTGCCCTCTGCGCCGCAGCGGCGTCCAGCGCCGACACCGACCGCGCTGTGTTAATTGCGCTGGGCGAACGCTCTAGGCAGACAAGACGGAAAAAATAAACAAAATAAATAAAAAATAAATAAAAATAGCTTTATTCTCTTTTTATTTTTTATTTATTCTATTCTTTATTTTTGACTTAGTGATTGCTTGTTAAAAGATTAACAATGTATTGTATTTTAAAGGTCTATTAAAATAAAATTATAAGTATTTTCCTTATATTTACTATGCGGTTACGTACGTATTCCAGAGTGAGACGGACAGAAGAGACTTGTTGGTATTTAACTTAAAACTGGCAAAAACAACTTAATATTGAGACAGTTAATTCAACTTGTCTATACTGGAGGAAGGTCACGTAAAAAGCTCGAGGACCCCCCGGAGAGAACGTATAAAGAGGTTGATGACAGTAGGCGAAAGAAATATGTAGAGACCGTAGCGTTTGGGGCTCCATTCTGTCTGACTACCACGCTAGGGATAAAGCGTGAAGCTATTTACGTAAAGTTTGGAGAAATAAAATAGAGAAAAAAATAATAAGAAGAATAAACCAAATTTCTGAAATCTTATCAAGTTTCTCTCTTTTTCTCTATCATATGAAAGAAAGACATATTATCGGAGAAATTTATTAATAATAAACCTCTCATAGCCACAGGTATATGAGATATAGGTGGTCTCTCTTGAGACGCGCGCCGTCGTCTTAAAGAATTAGTTCTGTTTACACCGGACACTAAGTTTTCAGTTGAAGCTTATTATTATATTTAAAAAACATATATAGGGGGATATTTTTTTACCAAAATCCAGGAAAAGCGTGTAAAGAGATAATAAAACATTATTAGAAAATTATATATATTATACTACACCTTTACAAACAACAGAGAAAATGTAAGTTTTAGACATTCTACAATTTTATCTCAATTTCCAAAATTTAATAAAATATCCATGAAAATGTATAAATATTAACTCAATGTCGTTTATCAGTAATTACAACACAGATAAAAAAATTCCTCACCAGAAACGCTAGCGGATGGACTTCGGGGACTCGTTATATTTCTTCTTTCTAAGAAAACAAACAAAATTAACAAATTCAATTTGGTATAGAGTAACAAGTAGCAGCAACAAAGTTTCACTTCACATATTAATTAAAATATAGATAAAATACACACCAGAAGACAGCGTATGCAAAGTATGCAAACTATCGAGGCTGCCGAGCCGCTCCCGTTCTATTTGCTTCTGCACCGCCGCGTCCAGCCTGTTGAAAAGGCTCTCCGCGTCCTCGGGGAATTGACGCTTGTACGCGAGGAACGCTCTGAATGCGGAAGAAATAGACAACAAATTATTTTATATATGTGTAAGTATACTGTACAGTATGGTTGACGAATCTTGGGCGACCTGAAGTTAGGAAACAATCAAAAACGCCCACTACACTATTCGAACTCGTCGTAGTTGACCGGTATTGGGTGAGACCGGTAGTGTGGACTCACACTTCAGTGCTTCGTGCAACCTCGGCTCGGCTCGGGCGACAAACATTCGGAGTCAGTTTTCAGGCATTTCAAGTCGGTTTTCACACATTGCATTTCAAGTCACTTTGTCACACGACTGAGTCCTGCAGTCAACATCGGCTAGTACGGCGTGTAGTGGGCGTTAAAAGTGAGAAACATAGAAGAATTAAATCAAGTCTACAGCTAATTTCAAGGCGACGACGACTTCGAGACCCTATTATAAATACCTAGTAGTTTGTTAAAATTTAGACGCTTTTTGCACTATGTATTAAAGTTTTTGCTTATTTTAAGATACAACTGAATTTAATAGTTGAGAGAATTCAACCTCGTCTATTATCTGATCGTAGTAAACTATTATTTATAAAAATGTTTTTTGTAACTGAAACGAACTCAACAAACAAAAACAATATTTGAACCCACTTCCTAGCATGATTCCTGGCAGTACTGTCAGCGTCGGCACAGGCCCGTCTTATAGCATCTCGTACTACTGCTTGTTGTCGTTCAATGGCCGCTGAGCTCCAACGGTCGAGCATAAGGACTAGGACTTCACTAGAATAAAAAAAAATGTTAGTTTTAAGAGAAAAAATAAATATAATTCACTTTGTTCTCAGGTTCATGCTGCATCACGCATATAGGGTAGGCACAAAGATTTCATGTATAATTCTACACTTTGCCTATCCAAAGATCAAGGAAAAATTATAGTTTAATATTAGTTAGCTCATTAGGTCACTAACAATATTTTAGAAATATTACGAAATCGTATAAACAACCTATGATTAGTCACAAAACCACTAACCTCAGTGTCGACCGGATCTCCTTGCTCTTGTTAGTGGTCAGGTTAGTGACAATCACGGGTATGAGGCGCGGCGCGTGCACGTGTATCACTATATAGCGCACGCACACTGTGCCCGCTGAGGACACCACCTGCGAAGTTGATAATTTGTGGAGTTAATGATTAATTACTGTGTGTTTTTGTTAGTTTAGAGATATAGTTAGGTTGGTCTAAAATTGAGAATAAATACTGTATGTAGTCGCATTGTTTACTGTGGGCACTCAAAAACAAAAATCCTAAAATCAAATCTACACAGCCATCTGATTTCAGGGCTGCTATGACTCCCAGGCCATACTATACAAATGACCGTATTATAAATACATAATAAATAAAACAAACCTTAGCAGCATTTTGTATTAGATTGATCAGTTCCTGTAGAATATATAAACTGAATTGTTCCAGCTTATTTCGGAGTACTTTAGCCATGTGAGCTATTGTGATGCAGGCTTCACGCACCACCTAAGAAAAATTATTAAAATTAGACATTTTTTATTGATTTTTTAAGTGTAAAGAGCTTAATAATTGAAGAAAAAGGAGTGACAAAACTATACTCCAGTAATGTAAGATGGGGAATAACATTAAAATATATTGCATATGAGCTTTTGATATTATTTTTGATATTTTACGAATTTCTCAAACAAAAATTAATATATTAAATGTGCTTAGAGATCAACTTTTTAACTAAAGGATTTATTTTAGATACAAATAAAATCATATAGACAGAAAAGAATCGAACCCACAACCATCAAGTGTACAGTGAAATATTACAAAAAATATCACTTTAACATACCTGACTCCTCAAATCCTTTATAACCACTAGGAAAGGTACCGAAAGGTCCTTCAAATGAGCCGCAAATTCCGTTGGATATTGAGTATGTGCGTTCGCTGTTAGCAATGAACGTATTTTCTTTAGCTGTTGACAAAAAAAAACATATTAATAATTTAAAATTAAAGATTCGCTATCAGGAAGATACGGAAGTTTTCTGATGGGAACAGAATATCTTATTACTAGTTATTCTGCTATGTGCATGATCAAGCGTGAAGATAAGAAAAGTAAAAAAACATTACATCTAAATTAAAATCATCAAATCTAAGCTACAAAATAACATCTAAATTAATGGTCATTGAGATATTTATTATTTAGGTCTCATCTTTCCGCCCTATATGGAGACAGTCTTATGAAAGCGATAAAATGAGATTATAAATTTCTCAAGCATCCATGAAAATCACAACCGTCGCATTTTCAGTCAGTCGCTAATTTATCACTACTACGGCTGTCTATATAGTTCCAAACCATCTAAATTTAACAATCTAGATGTTAAACCACTCCTATCTAGACAAGGTTCCACCCTTTTTAATACCAAGTAGCGCGGATGTATTTTTTTCGAATCACAAAGGTCATCTCGACCATGTGTGCCATATATATACTTGTACTCACAGCATCAATCCTCTTCTCCCAATCGGCAGCCCTATCCCCTAAAATGGCGGCGGCGTGCCTGCAAAGGTCGTCCAGACCGCGGGCACCATATATAGCGGCAGGGGCGGTACTTGCGAAGGCAGCCTCGAATGCTTCACTAGACACCGCCCCGGCCTCACCCGCGGCGCTTGCTGCGCTTGATGCTGTGGAATTAACAGGTTAAATAAAGACATCACCATCGTAGTATTAAGACACAAATCTTCCGGTTTACCAGAGAAACAAAATGAAAATATCAAATATTCCATTTCTCTGAATCGGAATCAGCCCACGACCATAGCATTTACAATTACACGCTTATGCCACTGCTTTTATTTAACATTCTAAGACTACGATGGTGTAAAATATGTGAATAAAAGGAGGTCGTCATGGCCGGGTGGCACGAGGTTGTGTCTGTAATCGCGACGATTGTGAGTTCGATTCCCATTCGAGTAAAAGTAATAAAATATTTTATTTTCTCTCTCTCTCGCTCTGGTAACAAGACAAAGCGCGGCGTTGTGATTCGCCATTCAACGGGCAATGCCTACAGAATTCAGGAGAACGTGGGGAACGGACATTATGCGACATACGATTTAAAACTTTAAAAAAAAACAACCAATAAATACTACACTACGTAACAAAAGTACTCTAAATACTCACCACTAGCAGAACTAGTTAGTTTAGTGGGCGGCGGTGGTTTCCTCGCTGAGGGTAGGCTGTATAAACCAGCCACTGTACGCTTTGGGGGGTCACACGCTGTTTTGTGTGCATTTGTGTATATTTTATGTGACATTTGTGTGTGCGATTGCCCAGAATTGTTTTTTATAGGCATTTGTGTATTATATTATAGAGAATTGTGTGTGATTGTGTAGGAGTTGCGGATAATTATAATCGTTTGTATATTATTGCGCAATTGTGTGCCATGATATGTGCAATTGTAAGCAATAAAATCATTGTGTTTATTGAAAAATGAAATCAAATGCATTGTTAGAGTGAAGTTTAATAAAATTAATGATTTAGGACGAGTGACAATATATGTTACCAGTGCATGAGACCCGGATGTACATGTGAAGAAGAGAGAAAAAATTATGTTTATTATTTATTATAATTTATGGAGAAATCGGTTATTGACATGTAATTAAGTATTATTATAGAATCAGTTATATATTATTATTTGGTGATAAAAATAAGATCGTGATTTAACACTAAATTTTTCCATTTAATATAAGTATAGGAGTATATTAAAAAAAACATGTCAACAATCAAAATCAAAATGTTTTAAATGATGGAAAGAAATATCTAGTTTATTTTCGATATTATCAAATGTAATTCAATGTCCCGTGTTCAATTCAATGGCATTCAATTAATATGAGATTTTTTTAAACTATACTGAATAAGAGAGAATATAAAAAATACTTTAACCAAATAAATTTTCGTCCCAATTCCAAAAATTCAATCCCATGCGAATTTATAGTGAAATGAAAAAAAACCGTTAGAATAGTATAAAATTTGCAAGCTTAAATATTATGAAAAGTGATTATTTTCATTTTATTATTTCATTTAAGTTAATTATTTACCAATTCCACGGGATAGCATTTTAATGTGATTTCAAAAATTTTATCCAGCGGGATTTCGTTGTTCAAGTTAGAACTAAACATAATTATCTTTTGGTATGTTATTACTAAGAGTTAAGATGGCTTGGCATTCTTTTAAATAAATGAAGATCATCTTTCACTATCTTACCGGGTGTAGAAGCACCAGAGCTATCCCCATCCCGTGATCTGGCTGAAGTTGGGATAGTCATAGTCCGTTTAACTGTCCGGGATACGAAATCGGCTTCGTCTTGGCCTTGGCTTGCTGTGTAGATAAAAAAATAAAATGATAGATTATTAAATAAAAGGTTGATGACCAAATATATAATATTACATAGAAATTAAAGATAGTAACGTGTTGCTAAATAAGTAATTTCTCAATATGGAGTATATTAAAGTGCAAGTCCAGTTAAATGCGTTAAAATAAAAGCAATAACATTTAAAGAAATTTAGAAGAGGCGATCCACCCCACAATCACCTAACTAGTAAAATGTCAGTCAATGTCAGTCATGTGTCCCTTAAGTTGGGTTTCACCGGAAAAGAAATAATATCCCAGCCTCCCTCACTTCACAGAACTTCTATTCTAAAAGTGTTAATTTGGGCTAATTAACAAAATGTCAGTAAAGTCAGTCACACCTCCATAAACAAGACTTACAGTGAGTCTCACCGGAAGGCAACAGCAGTCCAGCTTCCCTCGCTTCGTCAAACTTCTGCTCTAAGAGTGCTAACTTCTGAGCTGGAACAAGCTCCTTCTTTTTAAGATCTTGTCTTAATCTTTCACCTGAAAGGAAATATGTTGTTAGAAAAAAATTAAAATATGTATTTATTACTTTTTATTTTTAAATAAGCTAATACAAGATTTAATTTCAAATTTATGTTGTGCTATTTTATTACAACGACTAAATGGGGAACGGCAAAAAAAATTACTACAGCATGCTCCGGCCAGTTGTGGTGCAGGGGCACGAAGTGTGACTGTAAACACGATTAGCTGTGGGTTCGATGCCCACTTGATGAAATGAAATATTTATTGTATTTATATTTCAATTTCTCTGTCCAGGCAAAGCGTTTAGTTCCGCCATTCAACACACAATGCCTCCAAAATTCGGCGGAAAGTGCGCAACGGAGTGTCTTAACACTAGGCTCCCTGTGCCTAAATCAGATTTAATTTTGATTTTTACAATATATTCGAACCAACTAACCGACATGTCTGTACACGTCCACCAACAGCTGCACGGCCGCGTCGCGTACTGCACCGTTGGGGTCCGCAACTAACGCGGCTAAACTCGGCACCGCCGCCCTTAGTTGTAGTTCTGCCGCACCGTGACTGGGGCAGAAGCAATTTCAGAGATTAATAATTTAAATAAAATTATGTATATAAAATTGAAATGAAGTCGTGTTCAGTTCACATTGAAAATATGAAGAATGAAAGAATGTCCCTGAAAACAGAAAATTAACAAAACTATTTACCAACTTTTTATTCTAATATGGCAAAAACAACAACAATAAAAGTAACGACTAACAAAGGTCATAGATTTATCGTATCAGGCATAGCATAGGCAATACAAATAAACTCACGAATGCAACAAAGCAGCGATACACCTAAGAGTCTCCTCCCTCGCGTGCGCCGCCTTATGCTGCAAGGCGGGCGTGAGTCGCGCGAGTAGAGGCCGCGCGGACGCTGCGCGACTGTCCGACAGGCACGAGATGCACGCGCGGGCGGACACGCGCACGCCTTCCTTTGTATCCGCTAGCCTGGGGGTAAAGGTGGCGTAGTTTTGAGATCGGATAAGAGTAAGTGGGTAAGAGTCGCTATCCATAACGTGGAGAGACTCTCTACAGAGATGTTAACAACATTAATAAGTAGTAACAAGCGTATAAGAATTTCGACGTAACTTGATGAGAACGTATGGCTTCGAATCCCGCTACGTTCAAATTTTATACGTTTCCCTGATAAGTAAGAATCTTTTTTTTTCTTTGTTCTTTTTTAAGACACTCCGCTTCCCGCTTTCCGCTGAATTCTGGAGGCATAACGTTTTGAATGGCGGAACAGTCACACACTTGTCCCGTGCTATATTTAAAATTTAAGGTTTTTTTTTAAGTATAATTTTTTAGATTCACAGGTTTTACATATACTCGATATACGATAGTCGAGAAATGATTCGCAAGTCATTCTATTGTTTTGAATACTATAGGATGATTGGAGGAAATAATCGTTGCATTTTGTTTCACCAAGTAATGAAATCATTTTGTAAATAAAAATGATTTCATTACATGGTCCGACTTTTACACTCGGTTGTAAATGTACATTTTTCCTTAAATGGTATTTCAACGAGTCGTACCAACAATATCATGGTGTATTCGTCCACCTACAAGTAAAATAGTTATCGATTCGATGTCCATACGAAAAAAAATATTATAAGAATCATTTTTTTTATGGAAATCGAATCATGTCCAAAACATGCGCACACGCATGTAGCAGATGCAAGTTGTAAATAAAAATACAAACGTAACTTAATATAAAATCGCTACTTATAAATGTCTTCCCACCGCAATTTAAATTGTTATGAAGCTAAATACTTTATTATTTTTATTGTGGCATGTTGGCCTGATTGATTATTTTGTTTGATAACAAGAAAGGTGGCGTTAAGTTCCCCAATATAATTCGAAGCAAAGCAGATATACTATAGCTATAACAATAATGTTGTATAGGATACTATACCTGTAACATACTATATGTGTATATAAAGAATACAAAAATCCTAAAACAATAGGCAGTTGGATCATCAGTCACATCTGAATAAGCATGAAGTATCTAACATTACTTCCTTTGGAGCTCCCTAATTTATACAAACAAAAAATAATATTGACAAAGATAAATATATGTTTTTAGTCTCCGTGTGTAATACAAGACCCAACATTTTTGCGGTATTCTGCCGAACGAAACTAAAACTGAACTGAAGAACTGAAGTCTTTGTTTAGTTTTATCAAAATTTAAATTATGGCGTCTATTGCCTTATTTAGTGATGAATCACTACCTTTCTCGATTCAATGATTAATTACAATGAAAAATAGTGAGTTTTGTATTTACAACCATCGTTTCATTTGCCATAAGCAATGTTAAGGCAAATGAATCTAAAATTATTACATAATAAAAATCGACTCTAAAATCCCATTTCCGATTTAACTATTGCGGAAACAGAGTGACCCCTGCCTCCTTGTCTGTCACTTACCTATCAATAATATGTGGCAGTACAGTTGGTACGTAGTGTGAGAAATCCGGGCCCATACGCTCGGCGAGCGCGCCTATCACTTCTAGGCCATTTTGGGCCACCTGGAAAAAGGACAATAAAAAAATATAGTTTGCTAGCTGACGCGCGCAGCTTCGCTTGCTTATTTAGGGGTAATAAACCACGAAACATGTGTTCAATGAAATATTTATAAGAGTCTAAATTCCAAATTTTATAAAAATCGGTGGCAATTTAAAGATTTTTCCATACATACTTTCAACTCCTTACTTGCACCCTTAGGGGGTGAATTCTAGAAAACCATGAAACACATGTTTAATTAAATACTTTTAAAAATCTAAATTTCAAATTTTATAATAATCGCTGCCGATCTAAAAAATTTTTCATACAAACTTTCAATCCTTATTTCACTCCTTAGTTTAGTGGATATCCAGATTACGAAAGTAAACATTTGTTCAAATTTCACGTTTCTACGCACAGCGGTTATGGCTGTGCTTGCGTCTTACCTCAGTCAGTGAGGACAAGTCCTTTTATATATATAGATAACTAGCAATCTAAGCCCGGCTTTAGCCGCGTAAAAATATAATAGCCAAATTATTTGTACCGTATGTTATTCTAATCAATAAGATATAATATATTACTATAATGTTTCATCTAAATCCGTGCAGTAGTTTTTGCTTGCAAGCGGAACAAACATCCATCTTCACAAACTTTCCCATCAGGTTCACGCTGTATCCAGCAGGGTAGGCAGAGAGAACCTAGTGTTATTATACTCCGTTCCCCACTTTAAAACATTTATAACATTAGTAGTATATAGTACATTATTGGTAAACGTTGATGATGACACTTCTAGCAAATAAAATTTAATTTTTAATAAAATAAATACTGATTTTTTCCATTTTATTGTTAATCTACATCTTGATTCCTTGAAATTTATTTTCCATGATATACACAAAAAGCATGTTTATAATTTCAATCAAAAATTACTTACACATTAATTAAAATGTCCTTTGTCAGTAATTACACAATAAAAACATAAAATCTCAACGAAAACCTATAAAAAAGGCAAAGTTTAAGCAAATGACGTCCAGTATTAGAACTAAACTGCAATTTATCCCACACAGCCTAACAACTGAAATGAGATTAAGGTACGCCCATATGGCCAAGATGCCGAGAGACCTATTCTGTGAATTATTTATCATCGTGACGTAATAGCTGTCTTAAACAGACTTAGATTTAGGATTTGTTATTCTATTATAGCTTCACGCTTTATCCTGGGAATAACAGGAGCGAATACAATATATATATATATATTTTACTCGGAGATCCTCATAGTTTTGTCTTTAAATACTGTAATTGCAACTTTAATTTTATATTTACATTTTTTTCTGTTTAGTCATATCATTAATACCAAAAAGATAGTTAAAAGGGTTACCTACTTCTACCCGCATCCCTACTTTAAAAAATTCAGGAGATAAAATATTGAACTTACATTTGACCTCATTTTAAATATAGTTATCAATATCAACTAACTAACATTACCAAAATAATACTATTAGAATAATAAAAAAAATAAAAATATTTCATAGTTATTATCTTTCTCGCTAAGCCAATATAAATATAGCTCCGCCAAACAAAACATATTTAAAACATATTGTATATAAATAATGAGAAATCTTAAGAATATTTTCGTACATTTCGTCCAGAATAATCACGCTAAGCGATCAACCGTGGAAGTAATCAGTGTGTGATGCTTCCTACCGTTTGAGATTAGCCGACTGCGGCAAAAACTACGGTGTTTTCGCATATATTTAACCGACTTTTAAAAAAGATAGACTTTAGTACTTTCTTAATTTGAAATGTACTGCACGACGTTTAGGACACTTAAATTAATCATCCAGGAGAGACAAGTACAAATTATAAAAAAATAGAATGAATATTGTTTATATTAGACTAATAAATATAATTTATTTGTTAGAGCGCTTGGACACGTAATCCAAAAGATGTAGATTCAAACGCGGCGACGCAAATGCGACGGTTCTACGTTCTATTTCCATTCGGGAGAATAAATCATTTTCAATTTCCTCGCTAAGGTAACAAGATAAATTTCCAAAATCCAGAGAAATAAAACACTAAATTCTCTTCTAAAACTTGACAGAGGTCACTCATTCACATCCCGAATCGGGTCACGCAAGGGTGACCCTAGCGCAATAAACAGATCTAGATAAGCGGTGGCGTAGCAGGCTATTTTCTTATTAAGACCTACGACTATACGACTATACGTTGGCAAGGTTATAAATTTATAATGTTCTGAACAAATTGTTTCAAAGTGTATTTTAACTGCATTTTATGATAGTGATGTCAGAAGTTGGTTATTGTTGGTTGCAGGTTCAATAGGTATTTAATTTAACAAGTATTTATGAGACTTTATTAAAGTTTCCTTAAATTAGACAAAAATATATATTATAATGTCTAATGTGATAACATAAAAGTTAAATAACTTTCGTATTAAATATATTAGATATTATCAGGGTATATTAAAAATACAAAATTTGAATCGCATTGAGTTCCGCTACCTACTAATCAATAAATAATAAACGTAACGAGAAGACCATTGCGTCTTAGAACAACTTTCTTTTTCCTATCCTGCGAAAAACGGCAAATGTATTAAATCAAAAACCTACCTTAAAATTCCCTCCATTCAGCCAACCGACCATCGCATCAACCAGCTGAGGAGCTGTCTCATGATTAACGTCCTCCCGTCTCACCAGCGCCGCGAGACGCTCCCCGAGCTGCTGGCGGAGACGCGGATCCGGACGTGAGAGAAGTGGGATGGCCGCTTCGAGGGAAGCCGGCTGGGAGTAATGCGCCATCTGTGAAGTTATGGATGAGAATAGTTCTATTTCACTATTTTAGTGAAATTGACCTATATTTTTTTGCTTCACGCTGTATCCTGCTATACATATAGCTGGATAGGCAAAGGGAACCAAGACACGGTTCCTCACTTTCCACCGAATTTTCGAAACATAGAATATTGCGTGATGGAACACAAAATCGCGCTTTGTTTTGTTACTAAGAAATAAAAATATTAAATAATTGTTTTCCGCGAATGGAAATAGAACTCACAACCGTCGCGTTTACGTCAGTGGGTCGTGGGTTCATTTTTTACAAATTTAATTCTTTATAATTGTATTATTAACTTTGCACAGGATGGTTATAATTGAAGAGAAGAAGTAGTAAGTAAATAATATTATTTTTGTGACGAAATTGAAGGTTCTCTAAGAGAACAAACGGGCAAATGTATTTAAATACATATTTAACATACATTTTCTCATTTGGTTAAGAATATATCATCAGAATGATTTAAAAAAATGTGGTAAATATGTAAATTTTACAAAAAAAATCTCAAATATTAGATAAACAATACTAACCGTTTACAAAACTAGTAACTGTACACTAGTAACAAAAATCAAAATGCCCTGTCTCTTATCACAAAGTGTCCGAGTCCATGTAACAGTCATTGCACAATCGCCACTAGCACTGATAGCACAGTCCGAGCACAGAATAGCACAGTATAGCACAATACAGCACAAAGTAGCACCAGAGCACTGGTCACATTACTGGTTTTTGGTTGTCACGATGATACCTACTGGAAATAAAAATTAAAACATTAGATATTCTTATTTATTAGAACTCTGATTAATTAAGATATTTAATGTTAATTTCAGTAAGGCAAGTATATATTTTTTTATTAATACACTTTTAGTATGATATGATAAGTAAAAATGAATTCAAATCCCGTTATGTCGAATTAAGAACCTCCTCCTTTTACCATCCTTTCACAAAAGTCGTTTAAAAATTATATGAGTTTTTCCGTCTAGAATTATATCAGTCCATTATTACATATGAGGCATTCGTAAGTTCATTACAAATTTGATTAAAGATATATACATTAATGCATATTAGGGGGTGCGAACTTAACACTCGCACACTGCATCTAAGACATGCTAAAGATCTTTTTCTCTTATGCGTATAAGAGGAATATGTAAATAAATACAAAAATAAGTTTCACATTTATAAAATTGATATTTTTCTCCAGTGGGATTTGAAAATATAACCATTGCGTTAAATCGGGCATCTATCTATTAAGATCGAATGACTTACTTTCGTTTATAAAATATTTCCGCAACGTGCCAAATAACCTAACCTACTTCCATCGTTTTGACTGAGTTTTATTTAGATTCAGAAACTAACATTACATAACAATTCTTATTCTTGGGAAATGAAAAAGTCGGTTAAAGCTTTGGTCGTGGGTTCAATCTTCGCTTAGGGGAGCGAATTATTTAACGTTGACAAAGAGCGACGTTGAATTCCACTAAATAACTGCTAGCGGAGTGTATTGACACTGGGTTCTTTTCATTTACACTGCTTTATGAACGAAACTTGAAAAATAAATATAATAATTCTTACAGTATTTATAATCAAATATACGGAGCACCTATCGTAAAAATTATAAACCTTAGTAGAAAAAAGCTTAAGTATTTATCTCTCGCGCCTTACGAGCCCATTTCCCTAGGAAATATAAATGATATTCCTGAGAACCAACCTTCCCAAATCTAACTACATGCCAAATTTCAACTTACTAAGTAGTTTCGTTTGTGAGTTGTCTGTCAGTCACTCAGTAACGAAAGAGTTTTAAATATTTGTTATAAAGACTAGCGGCCCGATTTGAGACTCGTACCATTTGTAATAATGAAGTTTCATACAAACTTTCAACCCCTATTTCATCCCCTTAGGAGTCCAACATTGCAAATTCCCGAGCACCTACGTCCTATAAGTAACTACTATGCAAAATTTGAGATTCCTAGCACTTGCAGTTTCTAAGATTTCGTGATGAGTGAGTGACCTTTCGATTTTATATATATAGATACAACAAAAAGAAAGCGCATATAAGATTTCGTTTAAATTAACTGATGACAGCATGTTGTCCAAGTTTGTATGTTCACCCGTATATAAGCTATGCATGTGGGTCAATGTTATCGGCGGCCTCGACCTTGGCAATGAGTGTAGGTTCAATTCGATAATAACGTAACATGGCCGATTCGATTAAACAAAGTCTATCGTTTAGTCACGCTAGATATCTAGAGCTTATATTGTATTATTATTGATTTTTTTTAGTGTCTGCCATTTTTCAGATAATTTCATAACAATAATGGGCCTGTTGATTTTGGGCTTGAACAAAAATATTTAAATATTAACAATTCCCTAAGTGTGATTCGAAGTTACAACCATGACATTCTAGGTCTCTAGCTAACTGTGCCATTGTCATCTTTGCCTAAGTCGTACGTTTTAAATAAAATTCTCTCAATCTATGCTACAGATTTTAATGCGGTTTTCACTTATAGACAGAGTGCGCCAAAAATAGCAATTTCATGCCGTATTCACCTGTAGAGCAATGTAGACAGAAAACCTAGTGTTAAGACACTTCGTTCCTCATTTTCTGCCCAGTTTTCGAGACGTTTCGTGTAATGTCCCAGATTTCAACTCTGCGCTTTATTATGTACAATAATTTAAACATAATCTCCAAAGCTGAGCCCCTGGAGCAGTGATCGAACTCACGACTTTCGCGTTGATTGAGTCTATCTCCACTATTGCACCTGAACAAACTGCGCCATAACGAAATCAATATAACATGTAAAAAGTAAGTAACATAAGAATGTCTAAAACAATGTAATCTCACGAATTAATAAGTGTGAAAGCCGTGTGAAACTGACATTAAGCCATCGCGCGTCGTTTTGACGATCAAGGCTCTTTTTGAAAAGTGGGTCGAGCCGATGCTATTGAATAGATCAATTTGTTATACTTTCATTAGAGAATATAGTGGGTTCGATTCTCAATAATAGTTAACTAGCTCAGAGTAGTTTTTCCAAGAACGACCTTTCTTTTTCATTATCATAACAAGCGAGGGACGGCGGTTGAGCGAAGCGGTTGAAGCCCTATATAAACTACGTACATAAACGTAAGTATGTATAGCATATAGTAGAATAAGCAGAGAGAACGTAAAAGTTGTTGAAAACCCCTAACATATAGTCATCAATACAAAAATGGAGAACGGATTAATCACTATTAAACATCTAGAGTCATAGGTATTAAAGAAAAATGTTATTTTTTATTTGACCAATTGCAAGAAGCTGTAAATATTTTAATATAATCGCTTATTCTTTACAACATAAAGCTTTGGCGACGCGAATCGAATCCGCGACCTTAATGAAACAAGTAGCGTCAGACATACAGTCAATTATGGTTATAATTAACATTCATTTTAAAGGCTGTTGTTTCTTAAGGCTAACGTCATATTTCATTATTCAATGACAAGTTTTTTTATTCCCCGCATATAACGACTAGGTGATAAGACCTGGTGTTCAGACACTCCGCTTTCGATTTTCCTGTCACTGTCTAGACATTGCGTGTCGAGATCTACATAGCTGATAGACGTGAAGAAAATAAAACTGATTATGCAACATTTTAAGTTTCATTATATAAGAAGCAAAGTGCGGTTCCGCCATTAAGCACGCAATGCGCACGCCTAAAATTTGGGTAAGAAGTAGAGAACGGAGTGTCGTAACACTGTATTCTCTCTTCCTACAATGGTATATATGTTATAATTATGTCTAAAATAAACTAAAAATATAAGTTGTTTGTGGTTTCTCTTTTCCAAGAATTGCTAATTTTTGAACTTTTTTCTTTTGTTTCTGCTGTAAGTTCTCATTTGATCCCAAATTTTATGATCTTAGGTCCAGACAGACAGTAAAGGCATAGCTAATCTAGTTAATATTACAAGGGACCGCTTCTTCCCGTCGTCTTAGCTAAGGATAATATTTCACCCTTTTAATTATTTTTATCCTTTCACCCCCTTATATTAATATCCGTTGACCATTTCTGCCCCTTAGTATCAGATAACCAGTTTTGTTCCTACTTCTTTTTACCTGCAGCTTCTCCTGCATGGTGAAATGAAAATAACTAAGAGTTAAAATAACAGAGACTTGTGAATGACACATGTGAAACATGAGAGACACATTCTAATTACGAGAGATAACTCTGACCGTACTATAGCCTCAGCCATCTGCGATTTGCCAAAGGTTCTCTTTCTAACACAATTTTTTTTTCATTTTGATCCAGTCCATCCTCCTGAGCATTTCCAGTTAAATGTTCTTTTATTAATAAAATTATCATTTTTATGAACAAACCTTCATTAATTATTAGTATTAAATTATATCTTATCTTTTACAAAATTTTTATTTTATCTACAAAAGAGATATAATTGTAAACATAAGAATGTAATTTAGTGATTCACTTTCTATAAAACTAAACATAAACCTAATGATAATTTAATATGAGTGTATTTTTTTATTTTAGTTCCATGCTGTTCCTGCATACAGCAAGATAAACAGAGGGAACCAGGGATAAGACACTTCTTCACACTTCGAGATACTGTTTTAGTAGACAATAAAAGAGCAATTTCATGGTCAGAGTGTGTAAATGGAAATCATTTATTTACCCAAGTGGGAATTAAACACAAAATGGTAGTGTTTAACTTGGCCTAAAAATTAATTCACAGATATATATAAAAATAAATGTAATAATTACTCAATTAAATAGTTGATCAGACGGCATAACACCCACATTGTAAGTCCATTATGGTTTGCATAGCAATCAAGTTCTTTAAATATAGTTAATGTGCATATATAATAGTTAAATTATGCATTGATAATAACTTTAGCATGTTTGGCCACTTACAGAGATGATTATTACCCTTTAACTGACATTAAATTTAGAGTTCTTCATTTCTTTTATATAATGGGAGCTCTCATACAATTGACAAATTGTTTGCTGAATTTATTAAAAATAAACTTAGTTGACATAAAAAGTAATTTAATTTTTTACCCAACTATAACCCTACACTTTTTTTTTATTCTATTATTATTAAAATCAAACTATCTTATACAGTAGAATATGAATTTATAGTTATCACAAATTAATTAAAAAAAATTAAATATATTGACACATTCAATTTAAAAATCCTTAATTAGAAAAAGAACATGTCCCACATGTGAGTCACAAATTTAAAAAGATGGACGCAGAACAACTAATACTAAAATCTCTTATAAAAGAACATATGCAACCAACGCTGTTCCGAAGGTTAGTCATACACATACAAACATACATAAATAAAAACCTATACCAACCAACTGTGGACAATTAGTAATCATTCTTTACATTGAGTTGAACATTTAATGAGACTATTATGACTAATGAGGTTTAAGTAACAAAATTTTAATTATGTTAAATTATACTAAGATTATAAAGTCGAGTTTGTCTGTTTGAACAGAGTAATCTCAGGAACTACTGGTTCCAATTGAAAATATCTATTTGTATTGGATAGTACATTATAGATGGTTTTTTTTAATAATTTTGATGGAACACACTGTACCTACAGTCTTAAGTTACCCCTCGAACCACAGCAAACGAATCATGTGTTATAACATTTCATTTGGCCATGTTAGCAGACAGTACAGTAAGGGATAAAAGTTACAGTTTACCATTGTTATGCTTTGGTGGGCCAAACCATCCACCTCGATTCATATTTTACTAAGTCAGTTTAATTTTCTTTTCTTTTAGTTTCACACTGTATCCCACACAAATGGTACGCACTTATTAGAAGCTAGTGTTGAGACACTCTGTTCTCCAAGATATTCTATCACTACCATTACATACTTTTATTACTCAGCTACTGCCGAATTCTTAAGGCATTGAGTGTTGAGTGGTTGAATTCAATGCCTTACTATGCTTTGTTACTAGAGGGAGGAAATAAAAATATTTTATTCCCCTGAGAGGAAATTGAACCAGCAACCATCTTGTTTACAGTTACACACTTGTTTCCCTCTGCTCCAATATAATTTTTACTTAACTTTATTTAATTTTTAAATGCTTAACAGGATAAATGTTTAGCAGGATAAACATTTTAAAACTGCAGACGCTCTTAATCAATTGTTTTCAAGTGGCTTATATTGCTGTTCCTACAAAATAGTGATATACTTAATTATCGTTGTTACTGTTGGTTGGTCTTTTCAGTTTTTCTAAGCTATAGTTATTATTTAAATTAATTAGTTATGTATTTTTAAAACTTCAACTAAATAATTTTCTCAATATCTATTAAAGTCTATGCAGTTTTCTGATGTTGATCCTGCTAGACCCTTTACAAATAATAATTAGTTTTGCGGCCATTGATGTTTGTGGGGTTGATTTATTCAAGAGAATAAATTATTATCATTTTCGCTAGGGTAATGCAACCTTGAGATTGAGCTACGCAATTCAACTTACAATGTCATGAAAATTGGGCAGTGTGTGAAGAATCAAATGCCTACCCTCCTAAATGCAGGATATAGTATAAAAATAAGAAAAACAAATAGCTTAAATGCTTTTTGACAAATCTATTTTTAGTCATTCTAAAGGAGAAAGTTTTAAATGCTGTTACATATTGTAGCAATTAAGATAGCTATGAAAATAAAATTGATTTTGAATTACTTAAATATAAGATCTGTATAATAAACAAGTTTTTTATATGTTTTAAAGTAATAGTAGAAATAGTTATATATGACACAGTTTCAATTGGCAAAAATAAGTATTAGGATTCGAGACACAATATAATCCTTAAATAAAAAAGTGGACTATAGAGTGTTTTAATACTACTTTCTATCCACAAATCCGCAAATGCGCTTAAATAAAGAACTAGATATAACATAATTGTAAATTGTTATTTTAATAACATTTATAAGTTAATCTATGTTTTAGAAGTTAATAAAAATGCTTTTATCCATACACTTGTAATATTTATACTCCATTCGTCATGATGTCATCGTATCCTACCAATTGAGGATAGCAAGTCTATGTATACGATTTATATATTTATACATATAGTGAAACCTACTTTCTTTTTGTTTATAGCTTATTTATGCTAACCTTACGTGATTAATCTCCTGTTAGAACCAAAAATTGTATCTGCAATATGTATTATTTGTTATCTGACACAATATTTAACAATGCTGTGTCAAATTCTCAACAAAGTTGTCGACATTTTGCAAAAGAAAATGAATTTATGACGTTTTATATTAATATGATTGTTTTACCTTTTAATAGATCCAATCAGAGTAGAAATAACACATAGGTTTTGATAGTCGATAATAAAATGCGAACAGACATTGCCTTGTAAAGACTTTTGACTGACCTTTATTCTCAATCACTTAGCACTACAGTACACTGTCACATTTGATTTTAGACATTAAAAGACACCTTTCCCCAAATAAAAAAGTCAACTTAAAATGGAGTAATTTCAAGATAATCTTGCCGTTTCAAAATCACTGAGAAAATATTCGGTAGTCGCGCATGCCCAACAAAAATTTACATCACGTGACCTGTCATGGCGTCATAATATTTGTTTTATAAGTATTGCTGTTGTGCAAAGGTAGCAATACGTTCTGCCTAAAACTTGGATTTTTTTTAAAAATTGTTTTAACTATTAGACTTTTTTCATATAAACTGCAGCTTTTAATTTTTGTATTGAAAAATGCGTTTTTTTTTTTGCATTTTTTTTTCTAAGCTTATTGTACAAAATAATAATACGAATTAGTACTACAAAAAAAAATACGAATTATAACCTTGCTTTTTTTATTTGACAATATTGATAAAATTAATAATATAATAAAAAAATAGTTAATAATAACATTTGGGATAATTGAGCATTCTACAATCAAAAGGATGAACTCTGTTACAATATTTGCAATATTTACGTATATCTATAGACCAATTTGTTTTACACTTTCCTTTTTTTGCACACCTACAAGAAATGTTGTCGTCATATTCTTTGTCACATTTACAAAAAGTTTTGTCGTCATATTTCTTGTCACATCTACACTCAATTTTCTCTTCATCTTTCTTATCACATCTACACTCAATTTTATCCCCTTTCTCACACATACATTCAACCTTTACTTTATCGCCTTCTAAACATTTTTTTGATTTACATTTTCTATTTTCCATTATTTCTTGACTTGCATTTGGCTCTAAATAAGAAGGACTAAAAATGGTTACAGATGGCCTTCTAGTACGTCGTTGTATAGAATCTTGACTTGAAAGGGACTTATCATGTTGCAACTGCCGAGCATTAGGATAGTTTTGGCTGTCAACTGCTGGCATCCACCTCTTTTGTGTAACAGAAACGGTCCTTGTTAATGAATGATTGTAAGGTTCGTCATTGACTCTTTGACTCACACCTGACAATTGCTCAAATGAATTATCTTCAAACTGATTATGCCGAGAACATTTATTCGGTTGTTTATTATTTTGAAAGTAAGGATTTCTATTTGTATAATTTTCCTCAGTACCTTGATAACGTGTATACTGTTGTCTAGAATCTGAATATAATGAAGGCTGATATAGAGCAGAACCTTTCGATTTTATGTTTTGTATATTTTGGTTTTCTAAACGATTGGTATTAATTAAATCAGAAATTCCTGATACTTGATTTTGTGACATATTGTTTCGATACGGTCTCTTAGGACTTATAGTGCCCGAATGTGGTGTATTTTGGTCATTGTTATATAAATATTGACTGTAATTGGGCTCCAGTGTTTGCTTGGATTGATCTTTTCCTACAGAAGATGATGCCTTAGTTCCAGTACCTGTTCCTAATGTTCTGTAACTCGTTGATATATCGTTCAAACTATTATCCTGATTATTTTGTATATTTTTATCTTTTGAAGTTGCTGGTAAAAGAGAATGCCATTGTTTACTATTAGTATTTGCTGAAAAATCTGCTTCTCCTACTTCTATTGATTTTGCTAGTTTTGTATTATAATTAGAGTCATTTAATTGAGGAACTGTGTGAGAAATTGACATTCTTTTAGGGTAACTTTTTTGTAATATTTCTATAAATTCATCTACTTTCTTTATATCAATTTTATTGTCATCTATTTTTCTAATATATTTTATGATTTCTTTTTTCATTTTATAACAATTTTCCTTTGTATACCCTAATTTTTCAAATTCACTAAGGCGCTTGGCCAAAGTTGATTTTACTTGACTTTTGTTAGATAATTTATCAAAATCTTCAGCCAAAGAAATTTCATCAAAAAGGTTTTCAATTTTAAATTTGATCTCAATTTCTTTCAGTTCCTCTATAATTACAAATTCACTAGGGACAGAAATCTTACGTAATTCACAAATTAACTCATTTGTCAAAATAAGTGACTTAAACGATGATTCCTCATTCTCATTACATAATTCTAAAAAGTGTTGAACCCGTTGATATATTTTATCTTTTATTTGTGAACTTTCATTATCTTGGGTCTGAAACTCAAAAATAATAAAATCATCGGCAATATCATCTCGCAAAGAAGCCAACGCCATTGTAGTTTTACTGTTTTCAGTTGGAGGTACATTAAGAATATTGTCTATAGTATTTTTCAACTCATGTTTATATTCATACCTTAACTTTTCTTCTTTTATAAGAGGTTTGACATTTTCAACTGCGTTAATTAATTGTATTTTCGCATCTGATCTATTAAATTCTAAATTTGTTGGTAATTTGGCTAATTGGTTATCCAGTTCATCCTCAAGTAGGCCACTATATAAAAAAACATTTTCAAATATTTCAGGATTCATATTCATTTCACTTATTTTCATAATAATTTTAGTAGCAATATTCTCTTTCATAACCTTCGCCTTTTCTTGTGGGGTCTTTGATGACAAAGGTAGTCTTTGACACCAATTTTCTACTATTTTAATAATAATATCAGCTGGGTTTTTTGACTCCTGAGGTGATAGATCACATGTTGGCAAGACTATTGACGAAGGAGTATCTTTGTTAATACGAGATCCGTATTGTTGAACATTCTTAGAGTTTTCGTTAATTCCATCGTTATTATTTGAGCTATATTGATCAATTCTATTTGCGTCACGGTTTAAAAATTTCCTATTCTGTTGTGTCATTCTAAGTTTACTTTGTAAATTATTAGCAAAATAATCGATGTTATTCTTTTGACATGGCAAAAGAGGTAGTCTCAAAAGCCATTTAGTAATTTCATTGTGCATTTTGATCTCACGACCACATTCAATTTTTTCCATTTCATGAAGCCTCTTAGCGAGCACAGCTAAAATTTGATGCCATTCTAGAAGTTCTCCCACACTAGCAGGTTCATTTAGAGGTAATGTCTCGAACCAGTTGTCAATTTCACACCTAGTTTTTATTTCCTCGACCTCTTCAATAATAGAAGATTCATTTGGAAGCGGGACACTTAAAAGGGCGTTGTAAAGCTCGTTATAGATTTGATCTTTACTAAGTGGAATAGAATTTCTCTCTTGAACGTCTTGAAAATATTTATCCATTTCGATTTTTAATCTTTCTTCATATTTTTGTTTTACAGAATCATTACCATGGTCAAAGTTTTCTAATATAAACATTGATGCTAAATGATCTTTATATATTTTAAAACCTGGACTTTCCTTGAGATATGTTGATACAGGATGTGGCATAGAGATATCAATAGTTTTTTCTAAGTCATGTCTATATTCTATTGCTGATGATTTCTCCCTGATTTCATTTCGTTTCTCCATTATACCGTTTAACAATTGTTTTTTCAACACACCTTTAAGACTTTGTAGCTTAGGGTTTGTAGGTAGATTATCAAGTAGCCTTTCAATCTCCGCACTTAATGATTCTCGATAAAGCAAATCATCATTAAAATATTCAGGATTCATATTTAACTCTCTTATCTTTTGATAAAGCTTAGTAGCTACATATTGTTTTGATGTATTATTATTATTTTCGTTTTCGGGTTCTAAAGGCAAGGTACTACACCAGGTTTCAATTTCATTAATAACAGTAGATCCAAGATAATCTTCTTGGTTACCACAACACACATGAGACTTATTATTAACGTTAACTTTACTCAGTACATCGTTTTCTCTTTTGCTGTATATTAGATATTTATCAATATCAACACGTTTTAGTCTTTTCAGTAATTGTTGCACTGCAACCGGTAAATCGATGTTTTTAGCCGGATCTAATGGAAGCGCAACTATCCAATTACTAATATAATCAACTAGATCATTCTCATTTTGTGATAAATTTTTATTCTCCATTTGCTTTTCAAAAAATTTTTCAGCTAAAGAACTTACCATATTTCCTACTTGAGTTCTTGATTGTTCGTCAATAAGAGATGTCAACGGTAAATTTTTAAGCCATTGAGAAATTTCATTGGCGTATCCTAATTCAAAACTAAATCTTCTTGCTGTTTCATTGCTTTGTAACTCTCTAATATTGTTATCGCTGTGACATGTGAGTGATTTTTTTGATTGTAAATGTTCTGTTTCCTTTTGGTTTAATTCATCAAAAAATCTTAAAATGCAAGCTTCAAGTTTTAAGTCATCTTGAGATATTTCGTCACTATTGTTACGAATATATTCTTCAATAAAATTGCTTATATCATGTTCAGTTCTACTTTGCTTTCCAACACTCGAACGTGTCTGACAATCAGGCAATTGACAATATGTTCCCCGACACATCTTAGTATTAGTTATTTTGGCAACCAAATCACTAATAAAATTGGGTATATTTTTTCTGTTTTGCGGTGATATCGGTAATTGTTCTAAAAAAATCTCAATTTCATATGTAATGTCTCTATCGCGGTTTCCGTTGGATGACAAATTTTCTTCAATTTCATATATGTCTTTAGCTAGATTATTTATAGATCGCGCAAGAATGTTATGATCTATAGTATAAAATGATTCTTCTAAAGGTAATGACTTTAACCAATCTATAATAATATTAATATATTCTAATTCCTTGGACAGTTTGTCAATAAGGAATTCTTCTTGCTTGTCGTTTGTAGTCGAGTCATGTGGATGTCTTACGGGTGTACTGAGACTATCAAGTTCATTTTTTAGTAACTGAGTAAATGCAGCTCCTGCGATTGAATCTTCTGGATCAAATCGATGGTCTAAGTATTTCAATATATAATTCTTTAAAATATCTTCAGATGCTTTAACCTTGTTATCCGTATTCGTTTGGTGACTAGTGACTAAATGTATATTTTGTAAAAAGTTTTTAGCTGTATCCGTTACATCCTTATTGATTTCAGCCATTATTTGCTTTTGATCTGAATTTATTATTTGAGTAATGTAATTATTAATAACATGCGATATTTCATTTATTGATTGCTTCTCAGTTATTAACTTTTGGACTTGTAATAGCAAATTATCAATAATTTTATTTCTCTTAATTTTATCTTTAATTTTTATGTTCGTTGGCGATAAACCATTTAATGAGTGTATAATTCTATCTTTAAGCTTTGAGAATTCTTCTGTAGTGTTTGAACTATGTGCATCATTAAAAATTCCGTTTTCAAAATTTATATCTTTAGTTTCTTCATTTCTTATAGGCACTGGAATACCTGTTATTTCCTTTAGTAATTGATCAACAAATGGCTTAGCTTTATTTATATTTTCAATTAATTCATATCTATTTAACCATCTATATATAAAAAATGCTATGTATCTATCCTTTTCACTGTTTTCTTCTATCAGTGAATGTAATTTTACTTCATCTAAAATATCACTAGTAAGGTTTTGCACAAAATTTTGTTTGTCTCTCTTATTTTTGGCTTTACGCGGTCCTATTGGTAAAACATCTAACCATGACGTTATTGCAGCTGATATTTTATTCATATAATTAATTTCTTCAGGGTTTAGCTTACCATTTTTATTTCTTGCAATACCTGATTTTCGCCTAGTCATAGAATTAGTATTATTCGATTGTGCCATTAAGTCAACCTCAGACTTATAAACCGATAACACATTATTGCGCCGTGGCTCATTACATTTTTTGGATAAATCTAATTCATAATTCAATTTACTAATTTCTTTTGTAATATTACTTACAATATTAGCAATATCAGTTCCAGACAAGCCCGTAGAATTTTTCAAGTAATTTGACAATCTAGTATTTAGGTTTTGATTTTGATATACACCTTTTGAATTGACATTGTTTATTATACATTCTATTATATTATTGATTAATCGACCTGAGTGGATACCATTGCTTACTAAAGAATTAACGACAATATCGTTTATTAATCTTGAGACATCAAAATCTTCGTTATGTGATTCTATAATTTTGTGAACACGATTTTCTGAATATTTATTTTGGACTACATAATAATTTTTGTTTAAAAGATTTATCGCTAAAGTATTTGATAATTTACTTAAACTTACAATGTCATCTGCATTTAAAGACATGTTTATGTTTTCCAACGTGAAATTAAATATTTCGTCTTTAAGAAGATTATATTTGTCAAATCTATATGATTTCAAATTTAAAATACGTTTCAAACTATTGAATAAATCTTCCACAATGCTATCATAATATGTATCTTCTTGGTCAAAATTTAAAAAACCCTCTTTATTTAATTTTAGCAACCAATTAAAAATACTTCGTTTTTGAACTTTATCCTCCTCAGTTTCATTAGGGTTCTGTTTCTTTAATATAGTATTTTGTTTTATATTTGCATAATAAGGAAAAACATCACTTAAGGTGTGCTGAACCTGATTATCGATATATACTTTGTTGTTACTTTTATTGGACTCTTTAGTGGTAAAATCTTCAACTGTGGAATCATTTAAAGGGCTTTGAGTGCTTGTATCGCTATATTCCTTACTTGAACCTCCGACTTTGCGTTTAAAAGCAGTCTTAACAGTATTAACTGCAATATCTTTTGTTCCATTATTATTTTCTAAACTACTTCTAAGTTTCCTAATGTTATCTTCCATATTTTCGATTCTATTATTTAATTCATTGACGAGATTTTGTTTTAAGGTGCTCATTGTAATTTCATCTTCAGTTTGAGGAAGCATTGAGCTCAAAAATTCATCGATACCTTTTCTTAGTTTCGATTCATAATATTTTTTATTTGTTTCTGTATATAATTCATATATTTTTTCTAACAGTTCATTGATCTTATTTTGTTTTGTATTTTCGGGATCTTCAGATATATTCGGAATATCTTTAGACCACTCAGAAATTATCTGTTTTAAGTTCTGTTTATAATTATTTGTGTTGTTACTTTTCTTTTTTAATTGTTCGTGACTTAAATCTGATGTGAATGCATTGTCATCTAATTTTACAATGGAAATTTTACTTTCAGTGGATATTCGAGGATTAGACTGAAAAAAAAACAACAGAAATCAAAAAACCAAATAAACTTTGAGACCAGTCTGTATTACCTATGTATACTTATTATGTTTTTACATCATTGAGGATACAATATATTTATTTAACATTTTTTTATATATACAACCAAAAATAAAAAACTCTTCTTCTTAAAATAAAAGTATTTGCTAAGGTTTCTTAACATAAAACTAAAAATATTATAAATTTATCATATCCAAAGAACAAGGGTTAGATAAAGCGCCTGCGGATTGTATCTCAGAAAAGAATGATACGGTGTTTGCTACGTTCATTTCTTTATATGCGAAGTGAATAGAATAGAAATTTTCTGCTTTCTCCGGCTTTTAATAGTAACCTTTCTTTAATTTACAAGTGAAAGATTATTTGGCTTACTAGTAATACCGCCTATGCATAATTTTTTTTAAATAATAATATATTATTATTTTCATTTTTCTTCTCTACCGAAAAGATAAAAACTTGAGAAGAGAATACTACCTTAAGCCAAAATAAGCAAAAGAACATAATTATATATCACTACCTACCTTGTTTTGATTATCTTTGTAGGAGTGAGAAGCAGAGGAGTGATGAGATATCACATGTTGATCGAGACGCTGTTTAATTATTGGACAATGTTGTAAGTCACATGACTAAAATGAAAAAAATTTGTTATGTTAAAAAAAAACAAACTCTTTCCTTACTAAGGAGATGACAAACAACGCTAGCAATATTGGTCAGTAAATTGTGAAAAAACTCATATTAGCACAAAGATAATTTGTATTCAAATGTGACGAACATTGAAAAGCAAAAAAAAAATTTAAAAAAAATTTAAAATTTCACAAAATTCTCAGTGGCACAACCCGGTTGTGGATTCAATTACTGGTTCAATTATTGATGGGCTGATTTTCCCTCGTTATGGATGCAAGACCAAGCGCGGCGTAAAGTTCCGCCACTCGAAAATTGGGCGGGGCGTGGTGAACGGAGTGTCTTAACACTAGGTCCCATCTTACACAAGATAAAAGATAGTTATAGAAATAAAAAAAATCCTTACAATACAAGACTTTATTCTCTCTTTTATAACACTCCGTATGTTCTCCATGTATCAGATGGATATTTTTCTGAGTCGTGATATTAAAAAATCATTGCTTTCAGTATTGAGAGCCTTATTTTTTATTTGTTTCCTGCATTTTTCAATGTTCTAGGAAAATATTGATATAAAAAATATGAAAATTGAAAAATAAATATATTGACTGATAATTTTTCCTAATGTAATAAAATTAAAATTGACAGGTTAGATAGAGGTTAGATTTTTAATAACAGTGATGTATAATATAAGAATGACAAGAGAGCGCCATGGTTTTATATTTTAGGGCTTTTTTTTCTTTATTTTTAGACTAGAAGTGAATCTAAGCAACATTATACATTTTGCCTTTTTAAGCCGTCGTGGTGCAGCGTCTTGTCAATGCGACGGTTGTGAGTTCGATTCCTATTAGGGGGAAAGAATTAACCTGGCTCAGTTAGCAAGGCAAAACGCGACGTTCAGTTCCGCCATTCAACACGCAATATCTCGAAAACTAGGCGAAAAGTGGAGAACGGAGTCTATTCACGCTAGGTTGGCTTTGCCTGCCAAGCTATGCAGCCGTACCGTTTGTTTTTATGTAACTAGTTATTTAAATAAAAAATAAACAAAAATGCCGTTTTGCTGTAAGTGTAAGTACTTATAGGTAAATGATGTGATACGAACTCAAAATAATTTTCATCTTTGCAGTCAGCCTTTTCCACTGTGCCAGAAGGGCTTAATTATGTACCTACTATAAAACTGGCTTTTTAATTTTTTCATACATTTTAGAAAAACATCGCTGTCAAACATTCATGGCAGAATTTGAAAGAAGATGACAGGTGTAGCGCACTAAATTATCGTTGTAACAAAATTTTAAGTTTAATATATTTCTATATATTTTTCGGTTTCGGGAAATGTAAGTTTTGATTTATTTAAAATTTCCTTTATATTCTTTATTATATTGTACATTCTAGAAGAGTGTGTGTAAAGATTGTATGTATTTGTATCTTCTACACTATACGAAATTAGAATTAGAATAGTGAAAACTGCATTTAAATCAGTTAAGCCGTCTCTAAGGCACAGACAAACAGACGAAAAATTAGAAAATCATTATTTTAGGTTCTATTACATATTAAGAAAGGCCCCCAATAACATTTTTTCCTTTAATATTCTCCATGTACAGACATCGATCCGTTACTATATTAAAAGTATAAATATGCGCCAGATATCTAAATAGCTTTGTTATTTTCAGGACTGTACCCAACGGCGAGCTGTGGCAGGGCTTCTATAGACCTGATTTGTGCTATTCTTCTTCACGTATTGTTAAAATGACAGTTAGTATTTACCTACAGTTGTATATTTGGTATAAGCATTATTCGATGTAAAATGGAAAATTGTCTTTCACCATTTGTGGTCAGTTGTGGAGCAGGGGCACAAGCGTGCGACTGTATAGGCGACAACTTGTGGGTTTGATTCCTATTCTAGGTAATGAAATACTTAATATTTTCATTTCCTGGCTGAGGGTAACGAGACCGTTGTTACTAACTCAATTTTTCATATATGTTTTGTCTATCAGAGGAGAGAAATGGAAAAAAAAATCCCCTGATTGTGTTAATTTCAACGATGGGCATTCGAACCCACAGCCATGCTGTTAACAGTTTCACTAAGTCGCGATAGCCTGTATAATATACAACTCTAATTTATATTTTACAGCATATCCCCTTAAACTCACACTAGCACTTATGGACTCTGACGGCACAGTGGCAGTAGTGCGAGGTCTAGGGGGCGCCGGGCTGACGGTTACGCTGTTCGATTCCGGACGACAGTACACACTTGCGCCGGATAACTGTATGTGAAATAGTCTTGGAAATATTCTTAGATTTATCATTAAACTCAGCTTTGCAATTTCTGTATAAATGGTAATATGTATAAAAAATAATAAACAAAATAACATTATTACTAAAGCACCGTTATCTGATCCTATCCTGCTAATCTTATTAATATGATTAATGTGAAAGTTTGTACGGATAGATGTTTGTTCCAAATTCACACAGGAACTACTGAATAAATTTAGATAAAACTTTAAAGTGATATAACTTATACATTAGAAGAATAAATAGGGTAAAATTTGGACAAAAAATGTACAAATTGGCTATAAGTTTAAACATGCGAAGCCGCGTTAGGATCAAATAAAAAAATAAAACACTTAAGCCCTGTTTCACCGGTTACTTAATGATTAACTGTGGAATGGCCCAGCCGCGGCAGTGTTTCCAGGTCGGTACGATTGGGTATCTTTAAAAAGCGCCTCTATCTCCACCTTAAAGGCCGGCAACGCACCTGTAGCTCCTCTGGTGCTGCACGGGGGCGGCGGTGATCACCATCAGGTGACCCAAACGCTCGTTTGCCCTGTCCTTTTTCCATAAAAAAAAAGATGAATGCTATCTCACAGATAGAAAATGAAAATACAAAACAACTGTTTCTTATATTTTCAAGCATAATTTTCTCATTAATTAACAATAATAATATTATACAATGTAGGTAACAACTCATACGATTAGTTACTATTTTAAATTACAAATAAGTTTGTAAAACTAAAAGGCATGAGTCAAGTGTGTATCTACTAGAATAAAGAATTATAGATTGTTTGACAGACAAGGCTGTCCGGGACTTTATCACCCCGGTGGTGAAGCTGGCCCTCGATTTTTTCCCAGATACCCACCCGATATCAAACTCCACGCCAGTCGCGTGCCACACGAAGACATCGCAATGTGACAACGTCATATCGCGAAGAGAGAGCAGCGTGCAGGCGACTGACGGCCGATACGCTAGCACATATAAGGTAAGCTATGGTCAGCTCACCGCTTCGGCTGCTTAAACTTATTGTTATATTAGAACCAAAATATATAATATCTTGATTTAAATTGAAGCCTATGTGTTATTTTGATGTATAAGCTTTATTATTGTAAAGTTTCACCTAAATCGGTTCAGTATTTTTTGCGTGAAAGTGGAACAAAGTCCTCACAAACTTTCTCTTTGATGATATGTAATATGATCTATTATCTCGATAAATAAAGTTTTTTTCACTTCGAGCCAGCAGATCCTGAGATTGGCGCATTAGGTCAAACAAACTCTATTGGCTTTTACAGCGACACCGGTTGGGTAGGGAAGAGGGTACTCTGTCCCTGAAGAAACGCAAGCACTAAGTGGCTGCCTGTGAGGAAGTCGACGACTGTAAGGGCGCCCCCCTGAGGGACTCGAACCTCGGCTTGCGGCCGTCGAACGGACTGGCATTTCACCTATGCTAAGCAAACCAGCCGCGACATGAAGTCGCGACTGGGGACAAATTAATTAAACTAAGGGAGCTAACGGTTCCTAACCGCCGGGCCCGACCGCGCCGAGACGCGACCGAGCCGTTGAATAAACTGGACTTCGTCGTCGATTCCGTCGACGACGGTGTTTGTGTCGTGTGCTACGCGTGTGTTTCCTATCTACATACGGGGCATTCGCTATAGTAGTGGCGTCATCGGGGTCTAAAAGG
Organism: Heliconius nattereri; assembly: GCA_013403645.1. NCBI lineage: Eukaryota > Metazoa > Arthropoda > Insecta > Lepidoptera > Nymphalidae > Heliconius > Heliconius nattereri. Next base: position 10,391,274 of record JAAIXI010000232.1, read on the forward strand.
ACGCGGCGTCTAGACGTAGACGTCTAGGGAGCGCGTTAGGGATGTAATTACACGCATTAACGATGAGGGGATTCGCGTGCGAGCCTGCGCGCTCAAAGTAGTGCTTCGCTAAGCGTTTGCAGTGCTCGTGAATCGATTCCAGTTCAAAGTCTCTATGTAGGTCGACGTTACGCACGAACCAGGTACAACCTGATGCGATACGTAAGAATTTATTTTGTACCTTTTGCATGGGATCTAGCTTAGTGTGCGCGAACGCTACACAAGCATAAGAGAGGACGGGTCTTATACAAGTTTTGTATAGTGTCAGCTTATTTCTAAGTGACATTTTACTACGCTTGTTAATGAGATAGTATAATCTATTAAGAATGAATTTAGCTTTATTGCAAGCTTTCGTGACGTGGGGCTTGAAGGAAAGTCTAGAGTCTAATGTGACACCTAGATATTTGACCTCTTTTTCCCAGGGAATGGCTTTATCTAATAGATAGATGGTAGAGATTTGCTCTGAACGAGCGCGAGGGAAGAGTATCGCTTTACTCTTTTCTGGATTAACCTCGATTCTCCATTGGCGGAACCACACACCAAGTGCGCGGGCCGCTTTCTGAAGTCGATCGGCTATTATGCGTGTGTTACGCGAAGAAGTGTATAGGGCGGTATCATCGGCGTACATAGCCAAGTGTACATCCCTGGTACGAGGTATGTCTCTTGTGTACAGCGCGTATAACATAGGAGAGAGGGTTGAACCCTGGGGGACGCCTGCGCGAAGGAGGCGGGGAGAGGAGAGAGTTCCTTCTACTTTATAGCGGAAGTATCTATTTGACAGAAAATCCCGCAGGATGCGCACGAGACAGTCTGGCAAGCCAGAGCGCCGCAGCTTGAAAATCAAGCCGTTATGCCAGACCTTGTCAAAGGCTTTCGCTACATCGAGAAAAATGGCGGCAGTGTGTCTGCGGTACGAAATTTTTACTTTATATTGGGCTATGTGCTCTACCACGCGATGGACTTGGTGGATGGCGGAATGTTTCTTTCTGAAACCGAATTGCTCTTTGATGAGCAGAGATTTGGCTTCTACCACCTCGGAGAGTCTAATGAGAATGATTCTCTCATAAATTTTACCTAAACAGCTGAGAAGGCTGATAGGTCTATAGCTAGAGGGCATATTCCGCGGCTTGTTAGGTTTCGGTATACCTATGACAATGGCTTCCTTCCACTCATCGGGGAAGGAGCACGACATGAGAAGGGAATTAAAAATAATGACCAATAGAGATAAGAACTGAGCCGGAAGGGACTTAAGTGTTCTATTAGACAATTTATCGGGCCCCGGGGCCTTCCTATCTTTGAGATTTTTGATGATGTCTTTGACCTCGTCTTCCGAGGTCGGGCGGAGCGGTTCCCCTTGCGAGGGCGTCAGAGCCCATTCTGCGACCGCGGAATCCACGCGCGCAATGTGGCTCGGGTCGCAGGGCTGACTACTCGGAGTACATTGAGCCTCTAAACTGTCAGCGAGACATTCCGCTTTTTCGGTGTCATCGGCGGCAATTGATAAATCTGACCTAATGAGAGGAGGCATAGTCGATAGACAGTCGACTCTAAAAACACGCGACAGCGCCCAGAATGCCTGGTGCGATGGAGCGAGCCCCTCGAGCTTTTTATCCCACGACTCCCCGCGCAGAAGTTCGAACTCGAATCGAACTCTCCTCTTTAATCTATTAAATTCCCTACGATTATCGTCAGTCGGGTATGCGTCGTGTCGTCTCATTGCTTTGTTTCTGCGTCTAATCAATCGTCGGAGCTTTTCTGAGATTTCAAACCTACCTTCGGGTAGGTTTGGTACCTCTTTCGAGCAGCTCTGGATTGTGTTTTGAATATATTCGGTAAATTTATTCGTCGCACCTGTTGCTAACTCCGCGGAGTCGGCGATGCCAGGTATTCATTCCTTTAAAGGGGATTCATTCGAACGCGAGTGGGTGGGCCTGAGGGGCGCACCTCGCCTAATTTGAGAATGACAGGACGGTGGTCCGAATCGGGGCCGGGAATTGTTTCTATTGAATGTTGACATAAGCCTACATTCGATAGAATCGCTATATCGAGAACCTCGCCTGTGCCGCGGGCACTAAGGCGGGTGGGTGAAGGCAGGCCAATAACGAAAGCGTTATATTTACTAGTGAATTCGAGGAGTCTCCGACCGTCGGTATGAGTCATCGACGAATTCTAACTTTTATGTTTACAATTGAGATTCCCGATCAGAAGGACCGAGTCACCCAGACTAAGTAGCGATAAAATGTCGCTTTCTAATAGTTGCCTATTTCCCGAACGATAAACGGAGGCAATAAACAATGGCTGATGGCCTGTAAGGAATACCTGGCACACCGACGCCTCGTCGGCTTCAAGAGACGGAGGGTCGAGCGGTATACAGTGTAAATTATTTTTGTAATAAATCAAATCAAAACAAATCAAAAACACTTTATTGCACAAAGAAAATACAATTAGATTTGTAATTATATACATACAATGCATAGGCGGCCTTATCACTTATAGTGAGTGATTTCTTACAGGCAACCCTTTTTTTTTTTTTTAACAAAAACTAATAGTACGATACAATTTGGTGGCGGTTAACTTTGCATAAAGATATTTTGTAATTTATTATATCAAACATATAAACATACGCTATTCATAAATAAATACATACATACATAAATAAATAAATCATAGTGCCGCCGCCTTTGGTGGCCCTATCATTCCTTACAAACCTGTAGTTCGCAATACTGGGACTGCGAACCCCGGGCTTAGGAAAAGACAATCCTGTATACAAAAGATATCTATTGGTGAGTGTGAGCGAAGGCACTCATTGACTCACGTTGACGTTTGACACCATTAGCGTTAAAAGTCGCTATAGACAGGGCTCTTGGCTTAATAAGCGCGAGTTACGAGTCGGCGGGCAATGGAGTAAATCTATTGATGACCGCCATTGGAAAAATTATTTAGCTATGGAGCCTGCGATGGTTTCCAGGAAATCGATATGCTCGATTGTCGCTTGGGCGCGGTCGTCGGGACTATTCGTATTCCTTTTCCTTCCTTTTTATTCGCGAAAATATCGCGGGAGGCGCGGGTTGGAACCACGCGTTCTCCTTAGACGGGGGGGCGGGCGCGTATTTAGGACCCGGCTCCTCTATTTTGCGATTATGGGGATTAGCCCCCCTGTTTTTGTCCCCGCGCCCGGTGCGTCTGCGCGGCGCTCGAGAGCATCCGCGATAGTTCGCGGGATGACCCTGCGACTCACACACCCTGCGACCCAGTACACAGCTGGGAGGAATGGGGGGATCGGGAGTCTTGCGGGGTCAATCCACAGAGTCGTGGTCGTCTAGGCACTTAACGCACATAGGCCGCGCGAAACAATTTTTGGCCGAGTGGCCGTATAGTTGGCAGCGATGACACTGCCCTATGAGACCCCTTGAATGTGGGGGTTCGACCCTGATGCCGGTGAGAGAGCACGCCGACCTCAGGTTGAAAATTTCCTTTCCCTCTTTAGGGAGGTCCAGGACGACAAGGACTATATCAAATTTCGCTTTAGTGCGAGAATTGCAAAGTCGATACGCTGGGCGCACGGGGAAACCCTTATTCCGGAGATCGGAGAAAACAAGCTCTAAGTCTATTTCTTTCGAAATGCCCTTTAGAACTACGCGCAATTGGCGCTCGTCCTCTAGGGCGTACGAGTGGTATCCTATTTGATATTCCCTAAGGAATGAGGTTAATTGTTGGTGCTCCGATGAAGTGGCTACTTGTATTTTGATTCCTACCTGCGTTAGGGGCGCGGTGGAATAGGGGATATTTTGGCTGTTAAGCCAATGAGAAACTTTGTCCCATTTGTGCTTTTCCTGCACGTAAATAGGCGGCGGAGGCTTGACACGGGGGCCGCGGGGGGTCTTGGGCTCTTCCCGCTTGGCTGCAGTTGCGGGGGCAGGGGAGAGGGGGACCGGCGATGCGGCGCCATTCGCACGGGTGTTTTTGCTCTTGGGCTTATTTGCCTTCTTTGGCGGCGGGGTCTTACTTCAGTCTTACGTTCGACGAAACGTAGGGGCCTTGGCCTAACATTTGGCCGAACGAGATGCGACGGTCTCGAAACTGTCGTCTGAGTCATCGGAGGAGGAACAGTTGTTCGCCTCCATTTCGTTACCGGACGGTTGCGGTAAACGGGAGGCGCGGGGGACGCGGAGAAGTTCCCTCGGCGGAGCGACTTCGGAGTCGCTCGGCCCGTCCGATAGCATCGGCTCTACTTCGTCAACATCGGCACTCGGGCCTTCGTCGGGCGGGCTCGGGCACGCGTTGCGGTTGCGCGCATAATTAACCGCCGCGCGGTAAGCCTCTCTATGGATTCTAGGTAGCGGAGGATATCCTCTTTTTCGGCCATTATGTCATTCCCCTCACCTTACGGTGGAAGAGGGTGTATAATTTAAGTCTAAACTATCACTTTGGCAAAAACTAGTCTTCTATCGGTGAACGGATGGTGAGTGCCTAACTATAAAAACTGTGTAAGTACTCACAGTAGAGTAGACTCTCTAGTCCTATCGACCTCAGGACAACGCAGCGCCGGGCAGCACAACACAGCAGGGTGCTACGCAGCTCAGCGCAGCGCAGGATGAAGCGGGAACCACAACACTAAAGTATATAACCGACAACGAATATACATAATAATGGCGTGCGATTGTGCAACCTCACCGTAGCAAGGCTGAACCGGAACTTCAAGCAAAATCTCCGAAAAGATTATGTCATTAAAAGATATGGCTGTGGATTTTGTCACTTAACTCTTTATATTTGTATAGAAAGTTGTAAAGTGTTTTTTACATAGATTTCAATTATATATTCATTATTCCATAAGGGCAGTCGGTCGTGGCGCAGTGGCAGAAACGTGCGGTTGTAATCGCGACCGGTTTGAGGTTCGATTCCCACACGAGGAAATGAAATATTTTAATATTAATTTCGTAGCTCGGCGTTGAGTTTCGCCACTCAACTCGTAACGTCTAGGCGGAAAGTAAGGCATAAATTATTAATGTTAACGGAGTGTCTTAACACAAAGTTGCCTCTACTTATCCTGCTATTTGTGGGATACAGTGTGCAACTAAAAAAAATGTCCATTAAAAGCAAAAAAGAATACAATTATAATTATTCTTTGATGTCAATCAGATGATGCACTGTCACGTATTCCCGACATCCCCGCCGGAGCAAGTGACGGAATTCCCGCCGCAGAGAGCTGAAATATGTCCAGGTACAATAAATACAATATTAAACATTTAGGAAAGAATAATGTCTAAAAATTTTAACGAAGCTAGAGTTAATAATTTCGACGTAGCTTCATGAGAACTTATGGTTTAGCTGTCACAAAAAAAAACATAACTAAGACATTCGCGTTTAATCCTGCTAAACATGTTTCTATGAAATTTCAGTCCATTTTTTCCTTGCAGGTTACGGTAATTTCGAAGTAGGTGGTCCGGGGAGTGGGGAGAGATGCTGTCATCCCCCGAGATGCGATACATATAGGAAAGGAGTGTACTCTCCTGATAGAGGTGTCTAGCAGACTTAAAGAAATAACTATTATATTATGTATTGAAGAGATATTTTTCGTCATGCTGTACACGTAGAGCACGGTAGATAGACGGAAACTAGTGTTAAGATACTCTGTTCTCCAGCTTTTCCAGTTTCCACCCAATCGAAAATCGACGCCTTACTTTGTGTAGTTACTAGAGCGGTGAAAAAAAATAACTCATTCTCAGTAACAGCATTTACAGTCAAAGGCTGTGCCGCAGTGGTCGAAGCCGCCCATTACATTCTTTGTAATTTGTTAGTTTATTGTAAATGGGTCATACTCATATGAGTGTTATATTACAATAGCTATAACAAATAAAAGAAAATAGAACGATTTTTCATTCTAAATTTAACTATGCCTACCCCCTTATGAGAAGTGGATAGTCTACACATCAAAAAATGTAAAGAAAAAAATTCAAATTCCATCATTTGTCCCCTTCTGTGGAATGCTCAGATTCATAGTTCATAGTTGCAAAAAATTGTAATTTAAGTTATTACGCCCGTGTCATCGAAATCACACATATTTTCAGCGTAGAATATACTTGAGTTAATTTTTTAATGATAATTTCCAAAATGTGCTTCAGCCTTTTTACTATAATTTCTAATAAACTAGCTGTTACACGTATCTGACTCTTTTCTGTGATCCAAAAAAATCTGCTCTTAAAATTTTTTTACTAAAGTTACCTTAATTGTAATATCTTTTAATTTGGTAATATTAAACAGCTATAATTTGCTTACACCCATTACGCAAGACAGATGTGTATTTTAATATTCCAATAAAAAGAATCGTGTATATTATTCATTTTGTAAAAGATAAATGCATCTTTCCTATTTTTAGTGTATTTTGGTAAGTATGTGCTACTTATATTTGTAATTATATAGGCACAATGGCTTCAAAAGAGTATTTTTGAAATCTCACTTGCCATTTCTCTATCCTTGAAAACTAAAGACCATTGCCGATTTTCGATTGGAAAATCTTTTCTGTTGACATATTTTCTGTTACTCTAGGTGTGCACAGGAAAGATGTATGTCCACATAAAATACTACTAATAATAAAAATATATGTTGTAATGTCAAAATCATTATTTTGTTTATTTGTTTATGCTTGCTCTTGTAAAACAAAACTAACAGCTTCTTTGCTATTTATAATGACCAAAATAAAATCAATATATCGTATATATCTTGTAAAATTAAATGTAGACTAATGTTTCAGATTATACTAAACATATAGCATTTTACAAGTGTCAAGTGGTTTAAGTTATTACCTTAAATAACGAAATCTTAGCTTAGCTAGCTTTTTTAAATTGTTCAAGCCACATTGCCCTATTGAAATAGATCTGGGGTGCACTAAAGCAATGAAGAGAAGAAAAAACGAAGACGTGAGATAAGTAGAGCTAAACAAGATGCTATTATTAACTAATAATGTGCCATTATATCAATAAAACAAAACATTAATTGATATTGATCATCATCACCAGCAGATGATTTACATATTAGCTTCACCGGCTGCGAGGCGGGAGCTAATAACTGCGACACAGTTAATACTTCTGCAGTTATTACCGATTAAAGTTGCTATTATTATGTATAAAATATTAATTTAATAAATATTATTATTATTATTATTATGTTTCTCTTTAAAGATTCACGGGTTCCTTTGGAAGGCTTGCGTGGGGACACAGGTCCAACACGTAGAGGTCCTTAAGAGAATATACAAATGTTTTACTGTGACGCATCAGCCGGGATCGTCATGGCATCGCTGGGCAACCACAGGTTGCCCAGAGATGGTCGCCGGTTAATGCGTAGGAACTATGGAAAATATGGAAATCTAAACTAGGACTATGGAATGGAATTTGAATGGACTGGCTATTGGATGAGACTACTGGAC
>JAAIXI010000232.1:10399585-10424689 GCA_013403645.1 Heliconius nattereri
AATAGTCCACACATAAATAGTCCACACATATAAAGAATAGAGAAGGAGTAAGAGTGAATAGCTAAAATACGAGAACGTTGAAAATAGTGACGTAATTAATTAACTGGCCGTTAGAATAGCGAGCGACAAGGGATCCGCGTTAGTTGGATGTTTGCGACTCACTGGCTGGTGATTTGCGTCTAGCGACGATCTAACGCTAACGATCACCTGTTGACCAAATCACGCCACTCGCCTCATGTAGCAATTACGTTATAGTAAAAATTACGATTTTAAATAATATGAGAGTTGATATTAACATAATACAGTGATTTTAAATTAATAAATAAATATGTGTCATGTAAATAAATATTTAATAAATAAATTAGAATTAGTGGGAGTAGCCCACATACTTTTCTGTAGAACTGTGTCCGTTCTGTGGTCATCAAAAAAATTATGCATCGAATATCTTTCTCGAATATCTTTTTCTTATAATGATCTGGTCTCATATTTTTCCTGTACTAGGTTAATCTATAAGAATTAAATGAGAGTGATTTTGAACAAATATTTCACTTTTTTTTCGTACACATTTAAGTCGCGATTTGTGTATGACTCAAATACAATATTGTCATTCATTTATTTTTAACATTTTGAAAATATTATTCTGTACTTAGGAGAGAAAACTTACTTTTTTAAAAAACGCATAAACGTTTAGGCGTAGCAGGATGTCAACCTGCGTAACTTGAATAAATTGTAACAACCGTATAAGAATTTCGTCCAGGCTTGATAAGCAAGATGCGTGGTTATAGTTGTTTAGATTTTTATACGTTTTACAAAGAAGTATCTTACTGTTAATACTTAAAATTTTGTCATTAATTCTATTACATTTTTCACAGTTACCCATTCCAATTTGTCAACATCGGGATCACTCTTCAGTCCCAGGACCTCACTCCAGCAGGATTCATTCGCGACTTCCCTCCGGAAGTACCCGTACCTGGGAAGAGACAGATCTTCGGAATTTGTGGACAAACTTATTAATTTTACTCAAGGTATCAATAAGATGCCTATACCTAATTGAGATTTTTGAGTTCACTTAAGTTCCGTCACTACTATGTAATGTTTCCAATGACGGCGAGGAATAGAGTATCACTGCGATAGGTTCTTTCTGCCTTCTCAATGTAACAATATTCGGGATATCCTACACCCGTCTACTTCCTATAGTTGCCGACAACATATTTTTATTTTCTTCTTCAGTTGCACTAGTTTAATTTTTATTTTCAAAATGGTAAAAAGGTGAAAAAAAGAAATGTTATATTTTTTACGTATTTCAGCATCAAAGAATACATCGCCGACGCGTCATAAAGATATAGATATATCTAAACATACGTTCTGTATAGACGATAGCTCCTCACACGGCGCTGTGCGAGGGTATCTACCAGAAGTGCAAGAGAAGCCTAAAAGGCAAGTATAGATTGGTTTTCAGTCTGATGTTTTTTTCCCTCATAGCGAAGGTGCTAGAAATGGCTTAGTGTCACAGACGACCTGTGCGGAGTCAATGGTGATCGTATCTTCCCATTCCTCATGTGACAGCCCACATAACCTTGACGGCCAATACGTACTTTTTGTAGAACAGAAGGCGGAATAGTCAGATTTTTTTTGAATTTGGAGTGTTAATGCATTTTAAGGAACCTCTTAAGCCTAAATTTGGGTCGTAAGTCCCGGACACTGCTCAGAGTTCTTGCCCCATAGCGCGATGTATGATTTCATGAAATGCTAAGGAGTATCGTCTATTTAAGTTTTAAAGGCTAGGATATCCAACACACAACGTTCATGGAACTAAATAATCTGTCTACCCATGAAATATGAATAAATTAGATCAAAAATTATAGGATGGCAGATTCTCCGACACGAGAAAGACAGCGAGATCTATCCCCTTACGAAGTAGCAGAATCATGGCAAAGGCCGACATTCTGTAAGACAAACGACGTCCGATACTTGAGAGACGTGTCGAGGAAAGTGAGACAGGAAATAAAGAACTTATCAGCTCAAGTAAGGGAAAAGTTTCATTTTGAAATCTATGAATACTATTTCTTTGATTTTCACGATTATTTTAAATGAAACTATTTAACCGGATTAATAGCGTATATTTAGTTTTGTTCATTTTTGGAAACCCGACGATGCGAACACTTTGCAGTAGTCCGTGGTCAGGGGCGGACTGAGGTGGCATTCGTCTGTTGGTTTACATAATTATTATATGAACTACCTACTATACTAATTTGGCTATAATAAGTAATGTACTTTATAAAATAATAAGCGGATTTTAATATATTTTTTACATGAACAGGCTAATAATCAACCAGAACGACTTTATCCGAGAGACAGAGATTATGCGCTGGGTAGGAATGAAAGGAAACCTGCCTCACAATGGGTTAGCTATAATTTGTATATATGAAATTATCTTTTACTCACTAAGAAAAGAAGTTTCTTCTCTGCTTCTTGAGAATTTCGGGGACTTATTATTATCTATTTCAAACGACGTGCAAAATATTAAAGAACAATTGGAAAGTATCTGGTTAAAATACAATCGAAGCTGGCTTATTATGATTAATCAGGGCTATATTTACATCTAATATTACATATATTAGATAATAAATATGTATGGCGTCGGTTATATTATCTAATTTTCATTTAGTAGTTAGTTAATTTGCTATTTTCTTCTTCTACAGTTTTCATATAATAAAGATTGTGTCTTCATATTCACCAAATATTACATGCTTATGATTAACCCCGATGTTCTCTTTACAGAGTACGAACTCGGTGAATATGGAAATACAAGGTAAAGTAACAAATAAGTACGTTAAATATATAAAAAAAAATGTCGATAAAGAATTTTATCGATTGTTTGCGATTTATCAGCATTTTTGAAATCAATGTATTTTTTAACTCCAAGTAATCTTCTTTTGCTTTTTTCAATGTCTTTAAAATAAATAGCATAGCTTCATACCCCATATATATAGCTGGGCTGGCAAAGGAACCTAGTAGTAGTACAAAAAGATTTGCATTATGCATATGTGAAGATGCATATGTAAATATATGCTTTATTCTTTCAGTACATGCATATCATGATAAATTTTATACTTACAGCGGCCGTACAGATGATATCGAGGGAAGTAGTAACAGTACCAAGAGCAGTCCCATCACAAAAAACTGTAAGGGCTTGCCAAATTTGCCTCGATGATATAATTAGAAGTCCTTAGAATTGTAATTTAAAAAATCCTACTTGAGTCCTTACATTTACCCTAGATTTATTTGTATTTCTGTTTATATCTTTTCCTATAACATTATGTCAATGTTACTTAACACCAATTGTAAAAACCATATACAACCTGAAACAACTGTTAATACAAACTAATTATGTTGTGAATTGAATAAGGTGAAAATAAGGGACAAAAACCATGAAAAAGACAGAGTGATGGGCTTTTGTATGTATGCATCATAAATTCATTAGGTAATTTATTTACTTACACAGATAATGTTCTTAGAATTTAGAAATAGGCAATATCCGATATGAAAAATGGAAATATGAATTGGCGTTATTTATATTTCAGATAGCTGCACAAGTCACACCATCGTCATCTACGATCCAACTATCAATGGAAAGTAAACATAATCTAGATATATTCCGAAAAAACGATATAAATATTTCTATAGTAAAAACTCATTTAGACCTTACAGATATGAACGTTCAGACAACAATTAGCAATACAGTAATTGAGAATCAAAATAGAGATAACATTTTAAATAAAAGGCGTAGTAAGTCTGAAGTAAAATTGAAACATTTAACTCATTGCAAAACTACGTTAGATATTAATGAAGCTAGTTGTTCTAAAGCTACAGATAGATATCGAAAGTGTCACAAAAGTAACAAATCTTTTAGAGAATTGCTGAAATTAGCAAGAAGTTCAAAGAAATCAAAGCTAGATGATACGAAAAACTTAGCTGTTGCTAATATTTTTAAATGTCTCTCTATTTCTAAAATATGCTATGCTGAAGTGGCCAAGGAAAAATTTATGGATGAAAATACTCTCAAAGAAATTTTACAAAATTGGATAGATCGGCTTCCTATAAAGATTACAAATCATTATGAGAGAGAGATCGTGAAGGAATATTTGCTAAATGATTTGTTTGATTTATCAAAAAAAAATGTTTCTTATAAACAATTTGACAGCGGTTATAAATTAGATAAACTGAGAACTGGCATTATAAATACATTGGAGGCAATTCCGTTAGACTTAAGAGGAAATAAGAAACTCGTCTTACGAAATCTGGCTGACAATATATTAATTGAAATAAAACAAAATGAATTTAGAGATAAAAATAATTATAACATTTTAAAGACTTACAATCAATATGACAACATATTTCAAAGATACATTGCGCCAACAGAAAATGAAATTAGGAAATTTATATCTAGAGAAATTCTGTATATAGCGGAAAGTTTTAAACTTAATTTAAATAAAAATACTTATAAAAATTTAGAAGAAGATCTTTTCGATGTTGCTGTTCTTGGGATAGAAGTTCTGCACTCTGGAGGAGAAAAGGATGTGAAAAATGATCTATCAGATATATTTACTGATTATGGGCTGTCGAGGAAACATGCTTATTTATGTGCTAACATTTTAATGCGACATTTAAAAAGTACGTTTCTAAATGAATTACTACCTCATAAAGTTAAATCGGAGACATTTTTCCCCCTACGTAAATATAAAAGTTTTTATCATGAAGAAAGAAATCATGAGCCTAAACTTACAGTGTTAAGCAATAATGATAATAAAATATCGAACATAGATATTTACATGAATGAACTATGCAAAGAAATTGATTCATGGATTTCAGCTTTACATATACAATTACCGGAAGGAACAGAACTTAGAGAAGCAATTGTGGATGATTTGGCAAGCGATATAAGTGACAGACACAAATATCTAAACCTAAATCCTGATCAGGAAATATCACATGAAACAGAACTTGAACATTTAAAATATCAGATATTTAAATGGATGAATAAACATGTGCCGGGAAGTAATTTAAAACCGTTGGAACATGCTATGGATCTAATGAATCGCATTAACAAAATATCTGTGCCTGAAAACAATTTCTTTCCTTATAATAAAATAAATAAAGATCAGACACAATGTAATAATATAATATGCAATACTAGCTTGGTTAAAGTTAATCCACAAAGTAATAGTGAAATTAATTCAACACAATACCCGAATCTATCTTTGCCCGAATACAAAAGCAAGAACAACGATGATTTCAACACAAGTACAACATGTACTTGCCAAGATAATAAAATTGTTCCGCAAAAGACTGTAGAGCAACTTGAAGCTGAATATGAGCAATTCGTAGAAGACTGGGTGAAAAGAATACCTATTGAATTATCTGGTACAGACGGAACGGATGTAGCAGAAAAAGCGCGGTTGGGTATCTATAACGGCTTATGGAAGGTTATTTCAAAATTTAATTGTGATCCCGCCACTTATTATAATAGGTTTTTATACGAAGATCTATTGGATGATGCGATAGATGATCTTTTGAATTGTTTACCCCAAACACAATTATTACAGTCCAGAAGACATATATTGAAAGTTGAATTTATTGAAAAAACCAATGAAATTAACGATAAAATAAAGGAAATGGAAGATGGTTCTTTTAAAATAAAGCTTATGAAGAATCTCGTAACAAGTTTGCGTAAACAAGGTATAACCAAAACTCGAGACGACCCTATAAAAATGTATGAAGATCTACAAATAATAAAAATAATTGAAAATTACCTTTTATCAACAAGATTTAGAGAAGAGGATAAAATAAAAAGTGAAATATATAGAAGAAAGTTACTAAAGCAAGTTGAAGATTTCGTCAACAGCTTAAAGAAAAATCACGCAAAAGAACTTAGAGATATTGACATTTCTTTATATAAAACAGATATAGTTAATATTTTACAAAAAGTACCAATGCCAAACGAAAATACCTTAATACAGGAAGCCAATGATGTCCTTATGGGAATGGAAATAGAGCAATGGTACAGTGATTTACCTGTTGTTCAAAATTTCGATTACACTGAACAATATCAAAGACGCAGACAAAGAGATATTTTGGCGAAGAAAATAAAGGAATTGGAAACGGCTAACGACACAGAAAACTTAGAAAATGCCATGAAACATGAAGTTTCGAAATTTTTAGAAAGAACACCTTTAAAAGACGGCGAGAGTCTTAATATCAATTTCATGGTAGATGAATTAGTAAATAGGTTAAAAAATAAATATGACACAAATCAAAGCACTAAAAATGCAATATCTCATCCGTTTCATAATTATGAAAACTTTAGCAAAAATATACCATTGTACTCGAGTCCAATATCACAATCGGCAAAAAGGGATGCACAACTTTTAACTTACGACGACACTTTTAAAGATCTTAATGAAATCTCTCAATCCGATGAATCTTGTGGAGGGTCAAAGCTTAAGAAGAAGAGTGAATCACAATTTAATCAGAATCGCGTTAGTATAAAAGAGCCAGCAAGTTATAGATTATTTGAAGAAGAACGTCCAATTAGTTCTTCATTTAAAGCACCGCCAAATTCTCAATGTCGTACTTTAGCAGAGAGTCAACAACTGCCAACTCGCAGAGAATACATGAATATGCAAAGCCTACCACCATTTTCTATCCGTATACCAGATGATAATTTAGACATCCCCGATGAACAAAATAAAGAATCAGATTGTTGTAAGATGATGTTGAATCAGCTTTTGTCAGGAAATAATGCGAATGCATCAAATCCACGTACTTCAAGGATAAAAATAGACAAAGGAATCTTAGGAACGAGCCCAGTGGCCGGACCAAGTGGCAACATACCATGTTACTCTAAAAATAATCTATCTCATCCAAATATGCCTCAGATGCGACAAACAAGCCCCGATGACCTTCGGTATCCCAATTCACATCAAAGTCCACGTTTTAGAGAAAATGAATCTTACGATGAACCTAAATATTCCGTAGAATGTCAAACTCAAGAGCCAAATCGTAACGCACTGTATTCATATGAAATCAATTATCCTTTGCAGAACAAAGTAAGTCAAGCCATAAATACTTCAGACTTTGAAATTTATGACCCTAACCTCATGTCCACACCTCATCAAACTAAATCTATAAACATACCATCACTTCCATCTAAAAAGAAGATTAGATTGTCAGTTCAAGGTAAGGGCAGTGCCAGAAGACGATTAGACTTTGAAGACACGGATGACGACGATGAAGACGATGTTCCTTGCCGATGTCTTGGCAAATATTTGAAAAAACAATACAGCATGAAACAATATCCATGCGAGGATTACAGATGTCCTCCATATGTGCCCGTATTCTTCCCTTGTCCCTACCATTTTCTTTAATAACTAATTTTCATTGTTCAAAATAAATAATATTCAAAAATTATTTGTATTTAATATGTTTTAATATGTTATAATAAAAAGATTTAACGCCGCCAGGTTTTTTCATTTATAGTAAGGCAGAAGACTGAACACCACCAAAATTCATTTTTTTTGGCATAAAAAATGGGATAAACAGAGACAACCTATTGTTAAGGCATTTCATTCTTATCTAAGATTGGGAAGCAGTAGGTGCCAAATTTGTCTTGTCTGTCCGAAAAATTAAATGCATGTGCATGCGTAGGTAAACACTCTTATGCATACAGTCGAAATTAATGAATAATATTGCTGACACATCGTCATAAGCAATATTATTATTTTCACTATCATATTATGGCAGTGTTTCACTCCGGCACAGCTTCTTCAACTTTATCAAGCTCAAGTCCGATAGTGTATGGAGTAATGTTGCCAACTTTGGAACGGATCTGCTAAATAGCAACCTTGACTTAAATTAACTCGATTGAAAATCGCGCCAAGGAGCTTATTGGCGACACAGTAATTGTTGAGACAAAACTGCAGAGCCGAGCATCGTCGAAAAGTAGCATGCCTGTCGATATTCTGTAGGATACATTGCAGAGGATGTGCAGCAGCGCTGCATCACTCATCCTCTTCTCCTTTCTATCGGCGGAGCACTAGCCGTAGGCTGGGATTTCAACCATATGTCGTCGTCGAAATCGGGGTTCCGATTTCGATCTTCAGTAGATTAGGGGTCGATTCCGTGACGGGAGGAGTGCAGTGAAGGAGGGAGATGTCAGTTCTGCTGCGTTAGTCGATAATACTAATAAATGGACATCAATTAAACTTTTCATCTCAAGTACCAATTTGGGAGTCCATAACCCTTTTTTCACATCAAGTAGATGTCTGTCGTTTGGTTATTCTTTATAAATACCTGTATGTCAATATAAACCTGTTTACTATTTAGTAATCTAAAAGTGTCAGGAAATGTCGAAAGGTCATTTATATATTTATTCGACGAAGAAAATAAACAAATTATTGAGCAAAATATTACACTGAAAATGACTAATATTTCTCAAATAATGAACACAAATACAAATATTACGGTTGTGATAAAAACTGACGTTAAAATTAAATATACGGTGAGCTACGTATTTTATTCTGGTTTTCGTGAAAAGTTCCCAGACGATTTGTGCAGTCAACCTACCTTTGTATAAATGAAGGTTCACAAATAGACTGTGCAAGCTATAGGGTTATCAGTTTCATTAGCTTGCATTGTAAAATATTAGTAAGAAGAATGGAAGAGAAATCCGAAAGGCTGTTGTGGGAGGTCCATTGAAGCTTTACTCTTTGAAGATTTTTATTCCTTCATTAGTTTTTAATAATTTTCTCAAGCTCCTTTGAGATTTAATTTCTTTGAAATTTACCGTCTACAGTACAAAAATTATTCATAAAAACTTCTTAGCTTTACAGAAATATTCAGAAGATACTGTCATTGTCATAATATTTGACACAATTATGATAATATTATATTTATTTACTTTATTATAAAAATTATTGTGACTTTAATAAACATAGAATGTAAGAAGAAAAGTGCTCACTAATTTAATTTGTTTTTTATTGTTCATTTCTAAATTTGAGAGTGGAGTAGTAAAGCTGACTGTAGACATGAAGGTTGTGAGTTCGCTTCCCAATCGAGAAAATGAAATATTTAATATTTTCATTTCTTCGCTGGTTCTTAGTAATGAGACCGTAATGAGGCGCGGTGTGGAGTTCCATCATTCAGCACGCCACGAATATAGCGAGAGGCTAAAATATAAAACCCTTAGGGTGGGGGGTCCCTCTGCGTCACGAAACACTCAATATTTTGAAAATTGTTTAATTTTTATTTTTACAGGCTTTTGGAACTTGAAAAAAATTCAAGGGTCTGCTATAGACCTGATTTGGGTCGAATTATTTTACTTCTACTAAGAAATAACGTAAGATAAATTAATTTAAATATTCTTAATTTTTCTAAACTTCACGCTCTATCCTGTACAGCAGAGAACTTACTGCCGAGACACTCCGTTGTCAGCTTTCCATCTGATTTTGAGACATTGAATGGCAAACCTATACACCGTCCAATTTTCAGGCGGCCGAACTCACGATCGACAGTCTTATAACAGATAATTTGTACATTTCAGTGCCAGTGGTGGTAATGGACGGTGACGGTATGGTAGCGGTAGTACGAGGTACAAAAGGCGCCGGTCTATCAGTTACATTGCTGCCTAATGCATATCTTAGAAGAGATACGCAGAAATTTAATGTAAATAATGGTTAGATTTTATTTCAGTTACTGGAAAAGAGCAGCTTTACTGTTGAAGGTTGTGAGTCTCCGCTTAGACTTAACCAGATGGTCTGATCAGAGCTTAACTAGACCAAATTGTAGCGGAAAGCAGGGAACCGAGGGTCTTAATAATAGGTTCCCTCTGCCTACCCCGCTTCATGTGAGATACAGCTGAATGAAAGAAAAAAATAAAAATTGTTTAAGTTTTCGAAATTTCGTAAATTCGTATTCTCTACTATATGAAAAAACAACAAAGGTCGATATGATTTTTTTTTTTACATTTTCGAATGGTATTTTGTTATATACACATAACAAAAAACGGATTTACAAGGTTTATACTCTAAGCCAAAGATTATATTTCTTCTATATAGATTCCATATGTGCACGAGTCACTCAGTCCAACGCACAAACAAACACTGAAAGAATAACACAAAACATTCGAAGATATAACGTCGATTATCAGGTAATTATGCTTAATTTTGTTATATATTTATGAAACTTTCTCATTTTAGTAGGATAGATGGGGAGACACTAGTAACTATTCTCTCCGTTCCCCGGTCTCTATACATTTCACAATTGCATAGGTCCGAAAAAGGGCAATAAAGGAACGATTCTTTTCACCATAAAGCCTCTTCCCAATCAGCAGCAGGTAATCTAGTCTTTGATAAACTGATCATATATGATTGAAATTTTAAATAAATTCTGTTCGGAATAGATTTCTCCAAATGCGGGATTATGCGTGAAAAAATAAATCTCATTTCCCTTTATTTAATAAGTATATTATGTTTCAGTTTTTTAATTATTACAAGCCGTCGGTCAACTATATACTACCGTTTCCTCACCAAACGAGTTAGTCGTTTATTATTATTTTTAAATGCTCATCTTCGCGCTTTTCACCGCATTCAACAGGGTAGGCAGAGGGAATTGTTTTTTCCTATTCTCGAGACATTGCATGTTGTGTGACGGATCTTAACGCCGCGCTTTGTCTATCAAAGCATGGTTTTAGCACTACTAGCGCCAAACTAGCAGGAAAAAATCGCACAGGATATTAAAATAAATAATAAATAATTATTGGAAGAAACTAGCAAAAAAAATCCCTTTTCAAAGAAAATCCCTATAAAATAGCGAAGATATGGTTACTATCGGCTCTTAGGTGATAAAGGTTGAGGCTAAGTAAAAGGACTCTGTACAATTGAAGAGTTTCCTATTTGATGTATTTCAATTTTCAATATAATAATTCAATAAAAACAAATTGTAGAAAGCGTCTAACAATATTGGTTTCTTAAGAATGCCTATTTGTTTAACAATCAATATCGATAACGAATTCAAAGTTTCGCCTCTCTTCCGATTAGGCGGACATAGTGGGTGGAGTGTCTAGGTTCCCTCTGCCTATTTTGATAAATGCAGGATACACCGTAAAGCAATTTTTTACTTTAAATGGTTTCTGCATAAAAAAGGAATTAAATTTTTCAGCGAAAAAGAATATGAAAAATTTGCGCGCTCATCCAAAGTTAAAGAAGCAACAGACTAACAAACATAATCAAAATGAATATAATAAGATAAATAATGCAAATAGAAAAGTAAATTATACTATTAATAGTTCGGTAAATCGTTCATTAAGTACAGTATTAGCAACATCTTCAAGGTAAGAGTTAGTTTTATATTTATGTATTTTATAATTTTCAGCTTTACGCTGTATTCTGCACACAGCAGTGCAGGCAAAGAGAACTTAGTATCAAAACACTCCGTAATCAGATCGTATTTTGTGTTACTAGAAAAGATAATTTTTTATGTATTTTATTTCTCTCTTTTATTTATAATATCCGTAATATTTTATTATAATTATGTATTATATGTATAATTATTTATTATATGTATATTTATATATTTATTGGATGTATATGTATGTATATGTATGTATATATATGTATATTTTACTTTTGCACACCTGCATACTTATTATCCCACATGACAAGGTTGGCTGGGAGAGAATGCTTTTAGCGTTAAGCCCGCCTTTTGTACATTGTTTTTTTGTAATTTTGTGCAATAAAGTATATATAAATAAATAAATAAATAAAAGTAATTCTTACCATAGCGGGAGTCAAACATACAATCCCTGTCCAATGAAAGGGTGGCGTAACATACTTATGCTTATTATACTTTTTATTGCATATTAAATATTAAATATTTCATTTCCTCGATTGGGTATCGAACCCACAACCCGATAAGATAGATAAAGATAAGGGAAGATAAGATATTATTTAATATTTCAGTCAAAAAGAATTAACAAAGTACATGTACGATTATCTGAAGAATGAAACTTTGGTGCCGAAAGTCGATGTTAGATATTTTACTGAAATAAAGAAAGCGCTACAAAACGGATTAAGAAGAATCACAGATAAAAATATTGTAATATTTTTTTTTTCTTTTTAACTAGACAGTGAGAGACTCCAATCGAACGGAGAGTCACTCCGTTATCCTCCTCTCGTCTGAAATCAAGACAGTGAGTCTTTGTAGAGTCAGGACGTTATGATTATTTTAATTAAAATTAGCCCGAAAGAAGATTAAATCCACTACCGTTGTATTCTCACAGAAGCTGTCCCAATTCACTACGACGGCCTTAATAATAAAAATAAATTAACTATTAATTTATTTATTTAGTCTAAAAGCAATATAATTGCCATTCTAAAAATATGTAATCTTTATTGGTTCCTTTTGCCTAATACGATTTTGTGATAAAATTTTTTTTAAGAAATTATCATAAGCTTAGAAATTAAGTGTCCTTAATGTTCTTTAATAAACTATTCATGTAATGATAAAGTTTTTTTTCACTTTTAGCCTTGTCCAGTGAAAAGCAGTCGATTCTATCAACACAAACGTTATGCAAATTGTTCAAAGCACTCGCTTACGGATTCTGTGTCTCACGAGACAAAAGTGCTTAAACGTTCTGTGTCGTCTAACGTGAGAAAGTTTTTATTAATTAACATAAAGTAATATAAATCTTAGAGCTTTTCCCAGAGATTTTAGCAGTAAGCTTTTTTGATTTTGTAAATGGTGGCTGTGCAATTTTTCTAAAGTTGATGCCGGAATTTTTTTTTCGAACATGAGGTTAATGCTGTTAGCCCTATTGGCTTTTACAGCGACACCGGTTGGGTAGGGACGAGGGTACTCTGTCCCTGAAATATGCCTGTGCCGGAAAGGAAATATGTAAAAACATAAGAAAATATAATATATGGTCTGGTTGGATAACTTCTTAAATTAGGTTTCTTTACTATGAGCAAAATGGTTTTAAATCAGTGAAAAGTAGACAACGGACAAAAGGAGATGTAAGATGTGCACTAAAATAAAATAGTATTTAATCGCTATATTATTAATATTGTTAATATATATTAAAATATTTTTTTGTATCAGCTTCGCGCTGTATCCCGCACACAGCAGGGTAGGCAGAGGGAACCTAGCGCTAAGACACTCCGTTCCGAACTTACTGCCGAATTCTGAATGCTTTGCGTGTTGAGTGGCAGAACTCAACGCCGTGCTTTGCCTCGTCAACGGAGCGACAGAAATGAAATATAAACATAAACAAATATTTCACTTCCTCGAGTGGAGATCAAACCCACAACCGTCACGTTACAGTCACACCCTTGTGCTGCTGAGCCACGGCGACCTAAAATATTTATTCATGTATATTTTTTTCATTTATGTATATTTTTTCAGATATTCAAGCGTAAATGTTTTTGTCATCAACCCTTGACTTGTGAATGTGATGAATCACATAAAAAAAGCTATCCTAAAAGTCAACTGAAACAAAACATATTTGATGTCTGTGCGCCTGGAGATTTTACAGACTCAAAATATCAAAAGATATTTGATGTAATAAGCAAATGGGTCAAAGACATTCCAAAAGATCCCAATTTTAATGAAATTGATAAAGCTAAACAAGATGTGCTGATAGAAAAATTAGCTGAAACTTTGAAAGAAATATTTAATACTGAAGACTTTGCTATAAGAGCTAGGCCGGAAATAGTGAAATGCCTTAATAATTTACCAATGTTACGACTGGATGACGCTACAGATCAAGCCCGTTTCATAGAAGAACTGAATAATGATCTCATTAGAAGATTTGAAGGCTTGGCAGAATCCGACTTTGTTGATTGTATTTCTAGTGAAATAACAAAAATTGCGGCTGAAAATAATAATAATGTTAATAATATACAAAGTCAAATAAACCATTTCGTAGGCGAATTAATACCCATTGCACTAAAAAGACCAAAGAATAAAGAAAGTTATAAAGAAATTATGAAAACAAAACTGATAGAATTATTCAAAAATTATAACTTAGTAGGCGATTTAATAGACAGTAATAATATTAATGTTCTAGGTGAAAAGTTTGCAGACCGCTTATGTCACATATATCTTTATAATTTTAGTGATGAAGGTGAGATTAACCAAGATAATATTGATGAGAAAATAATTTTAGATTGGTTAAAAGGCACACCTGAAATTTCTAATATAAACAAAAATCAGTGCTTAAAAATAATAAAACCATTGATAAATAAATATAGCGGTTATAAAGAGGAGGACTATAAAAATAAAGAAATAGAAAAAAAAGTAGAAGATGATATTAAAACGTGTTTGGATTTAATGGAAAATAAATTACATATAAGCTTTAGTATAAGAAGGATAGAAGAATTAATAAACCAACTAAAGAGGCTACGCTTTGGAACAGAAAAAACTGTCAAGGATGAGAATGACACTTCTCTTGGTACTGTAATGGAATGGCTTTTAACTATTCCTGGCTTATCTGAACAAAATATTATGGAAAATGAAGAAGAAATAAAAAACTATGATAGGTTAATGAAAGAGGTTCGAACACACATGAACAATAAATTGCCTAATGTGAAAAAAGTTATGTCTAATTGGTTTCAAAATTTTCTAAGAAAAAACAATATACGCTTGGATCCAAAAGTTTATGATAATTTAATTAATAAACTTATAAATAAAGTCAATGATGTGTCTAATCCAGCATCGGTCGTTATTAAGCCGAGAAAACGTTGGGACGATAAAGAAAGTCGATCCAAATATTCGAATATTGAGAATATTGTAGATGTATGTTTCAGTGACTTTGGTGTTAATGTAAAAGAAGTTACAAAACGTAAGATCGTTGAAGAAATTTTAAACAATATTGCCGATAATAATATATTAGGGGATAAAGTTCTTAACAACCTTATGTCAATAATGTCAAAAGATACCCCGTTGGAACAAAATACTATTAAAAAGCTCTACAATGAAATTATTCATCGAGTGAATGAAAAAAATAATCAACAAGTTGATCTAAGCCAAATATTTCAAAATAAGACAAGTGAGAACGATACATTTGATATCCCTGAATCAAAAGCTCGTAGATATTTTTTAGGTCCAAATGGAGAAAATTTATCATTTGATGATAATTTTACAACATCAACGCCCATAAGCTATTCACAAAACGATATGTCTACAAATAATAAGTTATCTATTTCTCAAAATCTTAATGATGCTAGATCTGCTATTTACAATTGGCTAAAATTGTTTAATATTTCTTCATTAGAAAATAATAATTTAACTGAAATAATCTTATCTGATTATCTTGAGAGACAAAAATTTTTGCAACTCTCTGGTATAAAGACTAAAGAGAATGATGAGATAGAACAACTAAAATATCAAATATACAGACAAATGTACAAATTGACTAATTCTGAAATGTTACAAGTGGTTATGGGAAAAGTAACCGATTTATATAAAAATCTCAAATATCTAAAACATTACAAAACGTTGGAAGAGGAACAGATCTCAGATGTCAAATTAAAAACTTTAAGTTCTGAAGATTTTAATAATTTGACTCAAAAAATAAGATTATGGCTAAATTCTATGTCGTCACAGTTTTCGTCAATTGATGGAAATTACAGAGAAAATATGATTCAAGATTTAAGTAAGAGCTTATATTTGCTTAAAAAAGAGGGTAATTACAAGACTCGCGGTAAAAATATTATAACTAATTGGCTGCAAAATTTTTTAAACGTTTCAGATATAAATGAATTAAATGATTTATCCGAAAACTTATTGATATACTTCGAAAAGGATTCCCTAATAGATACACAAATTCCTATACAAGATATTAGTGAATTTTTAATTGAAAATTTAAAGGGAGCCATTCTAGATTGGTTACGAGAAATCAGGCCCTTCCCTAGAAATATGATGTTGAATATACCACTCTTAGAAGATTTTGCATCCTTGTTAGCAAATGACTTAAAAAGGGGATTTGAAAAGAATTCAAACATCTGGTCAAATGATTTTGAGAATTTACTCGCTGAAGAAATTGTTAAAAATTTCAAAAATATATTAAGTCATGATGACAGAGACTCAACATTCTATCAAAAACTTGCTAAAAATCTTTTGACCTATATAAAACAACTACGCATATTTCACAGTATATCAGAGAGATTAACTATGGACACAATGCACGGAAAAGATTTAACAAATGAACGTAAATATGGGAACAAAATTAAACAAGCTATATTTTTATGGTCTAAAAATTTAGCTTTAGAAACAGGTAAATCATATGAGGATATTGAAGAATTAATGCGTGATTTTGTTGAAACATTATTTACTTATATAAGAAAAGATATAAGTAGTATAGAAAATCGTTTAAAACAAGATGCTTTAAAATTGTTAAAAAATATTCCTTTAAAAATTCATCAGGAAAGGAATAATATACTGCAAAACTATATAAAATCATTAATAAATACTATTAAAGGTAATATTGATTTGCATGACAGCGTTAAACTTGATAAAATAAGAAATTATAAAATAGATTCACACGCCAATAAAATTGACTTAAGAAATAAAGACGAAGATATCTATGACATTATCCAAAATTGGTGTGACATTCTTCCTTTTCATGTAGAAGATTCAGGAGATAGTAAAGAAAAAGATAAAAAAATAAGGCAAAGTCTTGCAACCCAAATTATACGATTTATTCATAGCTTAAATTCAAATGACGATGTATCGAAAAAGGACGTATATAAATTATTACATGACCATATAAAAGAGCAACTGAAAACATTATGTACTACTCCTGACTTAGAGAATTGTATGGATCTATTGATTGGCGCGTTGATTGAAAGACTTAAAGATGCTGAATGTTTGAATGTAAAAGAATCCATCGGGTCTATTTACAACCTTTTGCTATACGAAACTATAAATAAAACCTTATCCCTCATTGCTAACCCCACAGGTGATGATCAAATTGCCTTAGATTTGCTCAAAGAAAAGTTAGCTAACGCTTTTATAGAACTGCATCATCCCACTGACGATGTCGATACTCTTAGCAAGTACAAAAACAAACTTTACAATGTGATTAGTAAATTTTGTAAAGAATATTTAGACCAAAGTCTTATTGTACCTCGAGACAGAGAAAAAGTTAAAGAAGAATTAGACAAGGCATTAAGAGATGTATCAATACCAAAATTAAATACCTCAAAAGAAATTTTAGACAAAACAAATGAAATGGTTGTATCCCAACGTCATGTTTCAACCCAAAGTGATTTAAATGTTACACCTTCCATATTGAGTATTGAAGACATAGATTTATTAAATAATATACGATCTAGATATTTAGCAAGATTGAATGCCCATCAGGATTGTATAAGCACACAAGTTCACAAGGACGTTGCTATAAGCCCTATGCCTCTAGATGTTAATACACAAACAGAAATACAGATCAACAAAAATATTGCGGATGGAATTACTAGGACTTCTAACCATTCACTTAACGAAAGAGTATGCTTACGAAAAGAAATATCACCACAAGTGATCATCAAGGAATACTACTGGGATAGTTCTGGGTCCAAGCAAAGTTTATGCATGTCAGTTTTGTCTAAAATTTCTGAACATATCGATCATGTACCTAAAAATGACTTTATTAGTAATAATCAAGAAACCAAGACCATAAAACCAGATGTAAATAGAAAGAAAAAAGAAACAGCATACGCCCAAACAAATATTCCTATAAAACATACTAAAAATAGCTCCAAACAGACTTCAAATACTTTCGAACGCATAATCTTACCATCCACTCGTAGATCTCACTTAGAAGTAAATCAAAAAGAAACAGACAATTTTGTTAATGATGAAGATGATGATAGGATAAAAATAGATGCAAAATCTAAACGGGCAGTCATACCGAGTGATGTGGTACCCTCAAGACATAAGCTTAATTTAGGTGATGAAGATGTATCCAAGATGATGTCGGAAAATCGAGAAATGGAAAATTATCAGGAGGATAAATTTAATAAAGTAGGTCAAAATTGTAATTGTAAAGATTATACATTCTCAAAGTGTAGAAATAGGATGCATATTTGTGGTCGTCAGTCTAATTTGAAACATTGTGCTAAAGGTTTCGGTTGTTTCTGTCCTTATCCTAGTAATATCTTTTTTAAAAAAGAGTGTTGATTTTTTTCTTCTGATTTTTATGAGTATTTTTTATAAAGTTTAAAATGTATCTTTTTTTTATTAGTAAATGTTTTTATGCCTTCCTTCCTTTTTACATAAATAGAATGATAAATATTTATTGACTCATAATATATAAAGTAAATTCTCTTAGTTTCATTTATATTGTTTTATAGAAAGTATAGATATTTTGCAACTGAAATAAACTGCAAACTCCTGAGCTAGATGCCAAGCATTGACACATCTGACATAAAAATGGCGGAAATTTCGCAATATAGCTAATTAAAATATAATATACTAGCGGACGCGCGCAGCTTCGCCTGCTTATTTGCACCCTTAGGTGTGAATTCTAATAAACCATGAAACACGTGTTCAATGAAATATTTTGAAGTCTCAATTTCAAATTTTATAAAAATTTAAAGATTTTTCCATACAAACTTTCAACCCCTATTTCACCCCTTTAGGTTTAAAATTTTTCAAAACCCCTTCTGTGGATGGAAAAAAGTGGATGTCCAGATTACGGAAGCAAACATCTGTCCAAATTTCACGTTTCTACCATGAGCGGTTACGGCTGTGCGTGGGTCTTACCCTGTCAGTGAGGACAAGTCCTTTTATATATATAGTATATAGATAATGTATTTCCTCCGCAACCTGTCGCATTTACAGTTTACAATCGCACGCCATGATGGCGTCAACGTTATTCATAAACACCTTAATATCAATTATTCTGGCGGAAAGCGGAGAATAATGACACTAGGTTCTCTACTGCCTACCCTGTTTTGCAGCAAAAAGTTTGAAGCTGCTTTTTTATTTCATATAACTCGATGTCAAGAGGAACATAAGAGTTATTAATAAACAAATGACAGGCAAATAGAAGGAAGCGACCGTTACCAATTGTGTTTGCACTTTAGGTACGCCCAGGACAATCAGTCAATTAGAAAACAGCCATTTGCAATACCTTAGTTTGGTGTATTTATATATATTTAAACTTCATGCTGTATCCCTTACACAGCAGGGTAGGGAACGTGGTGTTAAGACACTCCGTTCCCCACTTTCACGAAATTGTATTTCAGTTAGAAGTTATCTGAGGAACACCCAGTTTCATTTTGGACCATTATTTACTCGACACCTGTATACATTTAGATTATAATTTAAGCTTACTTTCCTACGAACAAAACGTTCAAGCTCCCCTAAGTCACAAATGTTTCAATGAAATATTTTTTATACTTATTGTTAGACATTAAAAAAAATTATAAAAACCTTTTTCTAAACAATTTTTCATAATTCATTCTCGAGTCACGTATATTTAGTAGGTTACAAGTTTTTTGCTAATTAAAATAGTAAGTATATTGAAGCCGTCCGGGTAGGGACACTTACTTTCATTTCTTTGCTCTGGTAATAAGACATTGCGCGGCGTTGGGTTCCATCACGCAACACGCAATGTCTCGAAAATTAAGTGGAAAGTGAGAAAATGCAATTTCAACTTAGCTGGACTAGAAAGCGCTATTACCTTTAAGATAATATATTTATTGTCTTTTATTTGGTGGATGTTTAAAAAAGATAATTGAAGCAAGACTGAGGTTTTTTCTAATATAAAAACTAAGAACATCGACCTTTACTACAATGTGAGGAAAACTTCATAGAAGATACCATCTTCTATGACTTAAATAAAATTACTTACAATTTAAAAGGCTTCTTTTATTTTTCCTTTTTGCCAATTTCATGATTTTTCCCGCATAGTAAAGTACACCTAGTGTGAAAACACTTCGTTGTCCATTTTCAAGACATCGTGTCCGGAACACCATAATAAAAGAATTGATTGGAACAGACTTTATGGAGTGCTGAAACTCCTCCGAACCTACAACTGCCACTTTTACAGTCGCACGCTTGTGCCCGTGCGCCCAGGCGACCTCCTACCCTCTGTAAACTTTTAGTTATTAATATAAACTTGAATTTGAACCAAAAACCAGTGCTAACTGCCAAGCAACAATAAAGGAATTCGATTGACCCTCGATGGTGTAATTACTTATTAATTTCAAAAGATTTAGCTTAACCTGATAAATTAAAAGGCGTCCTTGAAACGCTAATCGTGACTGTTTTGATACGGTTTTCACCATTATTTCGATATTAAAATATATTTGTTTCCATACCAGTGATTCTAAATAGCTGTGTGGGTTCAATCATCGCCATATTTGGGGAAAAATACATTTCATTTCCTCGCTTGAGAAGGCAAAGTGCGGCGTTGTTTTCCTCCCTTCAAAACGTAATGTTTCGAAAATTGGCCAGTGCGTGGAGAACAGAGTGTCTTAATACTAGGTTCATTGTGTACAGTGTGAAAATAAATAAAAAGATCTATAAATGAAAGAACAAATCACGAATACTTGTTCTCAAGTAAGTCTTTAAGAATTTGAAGCTACGTCCATTGCTACTATAAAATAAGCTTAACAACTGTGCCGCAAGGTTGTTTTGTAATGTAACACTCTCAGATAGAGTAATAATGATACAATATACGCAATGAAGCAAAGACACCAAGGTAACGCACAAGGTCGGCCACTTAGCTTCGTTTAAACCTAACAGGCTAACACTGGTATTACCAAATACTGAATTGGCATCGTTTTTCTTTTCAATTTCACGCATATTTTACAACTTATAGTATACTAGCGACCCAAACGCTGTTTCGTCCGCTTAAGCTTATAATAGCAAAATTATATAAAATGTTTACATAAATTATATTAAATATGTTGTATAAGCTATAATATTGCAAAGTTTTCTCTAAATCCGTTCAGTTGTTTTTGAGTGATAGTGGAATAAACATCCGTTCTCACGAATATTAGATCTTCATATTTGTTATAATTTAATTGATTAATTAATTAATCTTTGATATAATATTGCAGGAAGTAGAGAGAAGAGTGGCGGAAATCAACGCTATACACTATTCTTAAAACAGATTTTTTTTATAGGCTGAGTGAAAATTTATATTAACATGTTCAATTAAAAAAAAAACTGATATAAATTCAACATTTAGCGACTGTATATGCAATAACATTGCTGTAAGAAAATTATTGAAATAAAAGTATAATATAATCCTTAAAATTATTTAAATAACGTCTATTTTACCGTGATAGAAAATTTATTTTATTAATGATTATATATACATTTTATTAAAGTGTTTATTATGCTAAAGTTAAGGTTGAAAATTAAATAACATTAGCTTTTAGTGACGGTGAAGTCGTTTTTTATTTCATATTCTTGTAATTGATAATGTTGCTAGATGGATTGTTACCCTAGAAGTCAGATTATCTATTAAATATTTAATTTATCATGTCAAAAGTCTGGCATAACACGAATGCCATAACTCTTAAATATTATATTTAAGAGTTATGGCATTAATGGCATTAGTTAATTATAATTCTTAAACGTTTATTACGTTTAATTATTTATATTACATGTAATTAAACATCTTTGTATGGACAAATTTTTACAACATAAATTAGTTTTTCTTTTCCTACATATTGCGTTTCACCACACAATATAGTTTGGGAACGGAGTGTTTTAACATGTGTACTTGCTTGGTCATGGCGATATATAATTATGTATCTAATATATAGCCTATACCATTCATCAATACATAAGCAAAAAAATAATTAGTAGTTCCTGTGAACGCTTAGCGCGTTCAACCCAACTGTATAGCTTTAACTTATTAGTATATGTTAAGGGAAAATCATATAATATGGCAGCACTGCAACCAACTGTCACTTGTCAGTGTGTGAACTAATGCCATGCGTAAGAGTCGTTTACCAATCGATCTTATCACAATTTAGAAAAAAAGACGTTATAACTTCGTAAAGTCCTTGACATGTTTATTGTTTACATTAAAATCAATCAAGTTAATGATTTTACTTCGACGTTATAGTGTAAATTGTGCTAAACAGATACAAAAGAAAGAACGAAATGGAGGACGTTTATACAATAAAAGTGAAAACTAAGCCCGATACAAGGAACTTATATCCATCTGAAAGAAGGTATTCAGCTTCCACTGTCTCTGGCTTAGCTTGGGTGCATATAGCCTTAGCAGCCACTTCATTTTTACTAGCTTGCCTTGCTGTAGTCAATCCAAATGGGGAAGACAATATAAAGAATAATAATACAACGAATATATTAAACGAAACTAATAATAACTTCTACATGCTAGTCCTAGCACCTACTCTTCTTACAATATTCGCTCTAGCTGCAGGCATTGCATCTATTTTTGCATCAGTCAAGTGGTACATAGATAGAAATATAACGTGGCTGTTTATAATGTCGGTATTATCAACAATTATTGCGTTTGTTTCTTTCATTATGATATTAGTATGGTTGGTGACAAGTGAAGACAATCTGTCTGAGTTGTACAAAGAAAAAATACCTTTTAAGGACATTATAATAATAAAACATAGGGATATTATAGACAGGAATGAATCTCATTTTATTATACCAAAGAACTCTACTGAAGTTAAGGAGGAAGACTCGAAAGTTTTTACTAAAAAGGTTTTGTCTATTAATATATTGATAGCGTCATTCATAGAGTTACTATGGTCAATTTTAAGCATTAAAATAGCTTATAAGGGCATGAAGAATAATTATAAAGAAGTTGATGACAGAAGGGGTAATTGCATATCAGTTGTTACCACAATCAAAGGGAATAACACAAAGAAAAAACCAAGAAATGGTAAATTGAGCAAACCAAACTTAATAGACAATTATCCAAATAGAAAAATCAAAAAAATATTCCTAGCTCAAAATGACAATGGATTTTACATGAAAAATCAAAATAATAAATTAAAACCAAATACAGAAACTAGTTCTGAGTTTTATAAGGAAAGGATGATGAACTTCTTAAATAAATGCGCGGAAGGTGTTTCTAATGCTGATATAAGGACACCATCGGTTCAATCTGAGGGAGTCTTGAATTCAATTCCGGAAGTTTCAAATGATATCAACACTTCTGTTCAAGAAAATCAAGCAAAAGATTCCAGAGTTACTCCAGTCAGTTGGGGTGATTCCCCCAATCATACAATTTATAATCAAAATACAATAAATTTTGAAAAAATATTCAGTTTTAAAAAGAAACTTGAGATACCAAAAGAAAGTGAAAACACTCATATCTAATTTACCGTGAAAAGACTTAATAAGTGAAAACAAAGAAGTATTTTTTTGTGTAAATACATATGTAAATGTATGTAAGTCTATTGTGTAGTGTTTTTTATTTTATGTAAGTGGTAAAAGAATGTAAATAATATTCTTTTTCTTACATTTCTTTTTTTTATGCAAGTAGTAAAAAAGGAAACATTACTGTTTTTTTTATATTTATGATGTTTTTCTTTCTATAAGGAAATATAAGAACCAAAGTGGCCCAACCCAATATTTTTTTTATTTACTATTGGAAAACATCTAGTTCTTTTTAATAAATTACTTATACCAATTAAAATCTGCTATATAAAAATGGTTGCCTGTAAAGTTAGTTTGGGGACATTAATTTTATGTGATGATGTCATAAGAAAACATTGATAAAAAATTGCATACATTTATTGAATTGAATAATTATTGTCTGATTTCATTATGATTGATTTAAATGTAAAAAAAATCCACTATGGCTATTTCGTGTTATTTATTCAATTTGTATAATAAATTGTTAAATAAAATTAGTAAAGATTTTATCTTATAAGGCAACTCTCTTTTAACTATATAGGTAAACTAACGATTGAAATTTCTCCTATAAATATTAATAAACTACAAGGCTATTTTTGAAAGTAATTCGTTTTAAATGTAGATTTAGTTTTTCTAATATGCATTATATAGATATTCTATAAACATATTAATCATAAATGCTTATGCAGTCAATACTTATTGTATATACTTACATATCAATTAAATTAATTGAATCTATCTATGAATTAGTTAATAATTATGCTATGCCATAAGTATAATAGTTATCAATAATTATCCAATTATTAATGAAATCTTTAACATCATGTATGCTGTTTTCCCTTTGTCATATTTGTTATTCTTACCCATCTTTCGTATTAGGTGAAATAAGATAAAATTCATTTGAACACAACATATAAGCAATGTAATCCGACAAAAAATTGCAAGTATCCCTAATATAAACAATCCCCTGACTGACATTGGAACCCACAACCATCACTTAGTCAGGCTACTGAGCCTGACTATGTTACAAATTGACAAGAATATAAATTAGTATAGTGTCAGAAAATGAAGTATATAAGTTATTCCTAATAATAATGGTTTTCTATCTCTAAATTAATTGTATATTAATAAGATATTATCTATGTATGTCTGTCAGAATACTTTTTTATATAATTTTATACTTTTATAAATAAATATTGAATAAATTAATTTGTTTTATTATTTTTCTTAAATAATCTCAATTTATTTGTATTTTAAAAACCAAACGACTTTTTTCTTTTTTTTATAGCTTAGCCAGGTAGATCAGGATGCCAAACGTTTTCTTTATAAACTACCTGTTTTAGGGACCGAACACACGACCTCTTAATTTTTATGCGATACATTTTGCCCTATAACAAACAACACGCTCATTGTATTCACCAACTTTAGAGGACACAAAATAACTCTTCTCGTCTTATTCAAAAACAAATAAATGGTATGTGTATATTACTTGTTTTTATTAGTTAGAATACAAAACAGAAATATTTACATCCTATCCATACCCATATTATAAATTCGAAAGTAACTCTGTCTGTCTGTCTGTCTGTCTGTCTTTTACGCAATCAGGCCCAAACCGCTAATTTAATTGTGATAAAATACTCATATAGAGATACTTGAGGGTACCGGGATGAACATAGGATACTTTTTTTT
>JAAIXI010000232.1:10428733-10773278 GCA_013403645.1 Heliconius nattereri
AAACCTTCCCTGAGAAATACTCGACATAATGGTGAAAACCGCATCAAAATCCGTTGGGTGGTTTAGAAGAAGAAGAGTTAGAAAGTTCAGACAGACACTTTTTTTTTTTTTTTTTTTTTTCGGTAATGAGGTTAATGCTGTTAGCCCTATTGGCCTTTACAGCGACACCGGGTGGGTAGGGAAGAGGGTACTCTGTCCCTGAAAATATGCACGCACTGTGTGGCTGCCTGTGCACAGACAGACACGAAAAGCGACTTTGTTTTATAAGATATAGGATAGCTAAAGCGGGCGAAGCCGCAAGAGGGTCGCTAGTTAATCTATAAGTATAAGTAAGGAATTATTTTAATCGATTCCTATGTTGAGATGTGTCGAGCTATTTTTTTAGTTATCCACACTACATGGATTGGTGGAAACTTTCCTGCACGCGGCACGCAACTGGTTTGGTCGACCTGTGGCAGTATTTCCACGTCAATACGACATGCGTACCTTCAAAATATGCGTCTACCTCCACCTTAAAGGCCTGTACCTGTAGCTCCTCTAGTGTTGCACGGGGTCGTGGGCAGCGGTGATCTCTCACCATCAGGTAACTCACACGCTCGATTGCCTTATTGTTCCCATTACAAAAACCGGATTGCGTTTTGCATGCATTTTATATGATTTTTATTTTTAATCACAAATGTACTTAAGGGGTTTTTTCTTAAGTACGGAACCCTAAAAAACTCATAGAGCACCCAGTGTTAAGACACTTCCTTATTAAGTGGAGAAATGACACTAATTCAATCTCTTTATAATCCAAAAATTAGACTGTTCTCTTAAAATGTTGTTAAATTTAACCCGCACTTCAATTAACAAGGATTGAGATAAGTCCAATCTGAACCAATTATTACCACAATAGTGTGTAAAGAACGTAGGTATTGTTTCGGTCTTACCGCCATAGTTAGTGCCATTGTCTGCGTTCGAGGTTAATGTACGATACAGTTGTTATTATTTTTTGGTGTTGATTTTGTAGATTTGGAAAGTTTTAAATTTACAAATGGTTAATATATAGGGTTAAAATAAAACAAAGGAATAAGAAAAAATCATTACGTATTTAATTTATCAGTTGTATCTTATTATATAAATTTTAAACTTACAAAAAGGAACCTGAGTTTTACTTAATAAAAGAAAACAAAACACTAAAAATTCTTACAATTACTTATAAATCAAAAGAAAGTACTTTTCAAACTACAGTTTGGTCCTGGAGTGTTAGCACCTGTAAAATTAGCTTTTGATTATTTATTTTCTGAGCATGAAGGAAAAATATACATAAGTTCGGTAAACCTAACTTCACAGGGGCCATATCGACCGTACTATATTTTATTAGTCATAATTGTTTTGAATATTTGAAAAATATTTTTTTGATACTAAATTTGATTTCTAGTTATAAGTAGAACATTTTTCTTTATTGAAATGTTCGTTTTTGTTATAATATTTGGTTTTATTCAGGTTTTATTCTGTTTTTTGTAAATTAGAAATATTTTGTTTATTTTTTAAACAATTGAAATCGAAATTGACTAATATTTTGAATTATGTTGCTAATTTAAGCCATATGTCAAAACTAATTTAGAATTTTTAGATAAAGATTTTTGTTATTTTCATGGAATTAAACCCATTACTAAGTCATGATAGGGTTATACTTATAAAAAAATACTTTGTATCTTATTTAATTAAATTCTTTTTTAAACTTTTTTTCTTAGAACGGTGGTTAAGCTTAAAAATTATAATATAAAAAATAGGTGGGCTTATTAAAAAAATATATCTACATTAGGCAAAATTATTTTTAAAAAAATGTTGTCTTAAATGACAAAGTGAAAAAATACAAAATTAAAACATTTATAAATGTTTGATTTAGTTGAAACTAGATTTATAAAGTTTAAATAATATTCATTATTTTTTAACATTCATTCATTTTATTTTATTTTTTAATGGAACTGCTAATTTCTTTTTTTAATGCATATTAAATAACTTTGAAATTTATTTTAGCAATTTTTTACGTTTTTTGTAATGCATTTTTGTACTCTTAATGTACTTTCTTATAGCAGAATATAGTTTTTTTTTATTATGTAAGCGGTTCTTCTGTGAAATACGGATGTTCGAGACAATCTAAGGCGGTGAGACGTTTCGCCGGATCGAAAATCAACATACCCTAAAAAAATAAAAGAATGTTAAAAGAAGATATGTTTTTGTTTTCATTTAAAAATAATTAAATAATATTTTTTTTATTATAGCATTTTTATTTCCTTCATTTATGCCATCGTCTATAACGATTGGCATATATCTAAGTGAACGCGATAATGGTGGTTATGAAAGTCTCTTATTTTAGCTTCAGGCTGTATCCCACCCACAGCAAGGTAGTCAAAGGAAGATGGAGGGGGAACCTAGTGTAAAGACACACAACGAGATATTTTTTTTGTGTGTTAAGGCACACACGAAAATATGAATCTCATTGGATTTTTATATCTCACGCTGTATCCCGCATATAACAAGGTAGGCGGAGAAAATTCAATGTTAAGGAATATTTCTTGTTATAAACTCAAAATGAAAATTGTGAGGAAAATAAAGAGGTGAAAAATTACACATTACATAAAAAATTTTACCCACAACCAAACATAGAAAACCACAAAAACTTTACTTTAATCATATCCAAAGCATGTAGATGGCATCTGGGCAGGATATCCGCTAAATCCTGAGCAGGATAGTCCGGGAAGCTATCCGGGACTATTGACACGTTGTCCGGCCATTCGTGGCGGGGTGGGCGACCTATTAACCTGCATAAGGGTAAAAATGTTGAACTTGAACCTGCACTTTTTATAAAATAATTATTGAACGGAGAAAACATATCTTAAAAATACTTTAAAAAAACTTGTAAAAATTTTAACATAGTGGGATTTGAACTCGCGCTCCTTGGAAACTATGCACGCACCCTGATCACTAAACTGTAAGTTCTCAAAAATTTCAGCGTAGTGGTATAGGAAAACATAATTTACTCAGGGCAATGTAACTACATGATATTTACGTGCAATTGATTCAAAGATAAATAATATACTTTATAATATTTAAATACATGAATTAAATTAATGTATAAAATTAAAAGCAAAGACTTTTCACCATTATACTCACCTAAAAATACAATGCAATTGTTCAGAATCACATGAACCCTGCAGCAATGGCGCTCTAGTGTGCAACTGAGCGAGCACACAGCCGCTGGACCACACGTCCACTGAGGTGTTGTACGACGCGCCCAGCAACACCTCTGGGGGGCGGTACCAGAGAGTCACTACCTGGAGGCAGAGAGATCTGTGTAGTAGTGGAGAGATAAAACGACCTGCTATGATGAAAGTTAGAGTGAGAAAGGGCAATCAATAGGAGTCAGTACCTGACGGGAGAGATAGAAACCTCTAAATAGAGTGATAGAGAGAGATTCCCTGAAGGTGCGGGGATCTGAGGAGAGGTTAGAGTGGTGGAAGAAAATAGAATGACCTGTTGTAATGAAGATCAAGGAGAGAAGAAGGAAAAGAAGGAAATAGTTAAAAGTATGAAAAATTCTAAAATCAACTCCGGGCAGCTAACTTCAGGGCATGCATAACATAACATGCCTAGTATTATGTATTTTGGTAACAAATAATAAAAAAGCGATGTTAAAAAGTTAATAATTTAAATTTTTTTATGGTCTCTTTTAGAGATCTGGAATCAAACCCACACCAAGTACAAAAATCTATGAAATACATACCACACTAGTTAATTTCATTTCGGTATCATAAGTCTTAGCCAAACCGAAATCAGCTAACTTCACGCGTCCCATAGACGTAACTAACAGATTGTGCGGCTTCAAGTCCCGGTGGACTATTCTGTGAGAGTGGAGAAAGTCGACACCGGAGAGAATATCGTAGGACATACTCTGAAAATAAAAAAATTATAATTTTATGTATTAGGTATATTTTTTTATGTGTGTTTACTCTATTACTTCTAAGGGGGCGGTCAATTAATCACGTGATGATTTTTAGCATTTTTAAATCCCCCTACAGGACCTAAGTTTGAAAATATAAATGTCTCTGTAAGCTTTAATAGACTAGTTTAAATATAAATTAAATAATATAAAATACTAAATATCACATCTATTGGGACATATTGTTTCGATTTCAGCACATCGGGCAGGGCAATGTTTGTTTATTTGTATCAGTTTCGCAGCATATAAAAAAACTATCATAGCTCGATAAGAACGTATAGCTTAGTTACCAGAGTAAAGTTATGGAAGGTAAACAAGAGGCGCGCGTTCAAATTTTCCGTTTTTTAAAAAAACAACAAGTACTTTTATTCCACTCCTAATAGTGGGATTACACTTGAAAAGTATTTTTTATCCCCCAAGGGAATTGAACCCAGAACCGTCGCATTTATGCACACCGAGATTTATATACTATGATATAAAATATTTAAAAAAACCTACCCTAATCCTATTTTCAGATAGCGGTCCAGGAGCTCTCTTCAAATAAGAGTCTAAATCTTGTTCTACATGTTCAAATACTAGAAATAGTACTAACTGGTGATCCCTTTCCATGGACTGACCACCGTGGCATACGTCTAGAAGTCTGAAATATTCAAAAAAAGTAGCTTTATTTTATATCATGCATATAGCAGGGAGGGTAGACGGAACCAATTTTCGAGACATCGCGTTTCGAGAGACGGAACTCAACGCCGCGCCTCGTCTAGTCACTAGAACTCGATGAAATGAAAAAAATCATCCACTCAAAAATTCATAATCGCCGCGTTTACTGTAGCATGTTTGTGCAGCACCTACTGAGATGCAATGGAATCTAAAATATGCTTTTTAATATGTACAGTTTAGAAGATAAACATACCTATCTAAGTCCTCCAATGCAGCAAAACATAAATTTATATTAATATACATTTTTTAGTACTTATTAAGAATCAATTTAATTTTAATAATTATCTACTGTTATATCAATGCATTTTAAAGAAAAATACAGCAGGGTAGGCAGAGGGACCCAATCAAGATTTAAATAATATTTTGGTTTCTAAGCTTATAGTATATTGGTGGTTTAAAAGCCAATATTAATTAACTAAGTTTAAAAGCCAAAGAAATAATTATTGCCTTCTGAATCGGTGGTAGCTTTTTGCTTATATGTTCATTTGACAATTCAAAAGTGCTTGTAACAGTCTATTTGAATATAAAATATTTAGATAGTGTCATGTGTGTATGACACAAGTCGTTTCTGACCACAGGGGCATAACTGCAGGTAATACCTAGTACTATATTATACTAATATTATAAATATAATAAAATTTAAATTGGTGATGAGGATTGCATATATCTATGTATATACATACCTAACAATATTAGGATGTCTGTATGCCTCCAATTGTCTTAGTAAAGCAATTTCTCGTAAAGTTGATAAAGGTATACCATCTTCTGTCAATGCTACTTTGACTTTTTTCATAGCAACTATTTGCCCACCATTGTGAAGATCCCTGGCTTTATACACTGTTCCATATGCTCCTGTAAGAACAGACATGAATATGTAAATTTTTTTGCTTCACCGTGTATTCCTTAATGTAGGTTTCCCAAATTCTCCCAAAATTGGGAGGCACTATGTGTTGAGTGGCAGAACTCAATGCCTTGCTGTGTAGGGGGATATGAAAATATAAAATAATTAATTTTCTGAGTGTGATGCGAATCTACAGCATTTAAGTATACATAGTTTAAGAAGTATTTGACTGTTAATGCCACTGTGGTGTTTAATTACCACTTTGGAGAGTAAATTATTCAATTTTTTTGCTCTGGTAATAGGAGAAAGTGCAGCATTGAAATGTACAGTACTCAAAAACTGGGCCGAGTAAGTTATATATGAAGTTCATTAAAGAACTTAAATAATAAATTGTTATTATATAATTCACTAACTAGATTGATATAAATTATATTAATATGATAAGTCACATTTTGTGTAAAAGCTAGTTATAATTTCTTTGTTGTACGGAGACATTTACATTTTCATATAATTTACAGACAAATAATTTGATTAATAGTATGTTTTTTATTCATATCATAACAATTTTTTTTTCTTTTCAGAAAAATAAGTCAGCTTCTTTACAAATTATTAAATAATATCATCAGAAGCCATACAAAGAAAGTTCTAAATATAATTTTTCATAAGCCTTATTACCATAATATAATAACCTTATTACCATAACATACAAAAAATAAAATATATTCAATATTTATAGACAACAACATATACCTTAATAAATTACAATTTATAATGAGAATTTCACTTAAAGCTTTTAAAAAACATGCCATAAGCAATGTAGAAATTTGTTTAACTTAAAATACAAACAAAATTAAACTTTAACTTTCAAAATTAAATTTTTAAATCTTTATTTAGAAAAATAAAGATTTAAAAAATTAGGCAAGGCTGTATAAAACACAGCAAATGCGCAAACCATTAAAAAATAGAAAAATGAGACAGACATATTGTTAACATAGTTCTATCTCAGTCGTTCACGGACTAATTAACTTAGGTCCGGTTTAAAAATGCATTTAACAAAGTGACAAGTATGTTATTTATATAATTTTATAGTTTATATTCATTAAATAAGAATAATAAATAAAGAAGTCAGGTATAGAGAATTTTGTGTTAAGACTGCGTTCTTTATTTGTTTCATGCCTACGGTGGGTTGATTTGAGCACGACTCAACGAAATATAATAAAGATTATAAGAATATAATGTTATTATAAAAATTATAATTCAATTAACGATTTATTTATACAATTAATAAATATTACTTAGTAAAAAGAAACAAAAAATGCGCGAGAACGCTTTAACCGGCACATGGTGTATTTAGGTTATTATCTGCTTATAAACTAAACTTTACCTGTGCCTATAACATTGAGTTCTTCATATTTCTTTGCCGTTTGAAATAAAGCACTAACATCACTTATAGACGCCATAGCAGGTGGACTTTGAGAGGAGCCGCTTCCATCAGACATGTTTTGTATTTTTTTGCTATTCTTATTTAAATTACAAGGTTTTTGTTATTTAAAAACAGTATAACACTCAATGAAACATTCACTATTAACTATAAGGTAGTATTTTTATATATTTTTTTCATTTCTCTATTAAAAGTTGATAAAAGTTTAACTTTAATGAACTTTTGTAATCGTTAATACTGTCTGAAACTCTGAACACCTGTTG
The DNA here is from genome assembly GCA_013403645.1 of Heliconius nattereri. Classification (NCBI taxonomy): domain Eukaryota; kingdom Metazoa; phylum Arthropoda; class Insecta; order Lepidoptera; family Nymphalidae; genus Heliconius; species Heliconius nattereri. The sequence continues at coordinate 10,435,981 of JAAIXI010000232.1, forward strand.
TGCTATGCGACTAGATTAAAAATAATAAAAATATGAAGATTTGATTGTAATATAATGACATTGTTATTTTGTCGGTTAAGCTTTTATTTGTTTGGCTGCCAAAGCCATCTTGTGTTAAAAGAAAAAAGATTTTTTAATGTATGCACTAGATGGCGTAATGCCTAAGATTAATAATTTTTAATCTGTTTCAAATAATCATTTTAATTATTTATAAAAATCACTTTAAACGTATACAACAAGAATAATTGTTATAAATTTTTATATCTTACACAACAAAATACAGATAAATAGAATAAAAAAAAGCTATCCTAAAGTAACCTAACCTAACCTTATGGCATAGGAAATACGAGTAGAAATTCAGTTATTAATTATAGATAGTGTGGAAATTGTCCATACAATTATAAAAATAGTTCAATTATAAAATAGTATTTTTGTTTTTTAAGCTATTTTTTTACAATTTATGACATATAATTGAATGACTTTTATTTTTAACGCTAGATGGCAGGCTATATTATTAATAAACATTTTATAATAGGTATTTTATTTTATAAAAATGTATAATTCAAAAAATATATGTATCAATTTGTCTATTTTTATCAATATTATTGATTTTCACACACGTGAAACCTATAAACTTATATCTTTTAACAAATGGGTTTAAAAAACCTAAACTAAGCACCAGTAGCGGCGTTAGGGTATGGCGAGGCTGGGCGGCCGCCCAGGGGCGCCGGATAAAAAGGGCGTCTACAAGGAGTTTTCCAAGCTGAAGCTATTAAGGACATACCTGCGATTGACAATCTAGCAATCTAGATTAACAAACTTAACAACTTTGTCAATCTAAAATAAAATTGCAGAAAACATAGACATCTTGAATGAAAGGCTAGAAAAGTGAAATTTTATTAGTTATTTCATTATTATTTTTTAAATAGATGGTTATTTCATTGTACCCATTCCGTTTTTTGTATGTTATTGAATTGTGGTTAGGGGGCGCCGAATAAAATTTCGCCCAAGGCGCCGGTAGGTCGAAAACCGGCACTGCTAAGCACTTTTTTTATAAAAAAAACCATAGTACTAAGTACGTTCATCATTTATTTAAATTTACTTTTTTAATCATCTACTTTTAAAAAAAAAATATATTAAAAATAACATTTACAATAATTGTACATTTATGCCAAAAAAAATATTTAAAAAAATAAAACTATTAAAATGTGCTTTCTAGCGCATAATAAAAATGTATTTTCATTGGGCTCGTCCGGGATTTGAACCCGGGACCTCTCGCACCCGAAGCGAGAATCATACCCCTAGACCAACGAGCCATATCAATCTAAGATGAATTTATAAATCTAATTTTAAATCTTACAGAAAGTTTTAAATCTTTTATATCTCATATTATAGAAAGGTTAGGGAGAAAGAGATATTAAGACTCTCCGTTCTCCACTTTGCACCCAATTTTCCTGACATTATACGTATATTTTTACATGGTGAATCGCAGACACGACGCCGCACTGCGATGAAAATAATTAAATTAATTTTATTTGATGTGAAATAGTGTGGCAAATTATACTATTATTTTTCTGCCAACAACCAAAAATAAAGAAATAAGTAAGCTGATGTAGCGTAGTCGGTCTATAAACGCGACAGTTGTGAGTTCGATTCCCACTCGGATCATTTCCACGGTCTGGTAACAAAACAATAAACATTAATGTAACAAGACAACGAATGAATGCCGAATGCCTCATTTAATTCCGGCACTTAGCAAGCAATGTTAAAAAAATGGCAGTAAACGATGAACAGAGTGTCTTAACACTAAGATTCCTCTCCCTACCCGGGATATATGGTATTCACGTGACACTTATCAATCATGTGAAAGATGTTAGATGATATAAGAAAAATAATTGAGATAAAATTCTTTTTTTAACTAATCTTAACTGGTCGGTGAATTTTCAATGGAAGATTGCCCCAAACAAACAAATAAACAGTTTAAAAATAATAGTACAGTTCAAGCGGGCGAAGCCGTGAGCGGGTCTCAGTAAATAATAATCCCTGTATACATGCGTTCAATTTAAGAGGCGTAATAAGTGGCGGACGCGAGGACGTGAAAATATTAAATTCTCCCGGGTAGAAATTGAAGATAAATCCACAAGTCGAGTTTATGTAAAATTCTAATAATAGTTTATTTTTTTAACCGACTTCTGTAAGAATAGGAGGTCATTAATTCGACTGTATTTTTTTAATTATTTTTTTTATTTTTTTCATGTTTGTTACCTCATAACTTTTGACTGGGTGAGCCGATTTTGATATTTTTTTTTATTTGAAACGTTAAGCTTCCCATTTGGTCCCATTTTTTTTGGTCCATGTCTGACAATGGTATCTATGAGAAAATCACATAAGTCTTAAATTTGCATTAGGTATGTGCGCGACAAATAGCCGAATAACTCAATGTCGCGCCAGCCGATTTTGATTATACTTTTTTTATTTGAAAGGATACACTTCAAGGATAATTTGGTGAAAATTTGGTTAGGTTCCGGTTATGGGATCCGGTCAAAATTGAGAAAGTTTGTTTTGTTTTGATAAGAAAATGATTATACTGCAATAGTTACAAGCAAAAACTTTTTAAATCGATGTCAGAAGTGAAATTCCTGACCGTTGCATTTCTTTAAGCCAACCTCAAAAAAGAGGATGTTCTTATTTTCAACCAACTTCAAAATAGGGAGACCCAATTCGCCCGAATACTTTTTATGTATTTTCTTGTCAATATACCAAAATGTTACTTTGCACAAATATAATACCTAATTAAATGAAGTTTTACATAGGACATTCACAACTACTCGTTGACAACTCCTACCACCACCATCACCACTCGTTTAAGAAGCATCATTTTAAGATACCATCACTTAAAATCGTAAAGTAAATTAATTTTTAACAAAAACTTCAAAATTATAAAATCTTTGTAAGATTATTTTACACTTTTTAGTTCGTTGCTAGAAATCGCTTGTTCTTTTTGTTAAAAATTAATTTATTCGATGTAACCCACTGTGGGTTACATCGAATACATCGAAAGAATTAACATTGTGGTTTTTTTATTGAAAAAGACAAGGCAAACGAGAGTAGTTACGGGTAGCCTGATGGTAAATGATCACCGCCGCCCACGACCCCAAGCAACACCAGAGGAACTACAGGTGTGTGTTTTCGCCCTTTAAATTGTTTGTGTATTAAAAATATTTCTTGATAAATGAGCTCTCCGATAAGAAAAGACTTTTTCAATTTGAAAGTGTGGTCCCAAAGAGCGTGTCTAGAGATATTTTCTGAGTAGAGTTGGATTAAAGCTTCCAGTTCTACGCCCAAGGTAGTTCCTGAGATTAGAACATTCACCCAAACAAATTTTTCAGCTTTATAATATTAGTATAAAATATACATATATATAGATCTGCATACATAATTATGTGTACGTAGATATTAATATAACATTAAAATATTTAATGATTTCTGAAAATTTGCCGTGTCATCTCAGTTCAAGCTGAAAGAACCAAGTGGTGAGTCACTCTATTCATCAGTCATCATCAGCCCATTTTTATCGAATTTATATAAGAAAAAATATTAATTTACTAACCTATTACGTTATTATCGTAGTTTTACGTCCATTCCATTTTCCTCTGAATTCAGGCCAGGAAATGTAAATATTAAATATTTCATTTTACCGAAAGGAAATCGAACCCATAACCGTCTTGTTTTCACACCCTTGTGCTCTCCAACACGACGGCCTTGCTGCTTAAGAATTTTGTCATATAGTATATGACTTAATCATATCACTTATACTTAATATTCTAAACCAGCGTCAACCTGCAGCTTTGTCCGTATTATTAAACGATTAATGTGATGTAACAAGGATTTTTCAGAAAAAAAAATCAATTAAAACCAAACAATTAACAAACTCTTCAGCTTTATAATATAAAAATATTGGACAGATATGCATATATTCTTAGTTAAATGCATACGAATATAAACAATTATAATTTATAACATTATAGATACGTACCATTATCAACTTTGAGATTAAATCATATAACGCGTCCTTTATTTGTGGTTGCCGTCGCGTGGCAATTATTTCCGACACCATTTTATAATCTTAACTTCTTAAAAATTATATTTAAGACCAAGAAAACTGTTAAAACTACAACAATTTAACTTAAATCAAGTAAAAATTAAAATATTATTATAAAAATATGGATGTTAAATAAGAAATCATTGCCTATTTTAGAAAGTTGAGCGCGAAAGGAGAAAAAAATTACCGCTACACGACACTGTATAGCTATCTCGCTCATACATATGAGATATACGTCACGCATCCTTGTCTAACACACATTGACTGTAAAACGTCAGTCAACTTTAGGCCGTCGCGACGAGTGTACATTGCAAAATAAAAATGAAATTTATAAACGAAACTTTTTAAAATATATCAATTTGTATTTAATTACAGTTCGATTTGTTTTATTTTCGTTTAAGAACTAAATAAAGTGTGTTGTAGTGTTGTCATTTTAAATAACAAGTGAAGCGAAACTAGTGTTGTGCGGTGAAAGTTTACGTGATATTCTTATAAGTGCTTTTTCGCTACTTACAAAAATAAACTATAAACAGACTTTTTTAACTATAAATAGTAAGTATTCTTATATTTAATTCATAATATAAAGCTTTAAAATATGAAATAAACACGAAAGCGTTTTAGAATGCAGCCATGCAGTGACTTCTAGAAGCTACTATTTCTTTAAAGGAATATTCTAAGAGATTATCTTTTTTTTATTACTAAACTTGAATTCATAATTGTATCTATGTGATTTTACATTATTCTATAAGAAGTAGTATTATTTATTGATCTAATTAATTTGCTTTACTTGCCTCAGCTCGTTGCCCATCATGTATGTAACTAGGTGATGACTGAGGAAAGCGGATGTTCAAGATATGAATCTTTTTTGTACAATTAACTATCTATGTCTAAAATTATTACTAAATACTTATAAAATACCACGCTTCATGCTGTATCACGCATAGAGCAGGTTACGCAGAGGTAACTTAGCGTTAAGACATTACTGATAGTAGTGTCACTACTTCCTGCAAAATTTTTAAGACATTGCAAGTCGTGTGGCGGATAACAACGCCGCGCTTTGTCTACCAAAGGGGGGAAATGAAATATTCTCTCGAATGTGAATTGAATCCACAATCATTCGTAGTTCCATTGCGATATGACAGCCTCTAAATATAATTTCGAGCTTTTATTAGATAGAGGTAGATTAAAAATAACTTAATCTTTACCTTACACATTAAGCAAGGTAGGCGGTGGGAACCTAGTATTAAGACACTCCGTTCCCATATTCAAAAGCTTTCAGAAAAATAATTTTATCTAATTATGCTATAAAAGCTGTCCTTTCAACATAATGATAACTTAAATCCCTGTTGTTAGTGTAATTTCTACGTATAGGGAACCTGGGAACCCAGTGTTAAGACACTCCGTTCTCCGTTCCCAACACTTCAGTTCCCCACTGTCGCCGAATTTTTGAGCCATTGCGCGTTGAGAGGCAAACTCAACGCCGCCCTTTGCCTGACGCGCTTTACCAGAGTGAAGAAATGAAAATATTAATAAATTTAAAGTTTATGTTATATGGAAATAACTAAGAGTTTTGTATGAATGTTTTGTACACATGATAAATTTCCTTGGTAGCTGGCCGCCACATAGCCTATGGTGGGTTATGTAATGTTGCTCATAGCTGTCCTCTTAAAAAAAGTCCTAACAAAAGAATGTGCAAATGCGAACTAAGTATAAATACAGGCAAGTCGTAACAAAGGCATTATATTTTCTTATTTGACTTTTGAGCTTTTAAAGGACTGCCTTCCTCGTTGGTAGCTTCCTGGAGGACTGACGCTACTGACATTTTCATATAACTAGAACTTTCAGATTTGAAACTTAGTTCGAAGTTGCAATGGTCTAATTGAATAAAAAATATTTTGGTTTTTTCTTTTAACAAGCTTTTATTAAGTCGTATGTGTATTTAGGTGTATAAAATGTAATCTAAGAAACTGAATATGATCCACTACTAATAAATATACCATCATGAAAATTGGCAGTTATAGTTTAAGTGACTTGATATGATGATATGGTATGATCGAGCTGGTCTCATGATGGAACCAGGACCAGAATAGTAGAACTCTTCAGAGGTTACTTGAAAGCCATTTGAGTTTAGGCTCCATGTAATTTATAGGTCGAGCATATTTTAGTAGTTATAGCAATTGGTGTAGAAAAGCGGCTTTTATTTTGTTATAAACTATAGTATCGTTTGGTTACGAAAGGGCAGTTCCGTAAAGGGCAGTGGTACGTTTATTATACGAAAAGTGGCTATAAATAATGGGAAAGTTTGAAATAGAGTGATGAGTCGCTCAACTATTAATTACTATTAATTACAACTATTAAGGATTTTATGTAGATATGTATATATATATATATATATGTATGTGTGTATATTCATTAATATTTTATTACTGTATTTTATTTTGCACTATAACGTTATTCCCATTTCTTTATTTTTAGTCCTTAATTGTACAAGGGTTGCTTGAAGCAATAAGGCCGCCTTTGCATACTATTTTATAAAAATATATTGTTTCTTTTTCTGTTATATGTTATATTTGTGTGCAATAAAGTTTTTTCTATTCTATTTTTCTAAACCAAACCAAAAAATACCAAATAATAATATTTTCTGTTATAAATCACTTCTAAAACACTACAAAATTATAATTGCTAGCGATCTCAATGGTCAACCAAGCGGCTTAAGAACATTCTATAGAATATTCAGTTTTCGAACTTAGCTTCACTTATCCGGGACATTTCTGGGACCACCTCAAAACTTTTGACTGGGTGAACCGATTTTGATCATTTTTTTTTGAAAGCTGGTTCAAAATTGTAATTATTAAATAACTATTTAAGGCTTAAATAATAAACTTTGATCGATTTAAACTAATATTTACGGATTCCATGACAGCAAAGTGAAATACTGGAAACAAGACAACACGCAAAATTCCGGTATAATCGCGAATTTCCACGACCAACAGTCATACGTTTCAAGGACAGCCTAAACTTAATAACAATCTATCGTCTTCTTTTATTTTATAGTATGATTTCATTTGAATTCGATATATTAAATTACATATTAAAATTATTTAAACAGGAAAATATTTACAATATAAACATGTTATATTAAATATTATTTATTAACTATAATCTATAATAATTAATTATAAATAACATGAATTGAAGCCTGGTGCATCTCAGGGGCAAGCATGTGACTGTAAACTCGAGAGGTTGTTGATTACCATTCAGAATTGAAACATTTAATATTTTCATTTCCTAACTCTTGTATTGAGGCAAAGTGCGGTGTTGAGTACAGCTACTCAACGTGCAATATTTCAAGGATTCGGTGGAAGTTGGGGAAACTTAAGTGTCTTAATGTAGATCGGACTATCATCACTAGGAAGTCAGGTGACCTTTGCTACTCTGCTATGTGCGGTGTAGAGTGCAACGTAGAGTCAGGCAGTTACATAAGGTAAGCACGGCGGTTGTGCGTTCGATTCCTTGTCGTGTCGTGTTCCTGGCATCCACTTCTCACTGCTGAAACCAAACTTTGACAATTATTGACTTGGTAACATTTCCAGGCCTGATGTAGTTAATGTTCCCTATGCTTATCCTGCTATATGCGGGATACAAAGTTAAGCTAAAAAGAAATCTATTAAGCTACCTACATATTATACATGGCAAGTTTCGTCTCAGTTTCTTAGATTTTATTACATAGGTAGTTAGTTACAGGTTGTCCTAATAAAATTGTCTCATATATTGCGTGGAAACATAATTAATTTATAACGTTAGTAAACATGTATTAGATTTGAATTATATTTCCTTGTTATTGTTTTAACTATAATTTTAGTATTAAAAGGAGCTTGCGGTTAAGTAAAATAATATGAAACCTTATATATCTCATCGATTTCTACTTAGCTTCACGCATTTCTTTATTCGTCAAGTAGTCGACGATATGTTTGTTACATTGTATGTATTGATAACTGAACCGACTACTGTTGTGTGAAATATATATCCATTCCTATTGTGTCATAGAGACGTTTGTGTTTATATTATTTATTTACACATATTTTTAAAGAAAAGATAAATAAAAAGATCATGGCCAGTTTTCTTAGCATACATTGGTTTTACCGAAGACATTGTACGTAACGACATAAATAATGCGTAGTATCGTTTAATAAGAATACCTCGTTGTTGCGCTCTATTATGTATATATTGTACTATGAATATAAAGGAGTATTGTGGCGCAGGGTCACGAGCGTGCGACTGTAAACGCGACGGTCGTGGGTTCGATTCCCACTTGCGAGAATGAAATATTTCATATTTTTCATTTCCACGCTCTGGTAACGAGGCAAAGCGAGGCATTCAGTTCCATTACTAAACACTAAACGTAATGCCTCTAGAATTAGGCGAAAAATGGAGAACGGAAATGTCTTCCCAGGTTCCGGTTGCGTACCCTGTTATGTGTGGAAGTAAAAAAGTGAAAAAAAAATCTAAAGCAGACATTTTAATGATATTAGGTACATAATTGATAAACTAATGTCTACTTCTATTTGTTGGACAGTTGCAACGGTTGCAAATTCAGTGCTCATTTGGGGCAAGTATTTGTAAAAAAATATTTCCTTTTCATTTATTCTGGCAAGATTGCTAATAAGCCAGGTATAATAAGGTAGGTTCACATGGCCACATCCAATTTATATGCCTGAAACGGAAATTGATGAAATAAAGTGTAAATGACATTGCATATCCCTCTAAAAAAAGATATAAATCCAACGTTATCATGACGCAGTTAGTAGGTTTCCATTTCTCTGGTGTCTGATTTCAATAAGATAATATTAACATTTGATTCAATTAAGATGAGCGATTTTTAACAGCTGCACAATTCTATGGACTGCTATAATGAGTTTCGGGTTCGATTGCCATACGAAGAATTAAAATATTGAAATATTTAATGCAATGCCTCTAGAAATTTGCAGAAACTGGAGTACTGAGTGTCTTCACACTAGGTTCCCTCTACTTCCCCTCCTACATGCGTGAGACAGTGTGGCTCCCTCTGCCTAATCTGCTGCACGAGAGAGACAGTGTAAAGCTAAAAAAATATTTTAAAATAACTTACATATTCTACAATTTTCTATTCAACCGCTAATGACTCCAAAGGGTCAGTTCCCTTCTTATTAATGATGGTTGACCGACCGGTTTACACTTGAAGGTATTTGGGTTACTGGCACTACCTGTTTACGTTTTAATCCCAGTTGGAGGTCATTGTAGCCCAGTGGAACAGTGTCTGACTGTAAACGCAATTGTGGGTTCGATTCTATTACGAGGGAATGATTACGTAAAAAAATATCGAAGACGTCGTGGCGTAGGGAAGAAGAGTGCAACTGTCAACGCTACGGATGTCGATTCGATTCATACTCAAAGGAATATTTTTTTTAAAAATATTATTATTTTCGAGCTCTGGTAACGAGGCAACATGTGGTATTTAGTTCCGCCACTTAACACGCATTGCCTCAAAACTTTGGTGGAAAGTGGGGAAACGGAAGTGTCTTAATGGGGAACGGAGTGTCTTAAAACTAGGTTCCCAGATTTCCCCTGCATATACTGCTCTACGCGGAATTAATTACTGTAGGTGAAATATAATAATTTCTTGTTACCAGAGCGAAAAATAAAAAAAAATCTTCCCTCGACTGGAATCGAACATGCAACCCGCAATTCACAATATACGCGCTACGATAGCATAAAATACAGGAGATGCATAGAGATAACAAAATATATTGTACTTGCATGACCTAAGTAAACGTATGAATAAAATTGGCACACAAGGTGTATGACCGATGACTCCTTATCATTTATTATCAGACCAGCTGATGTAATCTATTGCATTGCATTTAATTGTTAATCAAGTTCACATTATTCCTTTCACGGAAATATAGATAATTGAAATATATTGAAAATTCGTGTAAATATAGCCTATTTATAGACTCGATAAATGAGTGAGATTAGAGCTTCTTGTTACACAATAAATCCTTTAGCTTTGTAATATTAATATAGAGTATAGAAAATAGAAACTTTTTCTTTAATAATAAAAATAATAAACTTTTTTATTTTCGTAAAAGGTTAATTTAAAATAGGATAGTTATTTGTTACTAAACGCAAGTAAAATTTGCACGTCGAATGCCGCGTTTAATTCGCCAGCAACGGGTGAGTCACGTCGCCCGCGATCGACAGCGTCCATATCGTAACTATGCTAAGTTAGTTTTATCATTATTATCATATGTATTCTATAGAACAACTTTAAGCGCAGGAGGTTGTGAATTCTACTCCCACTTGAGGAAATGAAATATTTAATATTTTTATTTCTTCGCACTGGTAAAGCTAGCAAGTTCTGCCACTCACGCAACGTCTCCAGAAATTAGCAGAACGTGCGGAACAGAAATGTCTCAATAGGAACGGAGTGTTTTAACGCGAGGTTTCCAGGTTTCATCTGACTACCATGCTACATGCAGGACACAGTATGAAGCAAAAAAAATATTGAAACCACCCAAAATGGTTTTCCAGAGGAAGCAGGTTCTATATCTGCTACGTTCAATTTTTTATATGCCTAGTGAAATCTGGTAACGAATCAAAGCCTAGCGTTAAGTTCTGCCACTCTAGTCAATACACAATGTCAGGAACATTGTGCGGGGCGAGGAGAACGTAGTGTCTGCCTACCCTGCTATGTGGGAAAAACGTAAAACTCTTTTTTAATATTAAATTGTATGTAAAATTAAAATTATCTCGATGGTTGCGTCGGGCGCCGGCGCAGGATTACCCTGTAGAGATGTTTGTAAAGCTTATCAATGTTATTACCGAACAAACAAGTTAAAATGCACTAAAATACATAAACATGTATTATTAGGTAAAGCTGTAAATGTGTATTACAATTTAATGTATGTGTTTATTTGTATGTCTGTCTGTGGCATTGTAGTTCCCAAACGGATGAACCCATTTTGATTTCAGTTTATGTCTGAATTGTGACTTATCGTTTGTCTATAATGAAAGATTGTCAGCTGTTTTTATACTTGTGTGTTTACTTATTGTGTTGAGGTTTTTTATTTTTTTTATTTACAAATGTATGTATTTTAGTGCATTTTAATATATTGCATCGTATTGTCGTTGTAGATTCCAGTCGTGGCGTATGGACTCAAGCTTAAGACTATAAACGCGACCGGTGATGGGTTCCATTTCCACTCAGCAAATAAAATGCGGGGCAATGGAAATATATTATTTAATTTATTTCCATTGCCCCGATCTGGTGACGAAACGTAGCGTATGTTTTAATATTTTAATCAATCAATATTTTAAACGTCTTCTTAAAAAATAGTACTAAATTATATTTCATAAACATTATGATAAACATAATTTACCTACACTTACCGTACACTTAGTTACAAGTAGAGACGCTGTCAGTCGCGGGTGGCGTGCGTCACCTACCGTTGCGCCGGTGCAAGAAACGCAGCGTGCGACGTGCCAATATGACTTTTATCTTCAATATTTATATAATTTACGAATCATTGTATTTTCAGCGGCGGAACTCAGCGCCACTTTTTGTTGCTACCGGAGCGAAGAAATGAATAATGAAAATAATTCTATTCCCCAAATGGGATTCGAACCCACAGCCGTGATCATTGGTTGTTAGGTTACGTCAGTAAGTTGTACTGCTGCGCCACGATGGCCCTGACCTACTCAACTTTAAACGTATCTATATATTTTTTATGAGCAGTGATTTCTCACTAAGCAGACTTCCCTGGAAATTGCTTCATATGAATTATTTTTTCCCTTCCGTGCTCCCTCTCCATTGCGGTTAACCTTATGAGTAATATGGGTTGAAATTCGTGGAACTTAACACCGCATTTTTTTTAGTTAAACTGGGGAAATGCTAGGGTTTTAAATACATATATTATAATACATTTACTTCCCGTAATAGGCTACTTGGATGTTTTTATAAGTAGGTCTTATATAGTTGTTATTATAATTATGTCATATTTTTCTTATATCAAAAAAAATAAAAAATGTGATTAATGTTTTTTATTTTGCAGGTCGCTATTATATTATAACTTTTTTTAGGCAATAACATAAAATTATTTGAAACCAGGTCCCTACGATCAACAAACACAAATAGTAGCTACAAGGTTACGTGAAACGTAAAAACCACATCGTGAAAGTCGGTAAATCCGTTTCAAACTAATAGTTATGTAACACACAATCTGAGTTGACTCATACAGATGTCCAGTTTGTACTAATTTTTTAAGTTATTCTTGTGTAACAGATACCATCCTACTTTTGAATGCTGTCTTTTAAAAGTCGGTAACGGAGTGTTTAACACTAGGTTTCCTCTGTCTATTGTAGCAGTAAAACACGCAAAGTTATTATTAATCTTCATCATAAGCCTGAGTCTAAAGCAATATACAGGCTTCTTCAATGATAACTGAGCCAGAATTTTCATTCGTACATTTTATTATTAGGGTTTCATACGTACGACTTAGACTCCGCTCTCTGTCTCTCCCTGTCCGTTTGTCGCCAAGCTTTAGTTATCTCGTGTACCGTGATAGTTAGTTGTCAGTTGCCGCTATACGAGTAGTAAAAACCAGAAACAAAAATAATATTTAAGGGAGTTCCTATTCAACAAACGTAATAATGGGAGGAAGCTGTAGTTGTCGTGTACTAAGAACATATAGTTTAGCAGTCACAACGTTTGGACGGTTTCCAAAAGGCGCGGGTTCAAGTCGCGTTACGTTCAAATTTTTATGTTTTCTAAAAAAAAATTTTTTTTCCTAAATAGGGAATAACATTTTGAAATCTACAATCCGAGAAACTGCGTGTTGGGTGGCGGAACTCAACGCCGCATCTGTTTTACTTGAGCGGAGAGCTGAACATAATGCATTTCGTGGGAATCAAATCTACAATCGTTGCGTTTACGGTCAGACGATGTCACAGCGTGCCCCGATAGACTGGTAGGCACTATTGTGTAAAACAAACAAATGAGTAAGACGTAGATTTCACATCGGGTTCATCGTCATACAAACGTGGCGGATGTTACTTACAACATTACAGCCGTCATGCGGCGGAAATGTATATGAAATATGAATTTTAGAACCTGCATATAGCAGGGTACATAGAGGTAGCGGCGGAACTCAACGCCACAGTTTGTTTGTTTGTGATATCGTCTGACCGTAAACGCAACGATTATAGATTTGATTTCCATTTTCAATGAATTATATTCAGCTCTCCGCTCTAGTAAAACAAATACGGCGTTGAGTTCCGCAACTCAACACGCAATGTTTCGAAAACTGGGCAGGACCTGAGAAACGGAGTATCTTTAGATACTAGATCCACTAGGTTCCCTCAGCCTACCCTACTATTTGACGGATACAGCGAGCAGAATACCTAAATAATATTATAGTAAAAAGCTAAATAAACAGTAACTCGTAGGTAGGTTGGTAATTAAAATAAAACAACGGTTCTTACATAGTTCAGTCACGCGTACAACGAACGCGTCAAACTTGAATGGAGCTAAGTGTGTCACAGTCCACCTGTCACACCGTTACATGATACAGAGACATCCTATACCCATGTTTTATTATAGGGAAATGTTCAAAATTATAATGTTTTTATTTATAGCAACCCCCGCCTGCTTTTGCTTGGTGGATTTAAGGCATAAAGAAACAGAGTAAGAAATCCCGTTTTCCTTTCCCGTAGGAGACTGTCCTACTGGAAAGGACTGGCTTATTTTCAAGACATTGTGTGTTGAGAACTTGAGAGGCAAAACTCAACTTCTATCTTGTATTATTTTCTATATTTATACAATTTAGCTACAAGCATGGCTGCCTTTAGTTAAATCAAAGTACAGTGTTGCCATAGCAAGTTAATACAGATAATTATTATCATCGGTAAATATAACAAGTTAATAACAGGAAAATGTTATGTTTTAAATTATATTACACTAGCGAACGCGCGCAGCTTCGCTTGCTTATTTAGGGGTAAATTCTAATAAACCATGAAACATGTTAAATTAAATACTTTTAAGAGTCTGAATTTCAAATTTTATAAAAATTTGTGCCGATTTAAAAAAAGTTTATATTAACGTTCAACCCTTTATTTGCAACCTTAGGGGAAGAATTCTAGAAAATGATGAAACATGTGTTCAATTAAATATTTTTAAAAATCTTAATTTTAAGTTATGGCTGTGCGTACGTCTTACCTCAGTCAGTGAGGACAAGTCCTTTTATATATATAGATAGACTAGTCGCCGCCCGCTTTGTTTGCGTGGATGTGAAATGGTGAATCTTATTTTTTCCTCTTCCTGTAGGAATTTCAAGAAATCCTCTCCTAGTGCTCCACTAACCTGTTAATTGAAAAAAATAATAAAAATAAATAATAATAATATTTTAATAAAAGTTAATAAAATATCTGTAGATACTAAACTATTCTGGTATTATTCCCCCCATTCCCGCACCCAAGAGTAAATTGGTTTCCTGTAAAATGTAGAATATGTAGATACGCTCATTTGACTCTTATGCCGCGGTTTACTGATAAAAATTATATATACCATGTTAATAATTTATAATGCGATGTAAAGTACTTGCCTATTTGCGGTTTAAATTACTTCGGGCGCTTAGAATGGGTATAGCCCACAACTATTACTTATTTTCATATAACCACACAGTCGAAGCCGCAGATAAGTAACGTATGATCGGAATGTTAATAATAAAGTGATTAGATATTAAATCTATTTTTAGCTTCACGCAGTATCTTGAACGTAGCAAGTTAGATAAAGGGAACCTAGTGTTAAAACTCTCTGTTCTCGTTGCATTTTTGTTCCCATTTTCCGCTGAATTCTCAAGGTATTCCACGGAATTTCCAAGCTGCGCGGCCTTGAGTGGCGGAACTTAACGCCGAGCTTTGCCTTGTTACCAGTACAAGGAAAATAAAATATTAAACATTTAATTCCTCCCAGTGTCCTCATTATCTTTTTTCCATTCCATAATGCGGGATAATATAAGAAATAACGCTATGTAAATTGTGAAATTCTTGTTTAGCATATTTTATCACGGTATGCGGGTATGAGAAAGCTTATTGCCCTACTTGATAACTATTTAATACAATAAATAATGAAAATAGCTTTGAATTTATATGACGTGGTTGACTTGTGTGGCGGCGTAGTGGGAGAGCATCTGATTGTCAACGTGATGGTTGTGGGTTCAATCCACATTTGGGGGTATTAAATTATTTTCCCATTCTGCTAAGTAAAGTGCCACATTGAATTCCGCCAGCATTGGGCGTAAAGCGGAAAACGGGATGTCTTAACTCTTGGTTCCCATGTTCTGCCTGCTTATCCTGCTAAGTGCGGGATACATGCGTGAAGCGAAAAAAATATCTTGAAAATTCTTTTCTATCTATCGGTGGACGCGCGACGGTTATTGGTTCAAAATCCACTCAGGGAAATGAACTGATAATATTTGTTACTCACAATTGGACAAAATGCAGCGTTGAGTTCCGTCTTTCAATGAGAACTGAATGCACTAAGTTTTTTAACCTATATACTAAATATTTGCACGAAATCAACGTCCACATAGCGTTTACATTATAATACACATTACACATACAAACAACCGTCCTGGTATGCATGACCTAGAAACGTGAAGGACATTCTAGACTTGCTAATTGTAAGCTGGTTTATTGAACTGAAGTGTAAATGCGGTTATTTTAAACAGTTTGTTTAAAATACTAATCTCGGCAATGTTGTATATTCATAGGTACTAATGTTATAAGGCTGAAGAGTTTGTTTGTTTGGATGCGTCTATCTCAAGAACTGAAAAAAATATTTTTGTATTGGACAGTCGATTTGTCGAGGGTGGCTATAGGTATAAGCAGGCTTTCATCAGGTAATCTCGTAACCCATTGTACCTAATGCCACAGTTGCCGGGCCAGGCTGTTAATAAATTAAATAGATATTTCATTTTCTAGAGCGGGAATCGAACCCATAACCTGTCACGTTTACTATTAATATGCATATGTATCTTAACCGCTTGTAAGTAACTTGTTTAACTAAACTACTTATTAGTATTGAATTGTAGATATAAAAACTTCCTCAACTAGAATTTGAAGCCGCATCATCGATGATATTTCAATACATAACGTGTCGAAATTCGCAATAATAACAGGATATTGTTATTGATGCCATAAAAAGATCTAGGACAGGCGTTACGTTGAATAACAAAATATTATGAAGAATCTTATACCTACACATATTGGAGACAAGCGCGCGACTGTTAGCGCGACGGCTTACGGGTTCGATTCCCACTCAAGGGAATGATATATTTAATATTTCCATTTATGGCTCTGGTAACAAAACAAATCGCCGCGTTCAAGTCCGTCTCTCAGCACATATCCTAATCTTAGGTTCTCTCTGCCTACCCTGTAAATGCGGGATACAGCGTGAATCTAATATTAGAAAAAATAAAGAAGACAACGAAAATTCGTTGATTTAAAACTAAAGCGGCGTTTAGTAACGTGTCTTTTCTCATTAATCATATTTTAATGGAAAAATGAATAAGCCTATATAGTAAACTTGTTTAACAGTTCTAGAGTTTTTTCATTCAAAAGCCTTAAAGATATTGGTGTCAAAACATTTACATTATATATTCGGTGCCAACGCCCGTATAATTCGTTTGGTTGTACCCCAAATATGTGAAAGTAGCGATTTTCTGTGGATTTACTTGCGTTCTCATTGATTTTTAAGTTATCTGACGTGGAGAACGGAGTGTCTTGACACTAGGTGCTCTTTGAATGCGTGAAGCTGATAAAAAATGTACTACTAATGATTTGTACATATAATATAACGCATGGACACAAGCGTGCGACTGTAAACGCACCGGCTGTGGGTTCGATTTCCACTCGGGGAATAATTTTTTTAATATTTTCATTTCCTCGCTCTGGTTTTGGCGGCTGTGTGCGGGATACAGCTGGAAGTGAAAAAAAAGTAAACTAACTAATTAACTAATATTATTTTTTAATTTAAATCATAAGTATAGAGACTCGAGATCCTGCAGTCAAACTCACAAAGAGTTTTGCAGGACACAGTTAAACTTTTTAATGTATTTTTAAATGGTACTAATAAAATAATAAAATATATATATATCTTCTCAACAAAATTGTCCGAATAACAAATGTTAAAGTTTGTAAAAATGGATGTTTCATCCACATTCTTAAACTATTGAACAAATTTTGATGTAACTTTACAGTAATAGGTATAGCTTATAAATCAGAATAACACATAGGCTGCAATTTATGTAAATATTTTGAATAATTTGTATGTATATAATATAACAACAAGTTTAAAATATTTTCCCTTTGTTCCAGATTACAAATGTGATAACAATTGATAAGAAGTGATGTAGCTGAATGTACAGAGCAGGTGTTTCCAACATGGCGGTGGGATGGCGGGCGAGCCTCGTCGTGGCTCTCTTAACGCATTTTGTGAATGGTGGGTAATAATTAATAACCATATGTATCTTTAAAGTTATCTACTAGTCTGTTCTTTGATTATGGCAAAACGAACGTGCCAGTTGAACATAAATCACTTCGTCCATGTTTCGTTTTTTTTCAAATAATTTTGCTACACGTTGTATCCTTCACATAGCAGGGCAGGCAGAAGGAACCTGGGAACCTGGTATTAAGGCACACCGTTCCCATCAAGACAATTCCGTTCAACATTTACTGCCGAATTCTGGAAGTATTCTGTGTTGAGTGGCGTGTTAAACTATCACTCAACACGCATAACTTATGTATTTTGTAAACAAACAAACCGTTAAGACACTCCGTTTTCCATGCTCCGTCTAATTATTGAGATATTGCTTGTTGAGTGACGGAATCGAACGCCGTACAGTAAAGAATTGTTAGCCATCTCTGCATACAAACGAATTTGCAAATAAAATTAACGTAAAAACGTCCTTAAAACCATCTTTAATTCTAAATCTTAGAAACTACGTATGGAACCATCATTAGCCTACATGTTTACTCTTTAAGAAAATAATCGCTGCTATGAAGCAAAAAGTACATACAGAATAGCTACGGAATTTAAATTGAAGTAGAACTAGTAAGATAATAGGTCTAGAATTTAAATTGAAGTAGAACTACAGAATAATAGATAATAATAATAGCTTGTATCCACCTCTCCTGACTTATATATTTGTAGGGGGTTCAAGTTTCAGTTGAGAAATGCAAAACATAAACTCAGTTTCTTTAAGAAATTGTGTTTTACACAAACCTCGTATTACATACAATTTTAAATAGCCCGGTACGGCTGTAGATTCGATTCCGGTGTAAGGGGAATGAATTATTTATATTTACCTCGCTCTGGTTATAAGACAAAGCCCAGCGTAGATTTCCGCCACTGGAAACTACGTACGTGGCGAACGGAGTGCCTTAACGTTAGATACCCTTTACTTACCCTGCTATATGCGGAATGCTTTAAAAAAAGAACGAAAAGTAATACTAAAATAAGAAGATGCATTATGATAAAAATCTTATTGTAACAAATCATTCGGACACACCACGTTGGCTCTGTAAATAATTATTTTGTAACACTCAACTGAGTTTTCGTGTTATTGCATCTCAAAATGTGAATTAGTTTTTAATTATTATTAAGTAGATAGATCTATCTATCTACGTCAATTTTGTGTCAAAATTTTTTATACCTAATTTTTAAGTTCCATGCTAAGCTTTGTCGTAAGAAAAATAAAATATTTATATTGAACAGTTAAATGAGTTTTATTTGTAGAAATGTAATATTCTAATAACCATAATTATAAACAAAGAAAGAAATGTGTGAATTCACATACTCGTTAAGCTTTAGAAATAGAGGCTTCATATACTATTTTTTTATTATGGATGTATCTTGTCTGCGCCACTGCCCTAGTTTTGTTTGTCAATATAAAGTAGTCTATGTAGGTACAGCTTGGTCCAGGTTTCGGATGATCCATATAAAATTTCCTTAAAAACGACGACGACGACTCAGCTGATAAGTCAGTTGAGCTGAGCGAGGCGAAGCTCTTGCTGGTCAAAAGTGTGTCTAGGAGAAGTAGCATTAGAACGAATCTAATGCTACTTCTCCTAGACCGTTAAACTTACAGCTCTGAGTTTGCAGGAACATTGTGGACGACACGGTGATCCCAGCGAAGGTAGCGAAGTTTGGTGATAATTGTAATTACAGTTTTTGAGTCAAAATGTGTCCCATAGAGTTAAGCTGTGGAACGTTTTGAAATTCACGCGCACAGATTGAACTGCAGAAATGAACATAAATTTCGCAAATTTTACACAACAACATATAGTAACAACATATAATAGCTTCGCTCAGCTCCACTGTGCCTCCGTGCACAACATGTGGCGGATCCTACTTAAAAGTGTGTCGAATTCCGTTTATTAGATTTTGAAAATGATTTATTGCTCTTGAGTGCGAATTGAACCACTGCTGCGTCATAATGGTGTTTATTCAAGTCTTCCTACGCATGCAACAAAAATTGTAACAATAGTATAAGAATTTCGATATAACTCGACAAGAACGTTTCATTATTTACTATAAGCTCTTGGATGGATTCCAAGAAGAGCGGGTTTACATCACGCATTCTCCTGATTTCTTAGCGATGATTTTAAAAAAAATTAAATCTCGTTTGAATAACTGCATGCATTTCGTCTAAAAGATGTATACATATATTTAGTAAGAAAATGTTGTAGGTATTTTCCATAAAATCAAATTAAACACGTTGCTACTCCTTCCTTAATTGAAAATAATCAGCATAATAGACTGTGACATCACAGGATATCATCATGGATACGGAAATTCAGATTGCCATATGATATTTTACCTACCTATATAGTTTTAAATCAGCTTCACGCTGTATTCCGCACACAGCAGGGTAGGCACAGGGAACCAAGTGTTAAACTACTCCGTTCCCCACTTTTTTATATAGTTTTAAATAATATATACTTTATATATAGTTTTAAATTATATTTAAATTTTTGCTACATCTTTTGTTACTTAATTTCTAATTGAATCAAGCTTGAAAGATACTCAAAAGTCAGAAGAAGAGGAAACAAAGAAAACAAAAACATAAAAAAAAAAATTGTTTATTTACACATCTTCATTTGGCCTGCATTACTGTTAGTTAGTTCTACTTAAATACTTACGCTAAGATAGCGTAAGACAAGACGGGGGATGGGTGGACTTGGGACAAGCTTTGGACAGACACTGAATGGGATCCTACACCAGCGACACCAGATACCAAAGGTACGGAGTAAGCCAGGGGAGAAACGACAGAGTGGACTGATGGTACTGAGTAAGATACAGCAGAAACTGGTAATCCTGAGGAGACTACGACAGGGGAGTGGCCAACAACAGCACGTGCGGCATCAGGTGACACAGCAGCAGCAGCACCATCTACTTGAGCTGCAGCAACTTGGGCAGCGTTGACAGCTTGCCAGGCGTGGTCTTCTGCGGCGTTGAGCGCTCTACCTTGGATTTCAGCGGCTTGGTCGTTGATTTCACGGACAGCGTCTACAGCTTCGACTTGGGCGTCGATGGCGGCGGCTTGTAAATCTCCTGAGTTAACGGGACTGATGATGGAGTGGGCAACGGGTACTGCTCCGTAAGCTAAGATGCCGTTGGCAAGCAGGGCTGATGGTGCCGCTGCTGCGCAGGCGAAGATGGCGGTGGCTACAATCTGAGAAATTAAGATTTTGTTTTTAATTAAGTTTGTTTAGCTTCTCACTATATCTCGCACATGGTTGACGGAACCTAGTGTTAAGATCGTCCTCTCGACCAGTTATATTCGAGACATTGCGTATTAAGGTAACTCAACGCCACATTAATAGAGCGAAGAAATGAAAATAATTCATTAATCCTTGTGGGAATAGTATTGCACGCAAACAAATATGTGGACTAGCAGTAAATAGAAATAAATAATAAGCAATTCCGCTGATAAATTGCGTCAGATGAGATTTAGTTTGTAAATAAAACGTATTCACTATTTAAAAATATTGATTAAAATGACTAAGTAATAAACTAAAGAGTATTATTATACAAAAGCTGAGTAGCAGGACTCAACGCCGCGTTTTACACCGTTACCAGAGCTAGTTAACGAAAATAGTATTTTTTTTATTTCCTCGAGTAGGAATCGAACTCACAACCTGTCAATGAGACAGGTGCTACTAGATTTTTGTTTTAAAGTGATTATTTTAAACCGAATAGAAAAATAACAGTTTTTAATTATTTCCAAGATCAACGTACCAGAAATCTCATCGTGCACTTCTTTTAGACTGCTCGTAAGCTACTGATTGATTTTGTCATGTCGCAAACGTCTTTTATACTTAATTTGAACATGCTCTCAAGGGCATAGGGTACAGGAAGTATCGCGAATTTGACGTCTTATATATATGATCCATATATACATATATATGTAAATAAAAATTCTTCCGTCACTCATTGAATGACTGACAGACAACGAACAGACGAATCTAAACGATTTTTTTTTTATGTAAGCTTGTTAGGGAGTGAACTGCACTTCGAGAGAATTTCTAGATATTGCTATGGGAATGAAAAAAATCCATATGACACCTTAAAGACCATACAAACTAAGTTGCAGGCGACGACACATATATAACATTCTTCTGTTACTTAACGGTTGGATTGAAGAGTTCCTAAGGAACCCTCTTGGGTGATCCTAAGAAAGGATTTGCCGAAATCCTTACAGATGTGGCTTAGGCCGAGGATAAAATGGAAATATTACTTTTATAAACATAATGTCGCGCGAAAACTGGCCTGCCTGGGGGAGTGTTTTAACTAAAGATTTTGTCTGTCTATGATACAGCGCTGAACAAATAACATGAATTCTATGTAAACAAAGTTCTAGTTTAGAACTAGTATAATATAATAAATAATTTTGCAATGGAATGCGATCAATGTTGATTACCATGTAATTATCGATAAAACTTTTTTATATGAAATGTCTTTGAAATTTAAATATGTGGGGTTTTACATTTGAAAAAAAATTGGCGGCATAGCGTCTGATTGTAAAGACGACGATCATGGGTTCGATTCCCATTCGGGAAAGGATTATTTTTTTCTAATATAAAAAAGCGCAGCATTGTGTCCCGTCAGGACGTCACTCAGTAAAATTTGAAAATTGGGTAGAATATATGGAACGGAGTGTCTGCTATATGCGGGATACAGTGCGAAGCTAAGAAAAGATTTTAGTTCCACTTAAATACTCCTTCCTTTGAGAGAGATTCGAGTTAAAGTTCATATTTGTTTATATTCTATAATTAAAATTGTGTCTTTAAATTTATATAAATTATACTTTTATATAATTCAATTCATAGGTATACTTGTTCGTAATTTTGCAAGTCTCCACACATTACGGCGGATCACAGCGCCGTAATTGGCCTTTATAAACCTAACAAAATTCCTGCAAATGCACATAATACAATGTAAATAAAACCCTTCATTCGAATGAACCTACTACAACTATCGCCTCCAATCAAAAATCCTTCCCACACATTTACTTATAAATAATTTTCATTTGAATATGCATGTACTAATTTACATAATTTTAACCCACGCATATATTTTCTTAGATATTTTACGATTTAGATAGTGGTTTACATTGAATTTTAATATGCTCATAGTTTGACAATAATTGAATTCTAATAAAATTCGCAAACATAAACACCTAACATTTAGTTAGTGATCGACATATCTTTGACTGCAGGTGTTAGGAATTTTGGAAGGTTTTTTAATGTTTATGGAATACGAATATGGAATGTGAATGTGAATATGGTAATGGGCTAATAATAAATGGACTATCCAACATAAAAACATTTCTTCTATTTGAAATTGTAGTTTTTGAGATTCGACCAGATAAACTTATCAACTTTTTATATGTTGCATTTCTGTATGCGATGAGAAGGCAAATTATATATATTGTTATTGGCAATAGATAATTAACTTTTCTAAATTCATTTGCTCAACAATTACACAATTACAGTTAAATAAAACTTATGAAATATGAGGATGTAATTAAATAGACGACTTACAAACTTTAAATGCGTGGTCTTCAATATTTTACTATCAATATTTAAAAGGTGCAAATATGTCTTTGTTGCACCAAATAAGCGATAAAAAAATAAAATAAAATAAAATAAAAAGAGCCTTTATTTTCTCTGACCTGTTTACCTAGTTTGTTTTACTTATAACTAACATTATACACAATATATGAAAATATTTACTAACATAGAATAGAATATTCACTGAAATTGTCCTTTTTTTCCAAATGTATTTTTTTTTTTTTTTTTAATTTAAATTTATTATTCATTATTATTATTTCTGCTAGTGTCAGCTACCAGGTCAGGCTGTCCTACGACATAGGCCTCCTCAAGTTCCCTCCACTTGTGCCGGTCTAGTGCTGTCCGNCGTTGCCGCTCTGACAGGTAAGTGTGTGCGTGCCTATGTAATACATTACAAATGGCGTTTTATTTTAAAACGTTAATTTTATTATTTATTTCGTTTGGAAAAATAACTTTTTTATTCTTGGGAATTATTTTTGTTTCCGAATTATATTAGGCTTTTATAGAGTAGTTAAAGCTGTGGTTTCATTTAAAGTGGTGCTGACAATTCCACCCTGTATATTGTTATTGGCAATAGATAATTAACTTTTCTAAATTCATTTGCTCAACAATTACACAATTACAGTTAAATAAAACTAATGAAATATGAGGATGTAATTAAATAGACGACTTACAAACTTTAAATGCGTGTTCTTCAATATTTTACTATCAATATTTAAAAGGTGCAAATATGTCTTTGTTGCACCAAATAAGCGATATTCATTATCAAACTCAATACCATCGCTAGCAAATTAGTTCCTAATTACAAAATAAGTTCCACTCTTCTTAACTGAGCTGTAATAATGTAGTATTATCATAAAATATTATATTTTATGAACAAAATTGGAATTATTTTTATTATGCAATTAAATTATATCTGAACGTAGTTTGTTTTTCTTTTCAGCTTCACGCTGTATCCCTCGCTTAAAAGGGTAGGCAGAGTGAACGTGGGAACCTAGTGTTATCACAATCTGTTCCCATTAAGTTACTTCCTTTTCCCAATTTCCGCGGAATTTTGTAGGCATTGCATTTGTTGGATGGCGAAACTGAACTCCGCGTTTTGTCTTTTTAACAGAGTGAGGAAATGAAAATAATTCTTACACTCGGACCACTTCGCCACTTCGCTACAGCTGTTTTACTCTCTACAAACAAGTAAAAATGACTGCAAAAACTAAATTAATATATCCATTAACACTCGCGCCACCAAGACAAGTCTAATGACGTATCATTTATGAAAATCAGGTGACTGATGTTAAAAGTTACGAGGGAACAAAGGAACGGACATACATACATACGCGCTAAAACATAACCTTTCTTTTGGGCTCCGCCGCAGTTGGGTAATGAGACATCTATGTTGTAAATTATCAAGGACTTAACAAACACTGGGATAACGTGTTACGTTTTTTTTTGTCATAAAAACAAACAAACAAAAATACGGAAGCCATTAATGATTAATTTAGTTTAATAATTAATTAAGATTATGGATATAAATTAAGAACATAATTATTAGAACTCTCGGCACAAATGTGTGACTTTAAATATTACAAATGAAATGTTTAATAATTTAATTAAGTACTTCGCACTGGCGTTGCCAGCAAAGAAATTAATTGCATTGACTTTTCGGGACATTGCGTCTTAAGCGGCGCGTAAGCGCGTGAGCGCGGCTTCACCAGAGCGTGGAAATTAAAATATCAAATTAATAATTTAACCGAGTTCAAATCGAACCCACAATCTGTCGCGTAGTCAGCTGTTCCACTGAGCCACTGCGCCCTCAATACAAGGCGCAATTTAGATACAAAAATCAATTACATTTGATCTCAATCTAACAATATAATACTCTGAACGTCATTTTCAAACAAAAGTGATTCGGACTTGTTTTCACTGACGCAATATCTACTTGTTACTTTACTTTCACCGCTGCGATGGCGGTGATGTGCTTTCGTTTTTTGTATGGATTTTGTTGTTTTTTTGTTGAAATTTTGGTTCTTCTTTGTGATATTTTTATTTCATCATCATGCCATTTTACCCGACTGCACGGTGTGAAGTAGGGTAATGTATTTATCAGTGTATGTATAATTGTATGTTATAAACCTATGTATGTATGTTGAAGCTGTAGTAAAATATTTATAATTTTCTCGCTCTTGCTAAGCCAACTGCGGCGTTGAATACCGCCTCTCAACACACAATGTCTCGGCTTTCGGGTGGGAGACGGAGGTTTCTTAATGGGAACTGAACACTATATTTCCCAGGTTCCTTTTGTTTACCCTGCAATGTGTGGGATAAAATGTGAAGCTGAAAAAACATACCACAGCCACAATCGGACGCTTTTTAGTAAGTCACCTATTCTTCAATCAATTAAATCTTCTCATTTATCCCTATAAAATTAAATCTGGATATGTGGCACTCCACTACTGTGCGGTTTCGTAAAAATTTCCTTCCACGCGCCACCGATCTGTGGAATAGCCTACCCGCGGCAGTGTTTCCAGGTCGGTACGATATGGGTACCTTCAAAAAGCGCGTCTATCTCCACCTCAAAGGCCGGCAACGCACCTGTAGCTCCTCTGGTGCTGCACGTGGTCGTGGGCGGCGGTGATCATCATCAGGTGACCAGAACGCTCGTTTGCCTTGTCCTTTTTCCATAAAAAAAAAATAGGCCCCCGACCGTAAGGATATTTTTTTTCCTCTTAAAAACAATACAAACCGAACCTACTACCTCATTTTAAATATTAAAACTCTTCTAACTTTATTATAACCACGCAGTCATATATGTATTTGTACTTTACAAAGTAACTGTAAGCTACAAATGCGGCGATTCCGTTATAGAAACGTGAAGCTCATACAAAGTGTTATGTATCGAGTATTTTTTATTATAAACGAGTGTTTTTTATCTGGTTTTGCTGGTTTTTAATTGTTTGAAGGGCAGGGGACTTAGAGCGGAATGTAGGTAGGTACAATCGGAAAGAAAAAAATATCAGCTTTAGACTAGGCAATGGAAACGTAGCGTAAATACACTCTGTTCTGTACGTACCGATCAATGTTCGAGATAATGCATGTTGAGTGACGGAACCTAACGCCGCACTTTTTGAGTAGAGCGAGGAAATGGTAATAATTCATTTCCCCAATTGAAAATTTGGGAACCTATAACCGTCGCGCTTATAGTATTTGTAACACTCTCTTCAAAAGAACATAAATGTAAGATGAATGTAATGACTACAAACTCGATATGTTTTGAAGCTTCCAGGAGTCTTCCAATTCTATCATCAGGCTATGAAGAGAAGACTGACTGATAACAATAAAAAATAAATATTTTATAAGACACTGTTGGTATAAAGTAGTCTTCAAACTAATTAAAATATCTTTTCGTTACCGTAACTTTAAACATTATTTAAATTGTCTAATTGCAATAAATCAATTATTTATTAATCATCATCATCACTCGACGATATGAATTGAAATATTTAATATCATCGTTTTCGTCGCTCTGGTAAGGAGGTAAAGTGCGTCATTGAGTTCCGCAACTCAATACCTTCACACTAGGTTCCCAGGTTCTCTCTGCCAAAATAAACAATACCAAGTATATATTGAATACGTTGGTACCATACACACTTGTATAATGTCTTTCACTACTACCGTTCAGATTAACGGTTGTTACCACTTATGGTGTAATTATGTGCAAACTCCATGAGTTTTTCTGTGATATGGTGTATATTTAATTTATTGGTATGTGAGAAGTGATGGTAGAATTACCTTCATATGTCTGACGTATCTATTTATAATTTTTAGGGTTCCGCACTGCTGTATCAAGTTGAAATTAATGTCCATGTCTACAGCCGCCGCTGTCGTAGTGAGTGCAGGAGCGACTGTAATCACGACGGTTGTGGGTTCAATCGGAAATCGTTACCAGACCGAGAAAATTATAATATTAAATATTTGCTAGAGGGCAAGCGTTAAGTTCCGCTAATTAACACGCAATGCCTCAAGAATTTGGCGGAAATCGGAAGTCTTAATAAACCATGTAGTGTTCTAACACTAGGTTTTTCCCAGCCCTCACAGTCCTTTTGCCTTTGCCATGCTATGTGCGGAATACATGATGTAAAAAAATGTCAAAAGCTTGATTATATTCAAATTATAGGTTGTAAAACGTGGAAAAAGTAAAATAAGTCAAATGTCATTTATTTCACATATATTTCTTTTCAGGCCGCATTCCGCAAATAACACGATACTGCTATTTATATGCGGGATACGGCGTGAAAACTTACAGGCTGATACTAGTGACAGTGACATAACAACCGTGACAGTGAAAGTGCATCACGAGGGTATTGTTACGTTTATGTCACCTTATGTCACTCATTGTCATATAATTTTGTTGTCGCATACGATTTTGGGTCGAGTGGTATTCTATTCAATTTGGTGTTACTTTCACTTTAGTGTTTTAACCAGCTTCCCGCATATGGCAGGGTAGGCGGAGGGAACCTGGCATTTAGACAGTCCGTTCCCTACTTTTCGCCGAATTTTCCAAGGCATTGCGTGTTGAGTGGCGGAACTCAACGATACACAGACTTATGATGTGACAGACACAGAGTTATGATGTTTATTAATTCTTTTTTTTTCTATCTTTTCAGGTTACGAAGAAACCTTCACTATATCTCAACTGTCACCTAAGTCAATCATCAATGAGAGGTTGCAGTCAGATGTATTATTAGAAACCAGTCAATTAGCCAACCTAGCTTTTAGTGTAGAACCTAGTGATAAATATTATGACATCGAATTTGAGCCAGAAGACTTAGAAGATGATCGAGAAACTGAAAATCATGTGATCGTTGAGAGATCGGTAGAGCCCTATAGAGGATCCCGATCTATCAACGCTGACGAAATACCCTCATCGAATAACAACGAAATCGACAACGAATTAGAAATACATAACAAAAGAAAGTATTACGATATCGTTCCAACGAAAACGTTTGACTATTTAAATAACGACGAAGCTATTTTAATGTCCACCGGTTTCGGGGACAAATTAGATTTTAAGTTTCCGGGGGAAGGCAAAAGGGCTCCGAAGGGGCGTGCACTCGCACCTCCGGGGCCCAAAATCCGGCCGACTGCAGTGCATACGCCGATCTTCGCGACTACGGACTTTAAAGATCAGGGACGCCAGAATTCTGAAATACAAAATATTATAACTGGTATAGTCAAACTTTTGAACGGCAATGTCAATGTGCAAGCTAATACACAGTTATTGAACGGAAGACCTCGGCCTATGGCGTCGAGGATAAATAATAGAGGACCACCACGTATTACTGAAATCCCATCAGTACCAGATTATGATAAGCCAATCACACCACCGTCTTTGCCGTTCCATCCAACTAAGATACCTCCACCCTACCCCTTTGACAGACCTCATGGTGTCAATTTACCTGAGCAAATTGTTCCACCTATGAATAATCGACCACTCATCCGTCCTATCCCACCCTGGCAACGACCTAGGCCAAGACCAAATCCAAATCGAAGACCTAACCCTGGACTTCCTATTTACAAACCCACCTTAATACCACCTCCAGATATTCCCGAGGATGAGAAGTATGAAATTGTTGTGAATGAAAACGAAACCCACTCTGAAAATAATATACATCATGATGAAGTTATACCCTTTTTAATGCCCGAGTCTACAACCGAAGTGAAGAACGTTACAGAGATTGAAAAAGAAGTGACAACTGAATCAACCACAACATCGACTGAGGCAACCACAACAACTACAACCACGAAAAAACCAGAAACCACAACCGAAAAACCAACAGAGCCAACCACGCACAAAACAACAGAGAAACCTAAGACTGAGAAACCTCTTAAACCAGAAAAGGATAAGAAAAAAGAAACTAGTTCAGAGAAAGATAAATCTAGAGATAAATATAAAGTGGAGGGAATAGAAAAGATGAGGAATGACACGCCTATTATAGAAATTGAACCTTCTATAGTCGATGTCTTGCCTACGACTGTCCTATCAGATCCAACTCCTACTGATGGCTTAGAACCTACTTTTATAACTTACACTACTTTTGTAAGGACTTCCTCAGAAAAAGTTATTGAAACATCGTCAATTAATAAGGAACGGTCACAAAGTGAGTATTTTTTAAAGTGAGTCATTTTTAATGTACATACATAATTGGTATAGAATAAACTAAGTAGCTTAGTTAAAGCTTTGAAGTGATTAATTTCACCGGAAACGACGGAGCTCAACGCCGCGCATTTTAAATACATATTTCGTAACAGCACCTAGTATATGTTGTTAGCTTTCTAGAAAGTTTTGTCGAAAGTAGCAAGTAATGGATATCACTTTATCATTTTGCTTTGAACTTTCGTTTCATTAATAACTATTATTATTTATTTATACACAAGATTTTTTAATTCTCAAATTATATTAAATCCATATAACGTGTCTAAATGCACAATTAATATTCGTGTATAAGCAGCAGCATAACGTCCAACTGT
Organism: Heliconius nattereri; assembly: GCA_013403645.1. NCBI lineage: Eukaryota > Metazoa > Arthropoda > Insecta > Lepidoptera > Nymphalidae > Heliconius > Heliconius nattereri. Next base: position 10,465,781 of record JAAIXI010000232.1, read on the forward strand.
AAACGCGACGGTAGTAGGTTCGATTCTAATGGGGAATGAATATTGTAATTTCATCATTATGTTAAGACAAAGCTCACCGTTCGAGAATGTCAAGAACGGAGTGTCTTGATACTAGATTCACTCTGCATATCCTTCTATGTGCGGGATACAGTGTGTACTAAAAACATAATAATTTTAATAGAATTATCATTAATTTATATGTAATTTTCCATTCACAGCTTCTCAACCTACACCCCATCTACCGTACCGACCTCGTCCAGGCATTGTATTAGACGACACAGATTTCAAGCCACACGGTACAAGATACAGGCCTGATGCACCAATTATAACTGCTGCGGAGACCAGGTTGCCAGGATATGGGGAAATATTTGATGTGACGGTATCAGCCATTCAGGGTCCTGGCGAGAAGGGGGGGTCTGGTATGTCCTTTGCGAATGTTTGGATCTTTATTTTTGTGAACAGAGTGGCCAGTGAAAAATATTTGAGAAAGTGAATGAGGCCAAAAACCGCTGTTCACCTGACTGCAAACGCGGTGGTTATGGGTTCGATTCTCATTCGGGGAATAATATTTTTATTTTCTCGCTTTGGTAAAAAAAAGGTGGCGATGAGTTTCGCTACTCAACCGTGCTCAACCAAATAAATTGTTCATCTTTCTAATATTTTACAAATACTCAAATTGTCAAATATACAGGTTTAAAAATAACCATCAAATTAAATCCTTTTCAGTGCATATAGAAAACGTAAATATACACCATCACAACGAGCACGACATCATAGTGACCGCGTCCGGTGACCAAGGCTTCGTGTCTATAGACGGGAAGAGAACCTACCTCAACCTGTTTGATACGTCCACCTCGGTCGCGGCGCCTAGTATTGCACCTACAAGAGTGCAGAATACACCGGCGCAGACTGGTAAGTTTAAATATAAATGTATGGCCTAATAAAAAAAGTGTAGATAAAACAACGCGACGCGACGGTTGTGGGAACGATTCCCATTCGGATGACTGGTTATATTTAAATTAATATCATTTCATCGTTCTATTCCATTGTTGAGTTCCATCACTCAATACACAATGTCTTGAAAATTAAGAAATGTCTTTACACTATGTATCCTCTACCTACCCTATTATATAGAAATTACTTTAAGATTGAGGAATTTATCTTTAAGTCATTTCTCAATTCACTTCCTCCTATTTCAGTGCCACCAACCCTGAGCCCAACGCTGGGCACAGGTGTGGCTATACCAGCGGACGAAGTATCTGTGCCGCCGCGACGTCACCGCCCACACTCTTACAGACGACCACAGCCTACTGTGCGGTGAGTTAGTTAGTTAGTTAAACATAATTCTAAATGTATATATACAAGCATATGACATAAAAGAACTACCCGTTGTTTATATCCGCGATATATATAACTTTATAGCTTACAGCTTTTATCAGTAAAGGTACTGTAAAAAAAATAACTATCATATATATAATAACTATCATATATATTGAGTTCCACTGTAGTAACATATAACGATAAGTACATATTTAAAAAAGTTTTTAAAAATTTTGGTGCGCTAATATGGAAGTTTGAGAATTAGTGGATGTAACTATTTATAGATAATATTATAATTAAAATAAATGTTGGTTATTTTAATTGGAACAGTTAACAATTATAAATAAAAAAAACCTTATTACATACCTTATTTTTTTAACAGAATTGATACTTGCATCGTGGGTGATGACTCCACTTGTGATGTTGCTCAAAATGAAAAATGCAGGACTGAAGCGGGTGAATATTATTTATTGTTATTATATAGTACATTAGCTAACTAACTTCTACTTACTAGTATATAGATTTGTTTAGCTTCCCACTCTATCCCTAATATAGCATGGTAAGCAGAGAGAATCTGGGAACCTAGTGTTAGGATACTTCCGTTTACCACTTTTCGCCGTATCTATAGTTTAGTGGCGGAATTTAACGCCGCGCTTTACCAGAGTAAGGAAATAAAAATAATAAATTGATTACATTTATAATTAAAATCAACTATTATTAGGTATATTTTGGCCACTAATCAATTATGCAATGAATATATGCATATTAATATTTGTATTCTCTCTTTTTTAAGGTATTTCAAGCTGTCAATGTAGACCGGGCTATGCGAGACGAGTACACAGAGACCCTTGCAGGAGAGTTGTGTCACTCATACTTAATTTGCGTGTCGATAGGATATATGATAGAAAGGTACTTTTTTATATTTTTGTTACTTTCACACTATTTTCCTGACATAGTAGAATATGAAGGAAATAATTGTTTTGAGTTAATAGAACCCATTTATAAATGTTACCAATAATATATTTTCTCATTTATCTTCCATATGCGAAAGCTATTACATTTTTATTACTTTTATAGCTTCAATGCCCCCGAGTAGGAATCGGAACTCACAACTGTTTCGTTTACAGTCGCACGCTCGTCCCACTGAGCCACTGACGGCCTCCACGTAGTATTAAATATGGTACAATAACTATTATCCTTCGCTTAATACTATTTTTTCATATATATAATATCTTTTTTTATTTCAGGTGGCATGGGACACTAAACTATCAGATAAAGAGTCAGAGCCGTATCAACAGATGAGCTACGAAGCAGTTAGAGCTGTAAGTCTATCTTTATTATTATTGAGTGCAGGTTCAAATAAAAAAGAAAAAGAAAACAAAAAATAATATGTCAATAACCTAATTTTTAGAGATTTTTTTAGAGAAAGAATTTACTTACAAAATATACAAAAATCAAAGAATGTAACAAAGAATGTAATTGTGATTAACTAAAAATGTTGATTTTATTAACAAGTTTTATTTTGAAGTTTTTCAATGGCAGTAATAGTAAAAACTAATAATTTTTTATAAATGTCTGGCTTTCAATATGGAATGAAAATGGTGAGTTGGGTTTTGTTCTATACAATTTTGTTTAGTTTCACTCTGTATCTCGCACGTAGCAGGGGCAACGTGGGAACCTAATGTTAAGATACTCCGTTTCCCATTTTTGACCGAATTTTTCAAGCATTTCAATTTATAATAACTATTTTTATATGGATGTATATAATATTATGTTTATATTAATATATCTTTTTCAGATCGACTCAGCATTCTCAATGACGCCGTTCTCCGATGATTTCGTGAGTGGTTCAGTCAACTCAATACACAACGGTGTCGACGACCATAGCGGTGTTTACGTCAATTATACCGTGTTGGTAAGTATTTATATATTGCTATAATAATACATTCGGGGAATGGGAATCGAACTCTCAACCATCGTATTCACAGATACACAACCACATATACCGGCCTATTTACGTTTACTACCAGATTAGGTATGTTGAGGAATAGAAATATCGGGAACTCCTCTCTTATTACTCAACATTTCCTAAGGAGTCGACTTACATATCACATTTCCATTTCAGCTACAAGAGACGGCTGAAATACTTCGCCCATCAATATCAACGGACATACATAAACACATACTGGGTGTTATACGCCGTCGATCAAACAACGTGGGCTCTTCTGCTTTGTGGGTGGACTCTCCTAATGGTGCCGTTCTACCGGTTAGAGGTTAGTGGGTTCGATTTTATTACATAAAATGATTAAATGGAAATGACTAAGGATTTTGTATGAGGTTACATCATATAGCCTTCCTTAATAAATGAATTTGTACTGTTATCAAAATAGTAAGCCTTTTTTTATACATTAAGCAACAAATTAGCAGTAAACTCATTTCTAGGATTGTTTAAATTAATATAATTTTTTAATTATTTTCAGATCTAGATGAATGCTCGTCTCCGGATCTAAACGATTGTCATTCTTTGGCGATTTGCACCAACGTCTGGGGGACATTTAAGTGAGTATGTGATATATTTTGGCGGCATTAATTTCCGCCCCTTAGCACGCAATGCCTTCATAATTCCGGGGAAAATGGAGGACGGAGTATCTTAACGCTAGGTTCCCTCTGTCTACTCGGCTGATTGATTTTTTTTAGTTTAATTAATCAGAATTTTCTACTTTAGTCTATAGAAAAACAATCTCTAAGTAACTAAAATCACTATTCATTAAATAACTTTCAGATGTGCCTGTCCAGATACTACATTAGATGCGTCATCCACTTCAGCTACCGCGGTGGGTGTAGGTTCATTTCCGGGACGGCGTTGTACGCCGTGTTCCGCATCGCAGTGTAGCGACCGCGGTGTTTGTAAATATGCTCACGGACGGCCGTATTGCACGTGAGTTTCAATTTGAATTTACAGTACGGTTGATAAGCCATGCCCGTGAAGCTAGGTTTTCTGTGTAAACACACAGAGACTGCGCAGACTTAATAAACATCAAGTCTGCGCAGCAATCTACAATTGACTTTAGGCCGGCCACGACTGCACTACAGTGTATGTTGTATAGGAATTTTACAATTTTACTGATATATTCTAGGATTCTTTACCTCGTTGCGCAAAGGCGCAGACATATGACTGTAAACGCGCCAGGCTGTGAGTTCGATTCTCACTCGAGGTTATAAAATATTTAATATTTTGGTTTGCTCTGGTAACGAGGCAAAGCGCGACGTTGAGGTCCGATGCTCAACGGAAGAGTTTTAATGAGAATGGAGTTTCTTAACACTAGTTTCCCATATTGTATAATAACTAAGTTACTCTTATTTTATAGATGTTCGTCGGGATACTACGGTTCAACATGTGAAATGGATGGCGAAGTGATAGGCGTGTCGGTGGGCGCGTGTTTGGCCGCCGCGCTCGTTATAGGACTCACGCTGGCTGCTCTCATGTCTTGGAGGTTGGTAGCTGTTCTTTTGGAAGTTTATAGTTGGAAATTATTTGTGTGTGTGCGTGTGTTTGTTGTGGTGATTTTTTATTGAATGCGGTCGCGTTGCTTTTGAAAAAATCTTAGAAATACAAGAACATAAAAGTCTTTTAACATTCACGTGTATTCTCGTTAATGTTTTTTCTCGTTAGTTCAATTCTCGTTATCAGAGGATAACGAGGCAAAGTGCGGCGTTGATCGTTGCCATTCAAACACGCAATGCCTCCAGAATTTGGCAAAAAATAGTGAAAGGAGTGTCTGCTATATGCTGTATGCGTGAAGATAAAAAAATATATTATTTAATTATTTTATTTTATTTTATTTTATTTTATTTTATTTTATTTTATTTTATTTTATTTTATTTTATTTTATTTTATTTTATTTTATTTTATTTTATTTTATTTTATTTTATTTTATTTTATTTTATTTTATTTTATTTTATTTTATTTTATTTTATTTTATTTTATTTTATTTTATTTTATTTTATTTTATTTTATTTTATTTTATTTTATTTTATTTTATTTTATTTTATTTTATTTTATTTTATTTTATTTTATTTTATTTTATTTTATTTTATTTTATTTTATTTTATTTTATTTTATTTTATTTTATTTTATTTTATTTTATTTTATTTTATTTTATTTTATTTTATTTTATTTTATTTTATTTTATTTTATTTTATTTTATTTTATTTTATTTTATTTTATTTTATTTTATTTTATTTTATTTTATTTTATTTTATTTTATTTTATTTTATTTTATTTTATTTTATTTTATTTTATTTTATTTTATTTTATTTTATTTTATTTTATTTTATTTTATTTTATTTTATTTTATTTTATTTTATTTTATTTTATTTTATTTTATTTTATTTTATTTTATTTTATTTTATTTTATTTTATTTTATTTTATTTTATTTTATTTTATTTTATTTTATTTTATTTTATTTTATTTTATTTTATTTTATTTTATTTTATTTTATTTTATTTTATTTTATTTTATTTTATTTTATTTTATTTTATTTTATTTTATTTTATTTTATTTTATTTTATTTTATTTTATTTTATTTTATTTTATTTTATTTTATTTTATTTTATTTTATTTTATTTTATTTTATTTTATTTTATTTTATTTTATTTTATTTTATTTTATTTTATTTTATTTTATTTTATTTTATTTTATTTTATTTTATTTTATTTTATTTTATTTTATTTTATTTTATTTTATTTTATTTTATTTTATTTTATTTTATTTTATTTTATTTTATTTTATTTTATTTTATTTTATTTTATTTTATTTTATTTTATTTTATTTTATTTTATTTTATTTTATTTTATTTTATTTTATTTTATTTTATTTTATTTTATTTTATTTTATTTTATTTTATTTTATTTTATTTTATTTTATTTTATTTTATTTTATTTTATTTTATTTTATTTTATTTTATTTTATTTTATTTTATTTTATTTTATTTTATTTTATTTTATTTTATTTTATTTTATTTTATTTTATTTTATTTTATTTTATTTTATTTTATTTTATTTTATTTTATTTTATTTTATTTTATTTTATTTTATTTTATTTTATTTTATTTTATTTTATTTTATTTTATTTTATTTTATTTTATTTTATTTTATTTTATTTTATTTTATTTTATTTTATTTTATTTTATTTTATTTTATTTTATTTTATTTTATTTTATTTTATTTTATTTTATTTTATTTTATTTTATTTTATTTTATTTTATTTTATTTTATTTTATTTTATTTTATTTTATTTTATTTTATTTTATTTTATTTTATTTTATTTTATTTTATTTTATTTTATTTTATTTTATTTTATTTTATTTTATTTTATTTTATTTTATTTTATTTTATTTTATTTTATTTTATTTTATTTTATTTTATTTTATTTTATTTTATTTTATTTTATTTTATTTTATTTTATTTTATTTTATTTTATTTTATTTTATTTTATTTTATTTTATTTTATTTTATTTTATTTTATTTTATTTTATTTTATTTTATTTTATTTTATTTTATTTTATTTTATTTTATTTTATTTTATTTTATTTTATTTTATTTTATTTTATTTTATTTTATTTTATTTTATTTTATTTTATTTTATTTTATTTTATTTTATTTTATTTTATTTTATTTTATTTTATTTTATTTTATTTTATTTTATTTTATTTTATTTTATTTTATTTTATTTTATTTTATTTTATTTTATTTTATTTTATTTTATTTTATTTTATTTTATTTTATTTTATTTTATTTTATTTTATTTTATTTTATTTTATTTTATTTTATTTTATTTTATTTTATTTTATTTTATTTTATTTTATTTTATTTTATTTTATTTTATTTTATTTTATTTTATTTTATTTTATTTTATTTTATTTTATTTTATTTTATTTTATTTTATTTTATTTTATTTTATTTTATTTTATTTTATTTTATTTTATTTTATTTTATTTTATTTTATTTTATTTTATTTTATTTTATTTTATTTTATTTTATTTTATTTTATTTTATTTTATTTTATTTTATTTTATTTTATTTTATTTTATTTTATTTTATTTTATTTTATTTTANAGACAGACAGACAGACAGAGCTACTTTCGAATTTATAATATAGGTATGGATATGTATTTATATTAATTTATATATATTTTGATCTCAGGTGACGATAGAAGAGAGGATGCGATGGGCGCAGCTAGCTGAGGCCATGGCGCAAGCGAGTCACTACGCGGTATGAGTCACTAATTTTGTCACTATAGTACGGTCTGGGATTTATGGTCGCCCCAAAGTTAGCTGTATATTGCTGCTTTGGTTTGATTTTAGGGTTTTTTTCTTACTTTTGATTATTTTCTTCACGAACGCTAGTTAACAATGCTTGGCGCATTCGCATTCATATTCAAGAAGCATTTTTTAAGTTTAGGGTGGCCACGACTTCTCTACCGTACTGTAATTTTCTCACGTATATTTTTTAATTAATCTGAATTAAGTTTGTAAGCAGCAGAATCGAACCCATAACCTGTCACGTTTACAGTCACACGCTTGTGGTCCAGCGACACGACGTGCGTGGCGTTATCTTTAAGTGAATTTAATTTCTGTCACTCCATCTTATTTATTTTTCTTTTATTTCCAGTCTACAGATCCTCTCCAAACTATGGCGACGCGTCCATCGTCTGCCATGTTTGGTGGTTACCCTACTTTACCTCCAGTACCTTTACCTAGGTAAGAATTACCTGTATTATCTTATTAATGTTCCTATTTATTATTTTTATAAATATAATAATTTATGAGGACGAATGTCTGTTACCCTTTCACTTAAAACTACTAAACGTATTTAGATAATTTACAGTAATGTAGGTTATATATAAAAATTACACGTATGCTATAATTACCCCGCGTTTTGAGGAGAGAGTGCGGAATTCAAGGTCACGCAGACCTCGTTATATAATTATTATTAATATAAATGTCCCTTTCTTTTAAAGGTTGGGCATGCACGGTCCTCACACGGGGACGTTGAACACTGTGACAAGTAGAGCGAATACAAATTCACATCATAACTTATATGGTAAGTGGAGTGTTTTTTTAAATATTTTTTAAATTTTTGTGTCATTGCAAGATAAACAAGGGAACCAACCTACTGCTAAGGTCCATTTCCGAAAGAAAAAAAAAGATAACAAAATGAAAATATTTTGTTCCCCCGATTCGGAATCGCACCCACGACCGTCCACGATTATAAACATTTCTTTTTTGTCTTTTCCTTAGTTACAGAAAATGTATACTTTTTACGTACTTTTCACCTACAGGTTACTCAAATCACGTAATAGGCACAGAATCAACAAGCTCAGACGCGTCCAGCCACGTCCAGGACCGCGCTGACCTGCTTGTGCCACGGCCCAAGTCGAGGGCAAGGAGCATGCATGTAATTATACTTGTTTAGACTTTATTTTACTAATTTACACTTTATTATACTCATTTAGACTTTATTATACTATAATTTAGACTTTGTTACTAGCTTTTGACTGCGATGTTGCACTCGTATGTATGACACTGACTGCATGTACTTGCTTGTTGTGATACGATGACAGTATGTAATATAGCCTATAGCCTCCCTCGACAAATGGACTATACAACTCAATAGGATTTTTTCAATTTGATCTAGTGGTTACTGAAGATTAGTGCAATTAAACAAACACATTCTCCAGCTTCCTTTGAATTCAGCTAATACATAATATTTTATATTATTTCTGTCACGACCAATCACAGATTATTTATAACTTTTCAAAAATACTTTTTTTCAATATTCATGTAATTATTGAAATTTATTTTAAAATTTAAAACATAATATTCCTATTTATGTTGTTATATTAATCAAATTTATTTTTCTTTTTCAGAATCAAACCGGTATATATTATGACGTGGACTATGAAAATGCTGAACCTATATATGGCACGAAGGGAATTCCCCTTTCAACCTACACAGTTAGTCGCGGCCCACCATTTTATAGATAAAAATTAATAAAAACAGCTAAATATATACAAAAAATATATTTTATAAGTATTTATGGTTTTATGTCAGATGCTGAAGTATTATAATGAATCATGAAACAAATGCTTGTAAATCAATTGAAAGTGGATATTTTTGTAAATGTGCAAGTCTTTTTTTATATTTTTGAAAGTGTTGTTTTTATTATAATTATACAATATAATTAATGCTTTAAACTTATTTTTTATTTTGATTTGATATATGTATATAATCATTAAGTTATGCATAATAATTTTATGAATTTGACGTAATGTCTCGTGTACTGAGATACGATGGATTGTTGGTTCGATTTACACTTCGAGAAATTATAAAATTATATATTAATTATTTTTGTTTTCGCGGCTTATTAAACGTATAGAAAAAATTGTATTGTAATTTTTACATAAATAATTATATTAATTTCCAAAAAAGAAACATTCCACCTTTGTGAAATCAATCTATGTTTGAATTGTTTGAAAATCTGTCGTTGTTTTAAAAAATATGTATATGTAATGTTTACAATTATTGTAAAGAAATGTTGTAGCTATTAAGATATATCTTTTAATTGTAAAATATATAATACTATTAATAAGAAGTGACTGTTTTTTCTTCATCTTTCTTTATGAAAATTTATTTTAAATTTTTTAGATATCAATTTATAATTCATGAATCATGTTATAATAACTAGGAATCGAGTAAAATAATTCTTGAATCAAATAAGATATTGAACAAAATTGCATATTTTCATATGAGAGCTTTATTTACTAAGATTTTATATTTTTTTATTATGGGGCGAAATAAATTATACTTAGATAACAATAAAAAATATAATAGTAATATAACGTATATATACCCTTTCATATACGCAAGTTCAAAACCAGTGTATAATAATCTAAAAACTATCTTACTAGCATTGGCATCGATCAAGATCGATGTTTGTTCCACTTTCATGTAAAAACTACAAATGAATGGCATTTTTTATAATCTAACAAATGATGAAATAAGAGTCCTATTGTATTCTAAATATTTGACATCGGTAACTTGAAAAATAATTATTTTTAATTGATTCAAGACCAATATTTTTAACTTTATATTGTCATTGACTTTTGTTTAGTCATTGAGTAAAGTATGTTGTACTTAAATCATTATGATTTTAATGAATCGTGACAATAATAAATTTAATGAATTAAAATTTCAAAAAAAAAAATTACGATAAATTAATAACATAATTATTTATTTTAAAATTATATAAATTATCACATTTTAGTGAGTAAATATATAAAAAAAAAATTAAAATTTGCTCAAATATTAAAATTATTTTTATGAATCCAAAAGTATGTTTATGCATAAAATAAAATTATCGACTATTTTTACAAGATCATCGAAAATATGGAACATTTATATACAACATATTAGTCATTTTAAAGCATTGCAGCAAGCTGTATTATTTATAAGTACGAATGTAAATAATTCATATTTGTATTTTAATAAAATGTAGTGTCGTAGTTATTTTTATATAAAATATTAATTTTATAATTTCACATATTTTTTTTTATGAACCAGCCTAGGAATATAAAATATGAGTTTATTATAATTATGACATAAAGTAAAGTAAATTTCCTGTTTTAGGTAAAAATCATACTTTTATGATAACTGGTAATCTACGACACTAAAGTATAAAAATGCATTTATTTATGTTGTATTTTTAATCTTGTATCTATACAAATAAAAGTTTTATATTATAGAAAATGTGTTTTTTGTAATTCTTTCCTATTTTTTATGTTCGAAAAATAATTTGAGGCCATTCATGGTCAGGGCCAGTGCAACTACCGGATTCGCGCAATGCGACAGCTTGTGGGTTCAATTACCACTCGAGCAAATAAAATTATATTTAACATTTTCATTTCCTCGTTCTGATGACGAGGCAATAACGTGACGTTGAGTTCCGCCACTCAACACCAAATTCGGCGGAAATTGGGAAACGAAAGAGACTTAATGGTAACGGAGTGTCTTAACACTAGCCTTTCTTTGCCTACCATATTATGTGCGAGAAGCTGCGTGAAGCGTTAAAAAAATATATATTATATTTATTATGTTAAATCAATCAACTATAAACAGCTGAGTAAGTTTCTAATTTTTGTTACGATTTGAAATAAATGATTAATACGATTTGAAATAAATAATAAATGATTTGAAATAAATGATTACCACGATTCCGCTTCTATGGTTAGGACTGCTGTTGGCGACATTAGACCCTTCCCGATTACAGTGGGGGTTCACCAGGGCTCGGCTCTTAGTCCGTTCTTATTCAATGTAGTGCTCGATATTGTCTCGGCTCACATCCAGGACCAGCCTCCATGGCTGATGATGTATGCCGACGACATAGCACTCATTGCCGAGAACCGACTGACGCTGGAGCGTAAAGTGAACCTCTGGAAGGGTACGCTTGAGAACGGCGGCCTTAAACTAAATGTGTCGAAGACAGAGTACATGGCCTGCGGGAGCCGGGACTCGAGCACCATCCTTATAGGTCCTGAACCAGCCGTTAAGTCGGAGAAGTTCAGGTACCTTGGATCCGTTATGCACGAGTCTGGAGGCATCGACCACGATGTCCATGGCCGGATAAGCGCTGCCTGGGCCAAATGGCGGGAGGTCACTGGTGTGGTCTGCGACCGCAGAATACCGCCCAAGCTCAAGGGGCTGATATACAAGAGCATCATCCGACCGGTTCTTTTATACGGCAGCGAATGTTGGCCGGCACTATCTCGGCACACTCAGGAGCTTCACGTCACGGAAATGAAGATGCTGAGGTGGATGTGCGGCGTAACGCGGTCTGACCGCATACGCAACACATTCATTCGAGGCAGTCTTGGGGTCCGTGACGTAGCGGACAAGCTCCAAGAGCGTCGTCTGAGATGGTTTGGCCACATTACGCGCCGGCCTAAGAACTATGTCGGAGGCAAGTGCCTTGCTATATCAGTTCCTGGAGTGAGACCTCCCGGACGCCCGAGGAAGCGCTGGTTGGATGTCGTGATGCAGGACATGAGAGCCAATGGTCTATCCACCGAGGACGCAAAAGACCGTGCAAAGTGGAGTAGGTTGAGTAGGAGGGCAGACCCTGGCAATAGCCGGGATTAATGCCAAGAGGAAGAAGAAGAAGATTAATATAATCATACAAAACATGTAGTTCTCTTCTTCTTTAAAATATGTTTCGAAAGTAAAAGGCTTCTGTCTGTTTTTTTTATTAAATTTATTTAATTTATAATTTTGAATACAAAACAGGAAATCTATTTGTCAATATATATAAGTACATTTTTAACATCATAAATTTATATGAAAGAAATTATTTTATACCTACTCAGGTAAAATAATTAAAGTTAGGGGAAATTAAAATGCATAGCTTATTAATTATAATAATTTATTTCACAAAAAATGCACGCCTGGTGTAAATTAGTTTATATAAATATCTTACAATATTTTAATATATCAGTCTGTTTATTATGATAATAATTATATTAAGTAAAGTAGCAATAACATTAAAGCATTATAAGAAATAAAAAACTGGCCGTTAAGTGCTTGTAATAAATAAAAAACAACGTGACTTACAAACACATAAGTAGGTACATCTTAAAGTTCTAAATCAATTTTCGACTGATTTATGGAAACTTTTTATTTGATTATTTCTTTAAATAGCAGTTGTTTAATACATTATAATTGAAACGAAACCCAGCTTCGTTAATGTCTTTTGTCACTAGATTGTCACTCTTGAAGTACACGTAGAGTGGACCAGGAGGAGTAGCTGTTAAAAATATTAATTATTTTTATTAAAATGATGATTTTTATTTAAATTACAAAATTTTCAACATTTATAGATGTTGTATTACCCTGTTTGGTGCAGTTAAGCTAAAAAATATATTACTTTATATTAATAGCAGCTTCACGCTTTCTCTAGCATAGCAGAGTAGGCGGCAGAGAGAACATATTGGTAAGAGGCCTTCACTTTTCCGAATGAATTAGAGACATTGTGTGTTGAGTAGCGAAACTCAACACAGAAATGTGATGATGAATGTATAAAATCAGCTTCACTCTGTATCCCACACACAGCAGGATAGGCAGAGAGAACCTAGTGTTAAGTCACTTCTGTTCCCCAATTTCCACCGAATTCTGGAGGCATTGCGTGTTGAATGGCGGAACTCAACGTCGCGCTTTTGCCTCGTTACCAGAACGAGGAAATGAAAATAAAAACGTTAATATATATTTCACTTCCTCGAGTGGGGATCGAACCCACAATCGTCGCGTTACAGTTACACCTTTGTGCCGCTGCACCACGACGGACTCGAAATGTATTTTCATATGATAATAATAAAAACAAAATCACAACTTACAAGCAATGATCTGGTTAGCAGCACTAGTACCACAGAACTTAGATCCTCGTAGCCCATCAGCCGTCTCCGCTTCAGGCACGAACAGGTAGTCCTCCGATTGCGCGAACCCTTGCGTCACGGGGTTCAGTTGACAATCCGTGTCGAGGTACAAATTGGTGTCAGCGTGATATGCCATATCAAAACTGGCTGCTGTCAATCTGTTTAATTTAATGTTAATATTGGTTAATTTAACATATTATGTTGACATTTAATTCATATAGAAATTTTAAATCTTAGTGTGATGCAATAATTGTGTAAATTTATTTATTATTTTCATCTGATTATTACAGCTTGAATACCATCATGAAGCTGTATTTGCTCCAAGTTTATTTATAATTATAATTTTAAATTAAAAATAAATTAATTATTTATAATTTTGCCTCTGCATCTCTAATTATATGGAAATATAACTTACTTTATCCCACAAACATCAGATGTTCGCTTGAAGCACGTCGCATAAGCCATGTTTGCGATATATGGCCCCGCACCACGGTTGTAATTAAATGACTCGAAGAAACCAGCTCGATCCGGGTAGTACTGCAGACAACCAGGAGGAGCTGGAAATATTCTTATTAGTTATTGAGAAAGTAGTAGTAGTAGAAAGTAAATACACCCCTCCCCCCTCCCCTCTTTCTAAGCCCATGATAGCAATCTAGTTTCTTTTATTTTTTTTATTTTTTTTTTAGTTCTGAAGAAATGTACTTTTTAAGTTATGTCACTTTTATTGGGAACGTTTAAAAAGAATACTGTATATTTTATTGTTCTAATTCTTACCTATTAAATATTCGTCTCTATCGGCGGTAGAAGTGAAGGGTGTTGCAGGAAGAGACGCTGTGATAGCATCCAACAAGCCGTCTCGGTATTTTCTATAAAAAATAAGTAAATTATTTTTTTATTTATATGATAAATTATTAAAAAAAAATCAATGATTGTTGGTCCAATCCACTAAGGGAGAATGATTATATTTAATTATTTTCATTTCGATTGAACGCTTTAATCTCAAGAAGTACTGATTCCAATTAAAAAATATTTTTGCCCGGCTTAGTCTATTCATCCCTTTTTTAATAATGCCTATTCCCATCCCGTCAATGCCTTTAATGTAGACACAGAGTTACAGAGTCTTAACCTACAGTCAGAGTTATGTCCAGCATTTAGAATGTGATAACTTTTAGTTTTTTCCATTTGAGATCCCGAGCAAAGTCATAGGTCAAAGCTAGTATGTAATATAATAAAAATAAGCTTGCCCTAAAGTGTTGAAACACTCCAGCTGTGTCACTTTAATCTTCCAGGTGGCTTGCGGCAAGTTTGGTTGGGACACACGGTCTGCCAACTTGAAGTTGAGGCGTATGGACCTGCTGTTCGTTGTTGCGTTCACTCGGACGTAAACTGTAATATAACGTATAGAATGGGTCAGAATTCGACGGAAAGTGGGGAGCCGAGTATCTTAATACTGGGCCCACTCTGCCCATCCTACAGCCTACTACACACAGTATACAGTGATGAATGAACATGAAGTTGAAAAAAATATTGACATTTAGTAAGGCTGGTGCAGTGTTTAATTTGGCAAGACATTAAAGAAGATTAATGAGAAAATTGAAAAAAGTAATACACAAGTCAAAATACAATCTTGAAATGGCATAAAAGATTTATAGAGTTAGAGGGAGTGGTAAAAGGACAGGCGTGAGTGGCAGGAGGGCGAAGTTGCAAGAGGGCACCTCGGTTGTGTTTGAAGAACAAAGTATTGATGAGAATGAAGTACTGGAGAAAAATCATGTAAAAACATAAAGACCCGCCAGATTGTACTCGTATGTGCGTGTTGATGACAGTGTACGAGACGAGAGAGGTATGGAAAGGCCGTATCGTTTTGGAAAAAACTTGGATAAAAAATATTGGCACATTCGTTTGATAACATCAAAAATGGGGATCGAACCCTCAACCGTCACACCCTTGGGCCCCTGCGCCTTGAGGGCCTCACCTTTGATTAAATTTGAATTCACTACCTAAATAACAAAATCTCACTTCACTTACTATGCTGTCCGCTATTATCACCGCAGAGTGAAGGCAGGAAGTCAGAGTTAGCATGGAGGTTGGTTACTTGGAATATATCGTTCTTGCAGATGTAGCCGGGACGGTGCGTCACGTTTTCTACTTCATCGATCTACAAATAGGATAAATATAGTTAAAAAAAAGATATAGAACAAAGTATCGTCTGTTTAGTACTGATACCAAGATGATTGTAGATTCCCATTTGAGGAAAATAATTATTTAGTATTAACAGACAAAGGTGTCTTAATATTAGGTTTCTTACACTAAACACGACATATAAAAACAATTACTTAAACTTACTGTCGTAGGTGGTGCCAAGTTAAACGTTTCGAATTCTATTTTCATTTGACAAACATTGTTATTATTTATTTCAATATTATATGAACACTCTAAGCCTGATGACTCTCTGTTGAGTGGTGGATTTATGAACACCGCTACTTTAGTGTTGGTTCTTATGTCACAGGCGTTTACTGAAATTGATGGAAAAAAATAACATTTACTATAAGAAACCATATTATATATAAGATTCTCTATAATAGTGTTTTAGTGGACGGAGAAAAGAAGATATACAGAGAGAAAGTTCTCTGGTTTCCCTTAAAATGTGAAAATAAAAAAATAACTTACAAGAACAACAAGTAGCGAATACACCGCAAAATCCTATAGCCTTGCCGCCTTGTGTGTTACATTGGTTCCTTGACAAGCAAACTCCTCCCGTGGAACGGTCAGCGCCCAAGCACTGTTCCCCGTTGCCCACCGTGAATATGCTGCCAGGGCCGGATTGACGTTTTGCTGAGAAAAACGAGAACAATTAAGTTAATTGGACTTTATTATAAAATTATAGATATTTTTGATCTACACAATGTTGAGACAAGTGTATGCTTCTATACTAATATCATAAATCTGAACAGTTTGTTTCGTTGAACGACCTTATCTCAGGAACGGCTGATACGGATTTATAAATTCTTTTTGTTGCTGGTTGTATTATTTGGGATTATTGGAGAAAGCTGTAGGCTATATAATATCATGTTAATCGTTTCGATTATCCGCACAATATTTGATCTTGTTGTTTTTTCAATCAAAAAAATAATAAATAATTAAAATTCTCAACGTAATATTTTCAGAATGTTTTAATAATATAAGACTAATTGAAATATAAATATAATGTAAAATCGGACATCTTACCACAGATACAAAGAACTGTAATTTATAAACAAAATATTATAACTAGGCCATCTAGTATGCGATAGCAAAACTGGGTGCTTTATAGTCAAGTGCCATCTATAGTATTTTAAGTGATTTTGTTTTAAGTTTCTCAAGATGGCGGTGCCTAGTGCCTTTAATATTTTTTTAAAAATATAATATTGTTAGCGTACAAGTGTAAATGTGGGTAGATTTAGGTGAAAAAGACAACAAAAGCAGTGGAATTGCGTCAAACGGGAACAGTCGCTTGTAGGTGGAAGCCCTGATTGGAAGGTATCTAGTGTGTAGTGTTGTTATTGAGTGATATATATCACTTATTGTAATTACGTGGAAACTCTGTCCGAGTACGTTGGGAACATATAGACTGTATGTGTTTTTATCGAGTTTATTTTAAAAACGTTAACCACTTCCGTTTTCTTAGTTGAAAATCTGGTTTGGTGAACGCGCTAATCTTTAGGAACTACTGATTAAATTAATTTTAACCTTAGGATTATAAAATATTTTTGTACAGTTCAATATTGCTTTTATGGATTAAAAATTTAAAAATATAATAAAAATATAACTACGGTTTAAAAAATAAAATTAAAGAAAAGGCTGCACAGAGACTAAGTTAAGCTTAAGCTCAAGTCAATTACACAGTAGGTAAAACAATGATTTATAAGCTAGGAGTAACGAACGTTGCTGGCGCTGTAATACTGATTAACCATTTATTAAACACTAGCACAATTGTCATATATTTTACATACCAACAATTAGATATGTTATCAAATAATAGTTATTCTCAAAAACAATAATTGAACTTACTTCGTAGGAGATCCGTTGCTGCTACGTACTGCGCTACAGCGAGCACTAGTAGCAGTCTACTATAGTTGATTAGTGCCATCTTTTGTGGAATAGCTGAAACAAATTAATAATTAAATTTTATATTATCTATACTAATATAAAAAAAAATAAAGAGTTTGATTGGTTGAATGTGTTGATCTAAGGAACTGCTGTTTCAAATTTAAAAAAATATTTCTGTTTATTATTTTAAACTACGTAAATTGTTACGATGTAACCCGCTATGTCGCCATTTAGAGTGATCATAATTCTAAATACCCGAGATAATTCTCACTGCATGTAACCTTCTTTAAGGCTTATGGCTATCTTGATATATGAACTAACCAATACGAAATATCTTTTCAATTTAAACTAGCAGTTCTTGAGATGAGCGCGTTCAACAAAATGAACTCTTTCATTTATTAATTTTTAATAACATGAGTAGTACAATATCTTTTAGTTTCTTAAAGAACCGACTTCCACCGGGTCCCATAATTTAAACCTAGCCGAACTCTCATCAAATTACCCTTGAAGTATATACTTTCCAATAAAAAAAAATCAAAATCGATTGGCGTGATATTGAGTTATTCGTCCATCGCTTAGGTACTGCAGAATTTAAAAATTCTGTTATTTTCTCATGGATAAAATACGCAGAAATGGACCAAATTAAAATGGGACCACGTAGGAAGCTTTCAAATAAAAAAAAGTATCATCAAAATCGATTCACCCATTCAAAAGTTCTGAGGTAACAGACATAAGTAAATACAGTCGAATTGAGAATAAAATAATTAACCATTCACTAACTGAGTCCCCATAGGCTAGGTATATCTAACGTTATTATGCATCGATCAATCTCTTCAAAACTAGTTTCAACGGAATTTAACGGGAATGGTACTTCTAATGATGGCACTAAAATGCATAAAATGCACTCAACGCAATAAAACTATCGTAAAATGTTTTAATATTCCGCATACCGAATCGTACGCAGGGACAACACAGTGTTAAGACACTCCATTCTCCGTTTTCTGCCCAATTTTTTTTATTGCCTGTGTATTGGCGGTGCAATAAAGAATACAATAGAAATATATTTTATATATGAAAAAATTCTCTATTGAAACTTAGAATTATCACATAAATTAATTCAATTTAAATAATATTTAATAGTAATTTATAGTATAAATCATTATATTCCATATTGAATTAAAAACTGTAAAACATTTTTTTTCATTTATCCTCTCATTGTATCCCGCTTATATCAGGATAGGCGGCAGTAACTTAGTTCTAAGACACTTCGTTCCCTATGCACCTAAAAATTTTCCAGACATTGCGTGATGGGCGAAACTTTGTGTTACCGAATCGAGGGAAATATGAATAGAAGAAGAAATAGATGGTTTTCCCGCTCGTTTCGGCAAGACGAAACGCGTAAAGTAAAAAAAAAAGGATAGATGAAGAATGTTACATATAGAATTGTATGGAATAAATGTCATTTCAATTACATGCAAAATAACTAACTAAAAAATGGTAAAAGTTTCGAATCCCCTAAAAAGTATAAATATTTAAAAAAAAAAATCAGTTACAATAAAAAAACTGACATGAGACTGAAAATAGACTATTTTTAAAAATAGTAAATATACATTTTCTACTAAAGATAATTTAATCATATATCTTTAAATGTGAAAATTGCAATATTAAGTTGCAAAATACACTATAAAACTGACAAAGGAGTGTCTTAATATTAAGTTTTCAATATCTACACAACAAAAAGATAAATCAAGATAAATGTAATTAAAAAAAAATATTCATAATGGCGCAGCGGCACAGCGTTTCGCGGTAAACGCATCGATTGCAGGTTCGATTCCCACTCGGGGAAATGAATTGTTTTCATATTCTAGCTTTATTATAAAAACAAAGTGGCGTCGACTTCCGCCGCTCAACACTCAATGTCTCGAAAAATTGGAGATGCGTGAGGAACAGAGTATTAAGACACTACATTTTCTTTCCCTATTCCGCTTTATGGTGGATACACCGTGAAATTATATATATAAAAAAAGAAATACGTACGTCTATCCGTGAACTCAGCTACCACTAATATAGAAGTTCTTGAAAATTTCTCCAATATATATAGACCTTGACTTTGACTATAGTAGGAGGGGCGGTTAGTAAATATATGAAGTAAACATAACTAGTCATTATTTGTATTTGGTATCCCACTATTGTGGTATATTATGTATGACATTGTAGTGTATTGAAATTGTTATTCTATGGTTGTAGGTTAAATTTTCAAAAGGAAATGCTCCGCCTATCCTTCTTTATGTGAGATACAGTGTGAAGCTAATTCTAATAACTAACAATATAACAAAAAATCTGAATATTATAAGCAAATATTAAATGTTACAAATGTTTTAGCTGCGATTAGTGGTTATTAAAATATATGCAATACAGTGGAATGTAGTCTGTTAAAATAAAGTCCGACTTTTGTTTCTGACCGTAAATTAAGCAAAAACTTTTACTTATTTATATTTTGTATAAAATATTAAATCGGCGGCGTTTACGGCATATCTGAATATAACAAGGTAAACAGTGAAAACCTAGTGTTGAGTGGCTGAATTCAACGCCGTTCCTTTTCTTTAAGACTTGTCAGTGGGACTTAAGTATTTAATAATAAACAATAATTTTACCTTTAAAACACTATAAAATAATTTTATCGCCCCATCATCTCCTGCACTATAATAGCTATTCTAATCTTCCAAGATGCGTTCTTGTACATGAATTTAATAGAGATACAGTTACGTCCTATATACGTGGTAGCTTTATGTAATATACAATGTCTATATGTACGTCTGTATGTATGATTGTTCCCTCATAACACTCGTTATACGTGGGTTCGATTTCCATTAGGTTGACTACGTTGACTACAGCCACTTAACACACGAGTTCACACGAGAGTTCAGCGGAAAGGGGAATACGGAAACGTCTTAATGGGAACGGAGTGTCTTAACACTAGATTCCCAGTGTTCCTCTGCCTACTCTGCTGTTTGTGGGATACAGCGTGAAGCTGGAAAAAAATACGTTACTACATACATTTTAAAATAAATAACGTGATCTAAAATAGTCTACAGCCTTTTCGATAAATTAACTATCCAATACAAAAAAAATCTTAAAAATCGAAGCAGTAGTTTCTGAGATTAGCGCGTTCAAGCACACAAAAGCTCAGCTATATAATAGTATAGATACTGCAATTTTGCCTTAATTATTTAAAAATTGTATGTACAATGGAAAGATCTCTGAGGTCTTTGATAAAAGAGTATGGATATAAGTAGTAAATTCTGTTAAAAATTCTATACAATTATTTTTGCAATGTAGACAGTTATTATTTCTTTAGGGACAGTCTACTCTCTTCCCCCCCCACCCAGGTGTCGCTGTAAAAGCCAATAGGGCTAACAACATTAACTTCATCATCGAAAAAAAATGTATACAGTTCCCGCCTAAATTAGTTACAGGACGGCGTTAAGTTCCAAAACTTAACATACAATATCTTCACTTGGCTGACACTGGGCAGCGTAGTGTTCTAGCAATATGTTGTTCTTAAAGTTTCATTTGATAATTTTTTATTAAAAGTTTCTCGTAATAGGCATAAAGCGAGGTAGACCAAAGGAATCTATTATTAAAACTCCCCGATCTCCACTTTTCGCCATAATTAAACAATACACAGGAGTTACGCCGTAATACACAGGAAGTTGAGTGGCGGAACTTAACGCCACATTTCGTTAATAAAATGAAGTTGGAAATAAAAATAAGCTAAATATAAATATAATTTTAATTTAAATATAATTTATACCACACAGCCCCAAGAATTCAGTGGTAAGTGGGGAACGCAAGTGTTTTAATGGGAACTAAGTATGGACATTAGGTTCCCAGATTCTCCCTGCCTACA
The DNA here is from genome assembly GCA_013403645.1 of Heliconius nattereri. NCBI lineage: Eukaryota > Metazoa > Arthropoda > Insecta > Lepidoptera > Nymphalidae > Heliconius > Heliconius nattereri. The sequence goes on from JAAIXI010000232.1 coordinate 10,487,586, forward strand.
CTGCTATGTGCTGGATACAACGTGAAGTTAAAAAATAAAAACAAATATCAATTTCCTGAGTCACGTGGGCCTACCAAAGTATTACCCAAAAATACCCATCAACTTGAAATCTATTCAATATTTGCTTACTCATTTAAAAACCGCTGTAGAGCTTTTTTTAAAGTAGGCACTTCGCCTATTACTTCAATTCATTAGAATAATATATATTTAACTGTACTATACCAATACTAATATTATAAAGTTGGAATATTATATAGTTGAAGTTGGTTGGAGGCGCTAATCTCGGAAACTCCTGGTTCAAATTGAAAAATCTTTTTTGTATTGAATCGTCCATTTATGAAGGAAGGCTATAGAGTATCATGATAATCGTTTCAATGTAACTCATTGTACTTACGCTCAGAAGCTGTCATATGTAATACAAAACTTTTAATTATTTCTATTTAAAACCACGGTCGAAGCCGTAGGTAAAGGCTAGTTTATAAATTCCGAATAAAGTATAATGTTTGTTGATTGAATTGTTTTTAATACAAATAGTTTTTAGTTCGGTCGATCACCCTGTATACACGTTTTAAAAAGATTTTTGAGTATTTATCGTATATAGCAGATTAAGCTTTAGTTATCTGGTGATAGGAAACTCTACTTTCCGTTTGTCGATGGTAAGTGTAAATAGAAATAAAATGGAAAGTAAAGAAATAAAACGATAAGTTTGGTAAACATTCCCTTTTATTTACGGGCAATATTTTTTAAATAACATAAATATACTGAATAGAATTCGAATGCGTAGTTTTAGTGTTTAGAAATACTTCAGATCACTATTCAATACATAGCTTTGTCGTCAATCCCCTATGTGGGATCATCGCTTCTACAGTCAGACGCCGTTCTACTGCGCCATGGTAGTGTTAATCTATATATATAAAAGGCCTTGTCCTCACTGACTGAGGTAAGACGCACGCACATCCGTAACCGCTCATAGTAGAAACGTGAAATTTGGACAGATGTTTACTTTTGTAATCTGGACATCCACTAAGAAGGGATTTTGAAAAATTTTAACCTTAAAGGGGCGAAATAGGGGCTGAAAGTGTGTATGGAAAAATTTTTAAATCGCCACCGATTTTTATAAAACTTGAAATTTAGACATTTCATTGAACACGTGTTTTATGGTCTATTATAATTCATCCCTAAGGGTACAAATAAGCAGGCGAAGCTGCGCGCGTCCGCTAGTATATGTATATATGTGTTTCATTTTTTTTATAGCTTCACATCTTCACTCTGTTTCCCTCGCAACGCCCAATTTTCGAGACATTGCGTAATTCAATGGCGAAACTCAAAGCCGCGCCTTGTCTACAAAAGCGGGATAATGTAAATAATATAAATACAATCCTCCAGTGGAGAGGCACAAAGTAAACGCGACTGGTTGTGGATTCCATCCCAACTCGAGGAAATGAAATATTTATTTGAATTAATATTTTCATTTCTTTGCACTGGCGTCGAGGCAAAGCGCGGCTTTTAGCTCCGCCACTCAACACGCAATACCTTCAGAATTCGACGGAAAGGGGGGAAAGGTAGTGCCTTAACACTAGGTTCCCTCTGGATACCCTGCTGTGTGCGGGATACAGTGTGAAACTGATATTATTCTATAATTCTTCCGAGTGTGGATCAAACTGAAAGAAAGTGTTCGTATAAATCTCGAGATATTGCATGTTCAGTGGCGGAAGAGTGGTGGGAGGAAAATGAAAATATTTCAACCTTACGAGTGGGAATCGAGCCCACAGCTGTCGTGTTTTCAGTTCCACGCCGTGCCAATGCGCCACGACGCCTGCGGCTTCTAGTAACTACTACGAATAAGTATATAAGCAACGTCTAAAGAGATATCGAACATACGACCTTCAGCCTACAAATCAATGTCAAAACTGCATTTAATAGCTTTTTACGACGAATGCAACGAAAATTATCTAATATTTTAATATTAGATAAATCAATTACGCATTGCGTAAGCGCATGTCGATGTAACGGTAGTACCGACCGGTTGTAGGGGCTATTGGATAAGCGATTATTGTCGTATTTTGTAATGGACAAAGGGTGGCGTTTAGTTCCGCTACTTTTCCGGGTCTCTCTCACTATTCTTCTATATGAAATGGATGGTATATTCTAAATAAATGTTTAGTCGCAGGATGGTGATGGTCATTGGTCACGCATGTAAGTTTTATTTCACGTAATGCCAGCATCTCGTAGGAATTTAGAGAAATCTTATTTTGTTGCCTTAAACCCTACACTCCTCAGCCTACCTATATGCTATGCTACATTTCAACATTGTAAATATTTTTTTTGTACACATTGACATAATAACTTGTTTTTTTTTTAAAATACATTTAATTAAAAAAATAGTGTTGAAAAATTTACTAAAACATTCTGCTACATACGAGATTCAGTGAAACCAAAATAAACTTAAGAGAAAATAATAAAATAATATATATTTTCCAATAACCTATCCGCCATATTAATGGGCACATCTCAACCGTAGATTCTAAGTGGAGTTTTCATTCGGTCATTGACATGTTTCACCATACATAATGATGGGTACCTACGGAGTATTTACTATTGACAAGTATATATATACATATATAAGTATGTATTGTAGGTATGTAAATACATACGTATGAATAGAATTGAAGTATTTCTAAATAACTGTCTTTCTGCAAGAAGAAATTCCTATAAGCCATATTCGTCGTCGATTGTTCAAATAATAAAATTTTATTAAGAATTCCTGTAAAATTCAAATGGATCTCGACTGTTAGTCCTAATTAACAAGAAGAACACTTATCTTATGTAAAACTTAGAAATCCTAATCCAACAAACTACAGATAGTTTGTGAAGTAGAAAAAGTTTAGTGCAACTATGAAAATGTAAATTCCACCACCTAGCGGTTCGGTCTCTAAGTAATTAAAAAAAGATAGAGTTTTTTATCAGTAACCATCTAATACTTGTCTCTATGATAGGCAGAAATTAAAGAACAGAGAGTCTCAACACTTCATTCCGCGTATAATTCATATCCCCGAGTGGGAATTAAACCGACACACAGTTAGTCACTAGGTGCCTATAGAATATCAATCCACCTTTATATTGTATACCTATGAGATTTCATCTTATCCAGCTCGAACCAATGACCTGAGATCAACTGAGGAGTGTTTCAAAAGAATCGCATATCTACGAATGCAAATTTTAATCCTAAATTATTACTATGAAGTTGTATTTGAGAGTTATTATTACCACCTTCGTGTGTTTTTGATCTGCGGCTAGTTCATGCGACTTTTGTGGTGTTTTACGTTTGATTAAGGTAATTTTGATAAGGTAAGATTTTAATTTGATAATTGATAAACAGTTATAGTTTCTGAACTAATATTTTTAGTAATAGGTAATATATAAACTTGTCTATTATATAATTTTTTGTCAAAAGTGTAAATAGATTTTCATATTTTAAGCGTTCGTGTTTAGAAAATATAAAACTGTGAACAGGTCTTTCTATATAAAACAAAGAAATATATAAACTTTGTCTCTATTTGACAAACAGAAGTGAACCAAAAGTAGCTGGCTAGCTCTTCTCTGTTATTTTATACACAGCAAATAAAAATGTTAAGGTGGTAATAACAACTCAAGTGAATCGCTGTATGCACTCGCGAGTGATTCGCGCTCGCCGTCATCCCGCAATAAGTCTGGATTTACGACTAGCTCTGTTACAGTCTAGGTTTAATAGTACGACAATTTGTAGAATGTCTAGGTTTTATTATGTTATCTTTTTTTAAGTAAGTCAAAGCAGTCATACTATTAATTATGACATATAGTATGTTTATATTTATATATAAATATTGAGTAACATTTTCTAAACAGACAACAAAAAATTAAAATTAGGTATTATACGAAGATGCGATCTACACTATAGCTAGAGTTTAGTGAATTTAAGAATAAAAGTAAGTTAAAAGACAAACAAAACATTTCAATAATTAGGCATTTTGTCTGGTACAATAATATTTCTGTAGCACCGCAGTGTTGGTAGTTTGTTTTTTTTAAACTAAAAACCACTTATTTTACAATCAACCCTAACATAAGCAGCTGCAACAGCATATTAATCATTGAAACTTACAACAATTGTATTCGCGTAATGATTGTATTCAAAATATGACAAAATGTATAATCTAAAAATCGTCATTCAATTAGATCGACAAAAAGACAATTTTTATTAAGGAACCGAAACTCACCCTAAAACCTTAACAAACTAAGCCAAAACCACAAATCAACCAAAACCCAGCTATTTCACAATTAACCTTAACATCATCAGCTTCAACAGCATATCCATTAATAGCCATGATCCAAGTATTATTGAAACGTACAACAATTGCCCCTTCGCGTTCTCATTGTATTCAAAATATCTTTCATCCCCCCACATTTTTGCATGAATGTTTTAATTCCAACCCCATCTTGTTTGTTCTTTCTTTCCTTTTTTTTTTAATTGTGCGGTAGGCGGAGAGAGGCGGAGGGAGAGAGAGAGGGCTGCCACACTCTGACCTCCACTTTTTGCTTATTTTATTATAATCGAGGCCGCCATGGTGCAAGGGCACAGCGTATGACGATAAACGCGACGGTCTTCAGCTGAATTGACAAATGGATAGGTCACTTTTAACCAGAGAGAGAAAATGAAAATAATCAAAAACAAGAAATCAAAAACTAAATACCTGCGAGTTCCGTTACTCAACACACACATTGTCTCGGAATTTCGGCAGTGCGTGGAGAACAGAATGTCTTAACACTAGGTTCTTTTTTCCTATATTCCGTATAAAGGCGTTATGCGTTACAAAAATAAGCAAATTAAGTACGTGCAGAAAAGAAATGCTTCCCACATAAATTAAATAAACCACTCTCCCCTAGTGGGAATCGAACTCACTACTACCAAGCTTACAGTCAGCCGCTTTATCTCGACGGTATCATTTTACATATTTATGTAAAAACGCTGTAAAAAATCAATGTCTCACATCACAACCGTGTAAACTAATTTGTACGTGAAAATTGACAAGCGTGAATTTTCTTTTTTTAGACGGCATGTTCCGTATACAAACGAATATAATAGGGGAGGAACTTAGTACCTATTAAAACATTCCGTTCCCGTACTCTCCGCCCAATTTTCGAGACATTGTGTGTTGAGTTGCGGAACTCAAAAAAAAAAAGAAAAGCCAGGCTTTCGCTTTTACATTCAGATGCTCTACTACAGCCACGACTTATATGACTTTTAAAGATATTACAATATTTATTAGTTACATTCAACACGCAATATCTTAAATATCTGGAAAACAGCGAATGGAGTGTCTTAACTCTCGGTTCCCTCCGCCTACCCTGATACAGGCAAGAAAAAAAATCGTTATCATACACCTTTTTTACGGAACCAAAACTTTTTCACCACACAATTGAGCACGTATCATATGCAAGCGCACGTATGAAGTACTTTTAGGCTTCTAGATATAAATTTAGTAATAATATTTTTGTTATTATTAATTTACCAGAAGATAGTTAACTGGTGGTTGTAGGTTCTATAGCCATTTACACTATTTTTTGTCTTCAAGAAGTTTTCGTGTTTAATAAAGCAGCCAGAAAGGCTAGGGCGAAGAGAATTTGTTCTTTACTCGCCACAGTTTCTTCTCGGATCTTTTAGAGATAATACAAGTGGCGGAACTAACCTTACTTACTTTACGGTAACGAAGTAACGCGGCGTTGAGTTCCGCCACTCAACATTCAAAGCCCCAAGAGTTCGGCGAAAAGTGGGAAACGAAAATGTATTAATGAGAACGGATTGTCTTATCACTAGTTTCCCAGGCGCACTTTGTCTACCTTGCTATGTGCGGGATATAGGTAAAAAATATATTTCTTAGTACCCAGATTAGTTACTAGAGTACCTACCCAGTGGCAAGACACTGCGTTTCCGTTAATTATAGAAACCATTTAGGTTTTTTTATTACCATTAAAATGTTTATATTTTAGTTAATTTACAATTAATTAATTGCATTAATAAATATCGTGGTCTTAAGTGGGGTGAACTTTTTCCATTCTGGCGGCCGCTGTCATTTTATTGGTGGCTCTTACCATTTAATTTGTTCTATGGTTAACTTACGTTTTGAAGTTTATTATACTTTCTTATAGCTTTACGCTATTACTTAAGTCAAAATCCACGCATAGAGAATTGACTTTAACCAAGACTATATAGAAAAAAATCTACCTAAATATCTTAGACTCCATTTAAGAATGAAATACCTAAAGATCATTATTTATTACTTTTAAGGTTTTTATTTACCGATTACATGAAAAATTAGATAAAAAAAATTAGGACAATTATTTATTTAGGTTTTTTTCCCATAAAAAAGCCGCCGTGGCGTAGTAGGACAGCATTTGACTGTACACGCGATGGTGGTGAGTTCAATTCCCACTCGAGGGAATTACAATAAAACTAAGTTCCTTCTGCCTAACCCACTACGCGTGAACCTCCTTTAAAAGATAGAGATAATTAAAAATTATATAGCATTAGTTAAACTTCCGTTTAGCGATCATTTGAACGGCCAGTCTCAGGTGTTCCGGTAATGCCGGCAGAGTGACTCTCAGTTTAATGGAAGATAAAGTAAATGTAGTGATAAGTTATTTTATATATATATATATATATATATATATATATAACGGAAAATGTTAATTATAATGAAAGAGAATGGTATGGAATGGTAGAGTATCTGACTTGTGTGTTTGATCCCTACTCGTTGAAACAGTAAGACAAAACGTGGTGTTGAGTTCCGCTACTTAACATCACAGACATATTGGACTCTAACTCACGCGGCGTTGAGTTGCGCCACTTACCAAGCAAAGTCTCGAGTTACGGTGCATAACTGGAGGAGCTTGACATAAATATTGTCCCTATCTATTAGCGAAGCTAGAAATAAGATCCAAGTAATTGATAATTGTAGAAAACGACATAGTAAGTCCAAGACAAAGAAAAAGCAGGTTCTAATTCTTCCAATGAATGTAGCATATATAGATATGTATTTTTTTTTATTTACATAGTTTCCCCCACATAGCTGGGTAGGCAGAGGGAATTTTTGCTTTGCTGCATTGCCAGAACGAGGGAATGAAAAATTAAAATATTTTATTTCCTCGAATTTGAATTGAACCCACAGCCTGTCGCGTTTACAGTAGTAGCATGTACTTTTGCACCAAGACTAGTCTCGCCTATAAACATTATACGAGTACAAAAGTTCAATACTTTCAACGAAGCTCACTCATAAATTTTTACTTTAAACCCATCTAAAAACTGTTTTTTTTTTCATTTTCATACATCAAAACTATCCATACACCTTTTCAGTATTTATTTTAAACTATAATATGAATTTCGATGCTAAATACGAATCTAGTATCTACAAATATTCATACAAACTTTTAAAGTTTACCTTCATTAGAGTAGTGATGTGTGGCGTGTATATGTTAGTTGTCGATATATTATTGATTTTTACTATTGTGAATTAATTTTTTTTTGGTATAAACTTTATTTATACTTCTAAATAAATAAAATATTCACTAAAAACAAACTTTGTAGATGTTTTTTCATGGTGTGTTGTAAATTACAAATCAAACCTTTTAATTTGATAGCTTTCTCTTTATTATAAAGTGAGTTGTGTAAAAATTGTAAAATATTTAAATATAAAAAATACATACAAAACGTAAAAAAATTGTCTTCCGACGGTGGGACAAGGGTCCAGGCCATAGAAGGCTAGGCCTCCAGAGGAGGTGTCTCAAGTAATATTCACTTCTGCATTCTGTTCTTAATCCTACAGCTAAACGATAACCTTTTAAAAAAAAAAGTAACTGAAACCACTATATATCGGCTGATGACTTATTTTCATTTCCTCGCTCTGGTAAAAGAAAGAGTGCGGCGTTGAGTTCTGCCATTCAACATGCATTATTTCAAAAATTTAGTGGTGCCTGGGGAACGGAGTGTTTTAACACTAAGCACTAGCTAACTCCTTCTACTTACCCTGCTATGGGCGGGATGCAAGAATTATTTTATCGACAGATCCCAACCCGTGGTCTGTTTTGAACCTCTCATCGCTGTACGAAATAACGCAGTGAAAAGGTAACAGCCAAATATGTATAGTACTTCTGTATTCATTTATGAAAAATATTTATATTATTTATTTTTTGTATATATTTATGTCATAGTTTTTATAAACTTTGTTTTAAACCTAATTATATTATTACTTCAAGTGAAATTGAAACTAAATTTATTATACAGATTATGAAAATTATGTTTGGTAAAAAAATATACGTACGATAATACGTAATAATTTTTACACACGTGCTAAAACTGCTGTAGGTGTACTCGAAGAATCCATGATGAATCCAAACTCGAGCTTACTAGTAACCTCTGAGGAGTACCACTATAGAGATCCTAGTTTCATCATCAGACCATCTATTCTAATATTGTAACTTAAAACTTATAACTGCCAACTTTCATCGTAAGATAATATTACAGGTGGGTCGCATTCGGTTGCTTTATCCTCTCTCTGCGCCAAATTCTGGAACCACTCAGCTTTAAGTGGAAAAACTGAACGCTTATTATATACCTACGAGACGTCTGCTAAAAATGACGCGATGATGGATACAAGAAGTTTTTGTGTTATACGATATTAAACAATGGCCACGACCTTTAAAAATAACTCACTTTCCCTCTGAAATGATACAAATTTGAACCAGTATTGTAAGCAGTCTATGACACGACAACCCTGGAATCTCAGAGCATTCCTAACTACCACTGCACCATCGAATACCTTTCATTAGGGAAGGCCAATATTTCAAATTCTTGATTAAAGATTTGCACCAAGCCAAGTATTCTATCAAGATCTAAAATATTTCGTTCGATTCCTAAATTTAGATCTAGACTTCTAGATATTACTGCATAGATCTGTACCTTATATAGATGTAGAAATATACTCTTACATAAGGTAATATAGATTTTTGTTCTGTAAATAAGAAATATTTTAGAACATTTTTAATATAGATAGAGTCTAACTTTAAACGCGACGGTTGTGAATTCGATACCATTATATCATAAAGATTGAAATAAAATAGTGAATAAAACGAAGAAAATGGATGTATTTTACGGCCTTGAATTGTTATCGTGGATTTGTTTATTTTGAAGTTTCATTTTTTTCTATTTTTTTGGGTATAACCGCCCCCATACCGAATTTCCCATAGATTGGTTGTTCAATGTTGGAACTCGACGCGTGGAAATGATAATTCATTCCACCGAGTGGGAATCGATGCAACAATCATAGTGTGTACACTCCGCTCTTCCAGTAAACCATGTTGGCTTCAAGTTTTATGTAACATAAAAAATATGAAAGATAAAACGCAACTACAGTAGTAGCGTACGAGCTCAACAGCACTCGTCTAAAGTATTAATTACTTCAATATGTAAAATTTAAAAAGATATACCGTATTTCGGATTTATTCGTTACTTGTTTCGCGTTTCGCAACACAGAATCCCTCATTAAGGGAACTGTTTTATAAAGAAATATATTTTTTTTTATATAATAAAATGTATTTACCTGATGGTTACAAGTATCTTTGTAGGTCATGAGTTGAATTCTCTCTCTAAATGTATTATTTTCTTAGCTCTTGCTCCATTTCGCATATAGCAGGGTAGGTTGAGGGAACCTAGTGTTGGAACGAACGGATGGTTCCATACTAATAACAATCTACAAAAACAGCAAAAAAAAACTAAACTACGTAACTAAACTACTAAAAATTAAAATAAAATATGAATTTTATTTTGAATTTTAGTATCTGTTATAACAGCAACTGAAAGTGTCAACTGGCTATCACGGCTTATGAGGTATAGCCTGGTTACAGACGGACGAACTGACAGCGACGCGATCTTAAAAAAAAAACAATTTGAAAAATCGATTTAAATATCAAAATCTTGAAAAAACTAAGAATCTAGCAAAAATCATTAAAATGTAGACTCAGTAAAGTATATAGGGTTTATAAATTAGGCGACTACCATATTTACTATGTTCCACCCTAAAAGTCATTGTTCGTTGGGAGCTTTGCATCGGAACTCACTAATTGGTACGGCCGCGGGCGCTCTGGGTTAACGGAAGTGCTGGATACAGGCGTGGAGTAGGTGAAAATGTATAGAAAAACGGGCAAAAGAAGGAGATTTTCACGCTTTATCCCGCTTATAGCAAGATAGGCAGAAGGAATCTAATGTTAAGACTGAAATCCTCCCCCCAAACCCCACAGAAATAGAATGTTTTCGAGACAGAAGAGAGAGAATCTCAACGATACAATTAGTCTACTATAGTCGTGAAATAAATAAATGAAATGTACTCATTCCCCTGAGTGGCAATCGAAACCACACCTGTCGACGATGCTTTCCATTGCGCTACGAATGGTAGGCAAAATTATTATTCGAACATGGTACCATTTGGCTTTGGCTACTTGGTGGACTGCAGTTACATAAACAGGCCTCTCTTGCATACCTTTAGGAGTCAGAAGCTGAAATTAAACGTTTCTTCGCTAGCTTTTGTTAATTTTAGATATATTGCTGTTGGTGGTGATGGTGAAATCCAACGCTTCATCAAGCTAGAAAAAAACCATAGGCAGCATATTATTTAAGGTTGATCTAAGAGAAAACCGGTCGAAGCCGTTGTAGTGCAATGGCACAGCGTCTATCTGTAAACGCGACGATTATGAATCCCATTCCTTGTCGGGGTCGGAAGTGTCTCAATGGGAACTAAGTTCCCAGATTCCCTCTGCTCTCTATGGAATACAGCGTTAAGAAAAATGTATGACACATTCTATTCCAAGTACTGAAACAACTAACTTAATGTAGCCTTAAACTTTAAACTATATAATAATATTGTATAATTTATAGAGGAAATAATAGACTATATAATTCAAAAAAATATTTCAGTCCAATCTGTTCTTGAGATTAGTGTGTTTAACCAAACACATTTTTCAACTTTACAATACAGTAGTGTGGATATAAACTACCTCCATTCAGAATTGAACTCATAACCTACATCTGATAAAACGTAATTCTAATAAAACGTCAGTTATTATACAAAAATATTTTTATAACGTGTCCACTCTACCCCGCCGCTGTCCCGCTCAAGTTTACAGTATGTTTTTCTTTGGAAAATATTCAAATAATATCTATTCATATATAAATATTTACGCAAAAAACTTATTCTTGTTAGATAGTTTTTTTTAATATATGTACGCAGTATTTTCAATGAATAGAGTGTATGACTGTAAGCGATAGGTATAGGTTCAATTCTCATTAGGAAAAGTGTTCCATTTATCAGCTTCACGCTCTATCCCGCACACAACAGTGTAGGCAGAGATAACCTAGTGTATTTGAGGCCCTCGTAGCGTAAGGAGGCGACGGTTGCGGGTTCAATTCCTCACTCAGGGGAACGAAATATTTAATATTTTCCTTTTTCGACCTGGTATCCAGACAAAGCAAGGCGAAAGTGGGGAACGATAGTGTCTGTATGGGGAACGGAGTGTCTTAACACTAGGTACCCTTTTTCTCTGTCTACTCTGCTATGTGCAGGTTACAGCGTAAAGTAAAAAGAAAAATATTGAAAAGCCTGTCAAAACATTCAGAGCAAAATCATTATTATTCCGTAAGTAACATAATTAAAGGAGTAATTGAATTACAGCTTATAGATTATTTTTTAAATAATTAATGTCAGGTTTAAAGCAACTTCGTCTTCATTAAGGTACTTCTGTTCCCCACTTTCCGCTGAATTCTTGAAGTTTTGCATGTTGAGTTGCGGAGGTCAACGCGGGGCTTTGCTTCGGTACCAGAGTGAGGAAATGAAAAAAATTAAATCAAATCAAATCAGCTTCACGCTGTATCCCGCACCCAACAGGGTAGGCTAGGGAAACTTAGTGTTAACACATATTCTTCTCAAGTACCGCAAAGTTTTCGAGACATTGCGTGTTGAGCGGCGTAATTTAACACCACGCTTTGCCTTTTCACCAGAGCGAGAAAATGAAAACAAATAATTTCGCTAAGTGGGAATCGAAAACCGTCGCGTCTTCAATAATAATTTCTCTTGTTTTTAATTTGATCCTGTACACATCACCTACATGTTAATTAACACGTATTGATAATTGATAAATGATGTTACCAAATAACGCCTACGGTTAAAGTAGTTGCAACTAAAATGCATCGATATTGATGCGATTTAAGTGTTTTAATAGCGCTTCGGGATGTACCTTTACTGGTTTTATCGTATTTAATGGTTGGCAGTGAGTTCGATATTTTATTTATTATGTACTCTCTTGTATTTTCCATATCTACTGAACATACTTCCCAAATATAGTTAATAAAGTTAATACATTATTATATAGATAATGAAGAAAAACGAAATACTTTCACCTTGTATCCCGTATCTAGCCAAAATGCTAAGACTATCTGTTCGCCTTTTTCCGCCCTATTTGAGACATTGCATGCTATTCGTTAGAATTCAACGCTGTCTCTTGTTATCTGAGCTAGGTTTTAAAAGTAATTAACTTATTTGAGTGGGAATCGAACCCACTACCGTTTAGTCAGAGGCTGTACTACTGCGCTACGATGGCTATTAACTTTAATAATTAAAGGAAAATTACATAAGTAATAGGAAATATAAATTGTACAAAGCTAACGCCATCTATCGGAATATTTATGAAATTCGATTGGACCACTTAATTTATATTTTTTAATATTGTGATATACATACACTCTAAGAGCCTTTAATTTGCTCGTGAAACTTCCAACAAAATAGTTTAGGCCATTTATGAGATCATGACATGTTAAGAGAAATTTTAATTAACTTAAATGAAACTAGAAAGAGATTGAAAAAAAATAAAATTCATATATTAGCTTTAAAAATCCTTTGAGTGAGAATCGAACCTACAACAATCAGTATCCAGCCACTTTAGTAAATATTTTTATCTATTGTTTTATTTTAAAAGTATTCAATATTTAAAAAATATATTTGGATACAGTATGTTAATTGATTTTTGATGTTTTATGAACTACTTAAACATTTTCTTTATCTTAAGCAATTTCGAAAATAAGCAAAATGAGATTAAAATACATTTTAATCAATTTTTAAACCTGGCTTTTCTAACACCGCGTTTACTAAGTACTTAGACAAAGTTCAGACGGTTAAATGATATTTATATGAAGTATATCGTGTGGGATTCGAACCCATATCCACTGTTACTAAACAAGACTTACTAGACTAAGAATAATATTTTAGAAAATTTCTTGCACAGAATGACTATATAAAAAAAAGACACTGGATAAATAAAATCACAAATTAAATAAGAGATTGTTTATTTTCTTATATTTTTTTAAATTACATTCATAATATAAATAGTAAAAATTACATAAAAATCTAAATTAATTATGACAAAATTTAGTCCATACACTTAATAGCTTCACGCTAGCGCCTTCCGCTTATAGAAGGATATGCAGACTACTTATTTTAGCTTCACGCTGTATCCTGCACATTGCACGCAGATTGCATCTGGAAACCTAGTGTTAAGACACTTCTGTTCCCCAATTTTCGCCGTATTCAAAAGAACTGAACATATCCCATTTTTCCGGCCGTGAGTTTGAAAGTGCTTTCAGCTCATAGCACTCAGGTAACACCTCAGGAGAAAGAATATTTGAATATTCTATTCTATTCTATAAGAATATTAGAATATGGAAGTAGACTTCCATAGAACAGTCAAAGTGGCGCTGTCTGTTTACTAGAGCGAGAAAATGAAACTAATTTGTTACCTCCAGTGGGATTCGAACCCGCTACCATCGTGTATACAGTGAAATTTTATTTTATTTTATTTACGCGCTGTAAAGCTACATTATATTTCAAAAGAGTAGGTTATTTAAATGAACACTGACACATGAATTTATTGTATATAAATTCATGTGTCAGTGTTCATTTAAATATCGTTATTCCTGTATATTTACTAAGTATATATATTTTAACTTTCACATAACATTTTATAAATATATGCTTTGTATTTACAGTCTTTTTTATTACTACACAAAATATGAAATAAATTATAATCTTATTGATATTAACATACTATTAAACTTCACACCCTATCCTGCACATAGCACGGTAATAAAGGAGCCCCTGAGAATTAAGTGTTTAAACATTTCGTTCCCATTAAGACACTCTTAAAGCCGCGCTTTTCCTCGTTGCAGAGCGAAGAAATAAAAATATTAAATATTTCATTTCCTCAAGAGGGAATCGAACCCACAATCTGTTGCGTTTACGCTTGTGTCTGTTCTACGACGACCTCACCGCTATCTCGCAATATGTTATAAGGCAATATTTTTTCTAGTCATAATGATAGATCAAATTATAAATAAAATTTTTACATTAAAAGTAATGTATTTTATCAATTTATTACAATTTTATCCACAAAACCCACAAACAAATTACGAAAACAAATCTTCTCCAAAATCATTCTTCTCCAGTAGATAAGACACAACACATGCCCTTATCAGTTCTCCGTCCAGTAGTGATAAACACCGGGCAAGAAGAATGACAAGGGCGTGTATATGTATCATTATTCTTCATGTAATTTCTTCATTTTTCGAATATATCACGCTTGGAAATAAAATTAGCTTCACGCGTTTTCCCGTATATAGTAGGATAAGCAGAGAGAACGGAGTGTTAACATTTTGTTAATTTCTGTCCGTCCAAAGAGATATAGTGTGTTGAGTTGCGAAACTCAATTCCACGCTATGTCTTAGCAGAGTGGAGAAATGGGTAGAAGCAGAAAAATATCACACTTTTAGAAGTAAAATTACAATGATACACAATATTTGAGAAAGGTCTGAAGAAACTTTTTATAAAAAAAAACATTAAAAGCTAAATCTTATAACAATTATAATAATTTCTCACAAATCTAAACTTTGCTACTTTCACACAATAAATACATTTGCAAAAAATTATATAACATTACAAAAATATGAATAACATAAATTAATACAATTTATAAAATATTTTAAAGAAATACAACTAGGCACTACTAGGTCCTATTGAGTTTTTTCTTCTTGAAGTAGTTGATGTAATTTTCATTTGCCGGCGTTTTACAACTACACAGTTCAACTAGTAGTAAAACGCAAGAAACGATGCCATATGAATACCTTACCTTTGCTATATAAATGTATATGAAAAAAATATATAATTTATAATCCCTACTATATGGAGTGTGCTCTTAGGAAGCTTCTCCACGCTGTATCTCCCATATAGTAGAGTAGGGCATAAATATTTTAACCTAGTGTTAAGACACTCTAGTTAAAACATTTAAACTGTTTAAAACATACAATCGAATGGGAATCAAACCCAAAACTAACGCGTGTACTGATATAATTAATAAATAATTAAAATTTAAACCAAAAAATATACATATATTTTGCTTATACTAAAAATATACACTTAATGACTAAAATATTACACGAAACCTTAAGAGACTAAATTCTGCCAAAAATCACGATCATCCAATCTTCATTCTTCTCCATGCCGCAATACTGTAACAAACGAAAGGCAAAAAGATAAATAAAAGGTATCAACAAAAAACTGACGCCCGACGTGGTACTCTTAATTACCAATCAAAATGTAAGAGATGGTTACAAGAGTTGATATTTGTTCACTTTCTAGTTATTATTGCGGTTATGACTACTTCAATTATTTGAAATTTTGGGATTGGACAAAAATGCAGTTTCACGCTGCATCCCGCATATAGCAGGGTAAGCAGAGGGATAGTGTTGAAAAACTCTGTTCCCCATGTACCAACGCCGCTCTTTGTCTGCCAGAACGGGGAAATGGAAATAATACATGTCTCAAAGACTCCAGTGCGAAACGAGACACAAAATTTATTTTTATATATAAAAAATAAAACACTAATACTAACACTATCATAGTGTTAGTATTAGTGTTTTATTTTTTCGGAGAAGGAAGTAAGAAAATTTTAAAATATCTCTAAGCATTGTATTTAACCACCCAATACGTTGTATTTCTGAAAAGCCGAAAGGCAAGACGTAACCTAACACTACGCCTATATCCTAAAAATTTTTTAAAGGTTAATAGGTAAAATTCTTTACTGCAGTAGCTTTGATAGTAGAAAAAATAACATTATAACTATCATTCTTTTAATAAAAAATGATAACCGAAATAAATGGACAACGAAATATCATCTAAATCATTATTACGCAAAGTAACGCCACGGAGTCGGAGGATTAAAAATTATTACGTCAGATACAGTTTAAATAGCAGTGAATTTGTTTTAAGATGTAAAATATCAATAAAATTTATAATTATACATTATTAAGTTAATTAGACAGTATAATTAACAAATAGTGACTAATGTTTCTGTTTTTCTAGTAAAGATGAATATCGAAAGAAACGTATAAAACAATCACTTTTGGTATAACTAATTAATTAAAGGGACGTATAATGTAAGAACACATCTGTTTAAATAATCAAGACTATATCAGACATCTGCCAAGACCCCTCACAATTATATTTTAAATCAAAATTTATAATAGCTTCACTTTTAATTCCGTATAAAAGCAGGCAGAAGGAACTTAATATTAAGACTCTTCGTTCTCTACTTTCGAGCCTGCCCAGCGGCGGAACTTAACGCCGCCCCAAATTTATATAATTAGAGAGACTTACATTAGACATCTGGTACCACGAAAAATCACTTTTTCAAGAGAAATCACACAAGAGAGCTGTCAAATACAGGACTTTCGGTGTATAATCTATTACTGTACAAACGTAATGGGTCGTAGATACATTTCTCAGGGCACGCCCGATTAGATCGAAGGCACGGCGAGGTCTGAGTGTAATGGAGTCGACTGTCGCGACTTGGGCTTGTTGCGCTATTTGGCGATAGGTGGCGCTTGGAGGAAAGGTTGGAAGTTTCTTATGTTGATTTTAGTCTTGAGGATGAAATATTTAGGGATATTTTGTAGAGAAATTATATTGTATTTGTAAATTTTAGCGTTTATACTTTTATCAATATATTTAAGTATTTATCATTATATATATTTCATATTGCAGGGTGGTTATAGAAAATCTATTGTTAACCATAATTACATGCACTAGTAAAAGTTTTCTGTATAGTATAGCAATAAAAAAAACATACAAAATAAATAAAAAATAATATGAAAATTAACTGAATTACGATGAAGATAACGTATTTTTGAAACGTAGGCCGTACTGTATCATTAATTTATTTGGGCACATCACCGAGAGCCACTGCTCTATACGACCCACTCAGACATAGTCGAGTGCTACAATTAGTTCACAACATAATTTGGATAACAACAAAATGACACCACTGGTTGCTTTTGTGTTTATTCACGCTCTATCCCGCATTTAGCAGGGTATGTCAGAATCTAGAGTTAAGACACTCCGTTCCTCACGCACCATCTAATTGTTAAAACATTTACAAGAAGCGGAACTCAACGCTGCGCTTTGCTTTTCGCACCAAAGCGTCATTTAGACGTTCCAAAAATAAAATGAACATGTAACTTTTTATTTTGAATAAAATAATTTAACTTTAACTACCACCAAATGAAAATGGGGATTGAACCCACAACCTTTACTGCCACTATGGCCTAAATGCTTAACGAGACATCACTTCATTATGTTTGTATAACAAAAAACAATAAAAAAATAACATTTCAGCACTAACAGTTTCTAACGTTCACTATACATCAAGGCTCGTTATACTACGACGAGTATATGGTAAAAGTCAAACGTCCCGTTAAATTGTGTTTGAAAGGACAACCCTCGCATTTAACTGTACTGCGATATGAAATAACAAGATGTGATTTTTTTTTGTTTTATTATATTCTATTCTTTATGCGTTACTGGCTTTGAAGGGCGTCGAGTAAGTTTTAGGTTTGGTTTTAGGAGAATGGATAATTTTCGTCGAATTCCGCCTTTGAACACGCAATGTCTGAAAAATTGGGCGTTAAGGGGGGATGGAGTGACTAGTGGTTAGTCGTTCGATTAAAGTTTAGGTTAAGTTTAAAAACCCACCCAGCCTTCATGTGCCTCTTTTTTCCCCGTTGTCGTCAATGGGCATCACTTAGTAGTCGTTGTGTATACTACATGGTACAGTCTTACTGCGAGAGGTTACTTCGACCGCGGGTACAGTCGGTTACATCGAAACTGTTGATATAAGACAGCCTTCAGTGTTCTTCGATATGACTATAAAACACAAAGAACCAGAAAAATACAATTTATCATTTATAATTACATTTTTTTAAAGTTTCATCCTTCAAATAGCAAAAAAAAACTTTGTGTCATCACATTCTATTCTCTGAATTCGCAAATTATACTCATAAATATAAGGGAATATCAATACAATTATTAACCAGGCCGTCCATGTCAGTACAGTTTACAGTACAGTCAGTTACAGTTACAGTACAGTCAAACTCCATAAACAAAACAAACACAAACATTAACAAAAAAAACACGACATAAAAAAATCCAATTCAATTCAATTCGCATTTCGGTTCCAACAAACTCGATTAGACCTAATAGTTGGTCAGATCGTAAATCTGTTGTGGTCGATTTGAGCCAGCTGTCGGTGCACGGCTATGGAGTTGTTCAACGTTTATACTCGTATAAGGTCCAATAGATTTTTGCTATATTATAAATGATGTAAATAGAGGACGTCATGGCGCAGAGGAACTGTAAATGCACGATAGTTGTGGATTCGGTCCTCACCAAGCCACCAAGGAAAAGTCCGGCGTTGAGTTCCGCCACTCAATACGAGTGTCTTGAAAAATTTGGCGTAAAATAGAGCACGGAGTGTCTTAGCACTAGGTTCCCTATGCCTACCCCTCCAATATGCGGGATATAACATGAAGCTAGAGTCAAGAAACTCTGTTTCCCCCATATTTAATAGTTGCGAGTCGATTACAATACAAAAGTGAAACTTGATCCATCAGCGTTGAGCTCAAAGAATTGAATAGAAGTTGAAATCTAGGTAAGATCACTCGACGCGAACAAAGCCGCAGATAAAAGTGTCATTAATATAAATGCTGGAGATTGTTTCTGAAGTTGTAAGTATAGTATATACAGACTAGTTGTCGCCCGCATCTTCACTTGTGTGAACGTGATACAGCGTGAAGTAATAAATTTCACGCTTTATCCCTATCGCCCGTTTTCCCCTATCCTCCCAAAGGTTCTCTGAAATTTGACATGCAGGTTGCGGTTAAATTTCAGAGTTCTACGCCATGTAATTCCGGCTGTGCGTTTTCAGTCAGTCACTCAGTACAGAGTTTTCAATGTTTTTTCAGCTTCACGCTATACCGAACCCACGATGTCTTTTTGGCAGGTGAAGTGCTATCTGTATTTCTATACATTTACATTAAATGAAGTAATAAACTAGAATGGTGTATTACAGGGTTGTATTCTATGCCCCAAAGTTATCCTTATTTATAAAAACGACAACACCAATATATTCTCATAATAAAACATTATGTCTGTAGCAGTTCATAATTTTAAAAAATCTTATATAATAATAAGCTTATATAAATCAAAAACTAAATGAAATAAAGCGGTCATATCAAATTGAATCCATAATTGCTGGTAGCATTGTGGTCGCTGTGGTCATTCTATTTTATATATCAGTTTAACAATATGTTATGATTAAAACTATTATTGGCGTATGCGAATCAGTGAATCCGATACGATAAATTACTGAGGCCATGATGGCGCAGCGGCACACTGTCTGGCAGTAAGCGTATTGGTGGTGGGTTTGATTTACTTGTATCAATTCACTTGGGGTAATTGACTGTTTTTATTTTCACGTTCTGGTCTTCCGCCACTCAACACCTCTGCCTACTCTGCTATGTGGGATATACAAAGTGAAGCTAAAAATATAAATAGTAAGTTTTTTTTTTCCAATCTTACATAAAATGTGTACATCATACAAAAGACAATCAAATAAAAGAAAAAAAAATACAAAAAAATATGTTAATACAATGTATACATTACATATTTCTTTTGCCAAAAATGATAATTTACTTTCTTATACTGATTCTATTCTCGTATGCAAAGAATTGTTAGTGAAACATGATAGAATCAGTTTTATCATACTAATATTAAAGTTTATTTAGCACACTAATACTTCATATAATATCTATAAATACATACTCGTATATTGACAAAAATATGGTTAAATAACGAAAATAACGAAAGTAACAAGGAAAATCCCTTCATAACGATCACTATTTATAACGTAAAATGGTTAACGGCGACAGAAAGAGGTCATAAGAGGTCGTTAATAAGACGGAATGACCCTCAGAGGTCATTACGGCGGTATCGATGTGAAGTTTAAATCAATTTATATTTCACACCAATTTGTGTTAGCCCCTCTTTATAGTAATTTATTGAGTATTATATTATTATACCACCTACCCATCGCGGCTTCGCCCGCTTAATCGTATAGAAATATTATATATGTTTTTAAGTCCTCCGAGGAATCTGAGAACCTAGAGTTAAGATTCTCAAGACAAATTTCTGTTTTGGAGCAAAATATTGCAATTTTAAGAGAAAATATCTAAAGATCTAGATATTTTAAAACCAAGATGGGCTTTCAACATTTTATGTGTAATAAAGACAAGTTTCTAAGGGAGACGTGCCGAAAAACGCTGTCATTTTCATGTAAACTACCCACCCTCATTGTTCCAATTGGCGAAAGGGCGATAGAACGTTTTATATTCGTACACTACTAACGATCCACCCGCGGCTTCGCTGGTTTTAAACAATTCTTATATTTTAGAGGAATTATACGAAATTTTTATATAAATTTTGTGTTATTTTACATATAAGCTATGTTACTGTAAAGTTTTATTTAAATTCGTTAAGTACTTTAAACATCTATCCTCACAAATTATGCAACAGTGATGCTAAAAATATAAGACCTTACCCTACCCTTTTGCGTGCAATCTGGTAAAAAGGGGGGGAAGCCCCTTTACTAAATGTTAACAACTTTGATTCCCAAAACTCTTATCTGACAAAGATAACAAAATAAACAGCCATCAAATTTATTTTAAATGTCATTTTGACATTTGCGAAATCATTATACACCGTCAATTCGCGTCCCCTTATTATGTAGGGCGTCTATTTATTATGGGCTTTCACTCTAAATTGATAAAATGCCTGCAAAATAAATGTTACTTTCAATTTTCATCTTTTAAACGAGTTGTAGCAGCTGTCACTAGTTATTTTCCATATTAACTAATAATAAAGAGGTTAATAGGTCGACTTTATACGTATAGTTTCTTATTAAATATTCAAATAAAATGACGATAAATAAAACAAGGCACTCTCAGACTCTGGCACCCCTGCTATATGCGGGATACACCGTGAAGTTAAAAATAATAATAAAAATATAACATAGATCACTGAATATCTTAATATTTTTTATATCAGCCAAGCTTTAATCAGCACATCTCATATAAAATTGATAAGCAAAGGCATGAAACGGCGAGCAGAAAGTTACACACGCTTTTACAGTATCCCCGTAAGAAATCAAAGTTTAATTTATACGTCTCATAGATGCTGCGTTTTTTTAGCTTTACGACGTATCCTGCACATAGCAGGGTAGATAGAGGGAACCTAGGAGCCTAGTGTTAAGACACTCCTACCCTATTTCCCATTAAGACACTTCCGGTCCCGATTTTTTGACATTGCATGTCGAATATTAGAACTCAACGCCGCCCTTTTCCTCTTTGTCAAAACGAGGAAGTGAAAATATTATATATTTCATTTCCCCGAGTTCATTTTTTTCTTTAAACACAACAAATATATATAAAAGTACAAAACAATTATTTACACTTTTTGGGGTCCCACGTTGGGCGCCAATGACATAGCATTCATACCCTCGTCAAAGCTCCGTGCTCGGAATTAACACGGCCTTTCTCATTAGTTGGTTTAGTTGTTAATATGGTATATTATTTGACTTAGACTAAGCGTCTGTCATACAACGGCACAATAACTATTGAACTCGTTGGATTATTGAAAACTGTCAGTTTGTTTGTGCTGTCAATCTCGGAAATATATGATAGGGTAGGACGATTTCAAATTTTGACGGTGCAGTGACTGCCTGAGAGGCGACGGGTGTGGATTCGATACGTATTTGGAGGAATGATTCTTTCCTAAAAAACACCAGCCTTTTGCAGCTTTTCGTGTGTTTTCGTGTGTAGCTCAACGCCGCTCTATACCTTACGACGAAAATATTTAAAATTTTCTTAATCTTTGTTTTGTAAAAATATAAACAATATAATTGTCTAAAATATTTTTGGAAAACGTACAAGACTTACAACGTTACGTGACTCGAATCCGCGCCACTCGGCCATTGTCCAAGAATAGTTCTCCAGAACTCACATAATAAAGCCTTCAATTCTTACATATTAACTAACCGACAATCCCCAGACGTATAGCACACATCACATCAGCGTAGTTTACACTAAATTAGGCCCAAGCTTAGATTAAATCCGACAATTTTTGGCGTTTATACAAAACAATTCTCGGGGGTACTTAAAATTTCATAGAGCACGCCCATCAACTAACTGAATGTATGTAGAAAGGTTTAATTTTGACTATTTTGGTTACGGGATTAAGTGTATAATACAAAAAGAGGTTTAAAGTATTCATTACATGTTAAGGTTGGAAATGTTTATTCACTGCAGTATGTTATTCTATTTAATAGTGAATTTTTTTTAGCTTCACGCTGTATCCCGCACGGCAGGGTAGAGAAAAAATATTTAGTGTTAAGACACTCCGTTTCTCACGCACTGCATAATTTTCGAGACATGAGTGTTTCGGAACTCCATGCTCTTTGCCATGTTACCAGAACGGAAAATTCGGAAAATGGGAATAATCAATTTCCACAAGTGGAAATCGAACTCACAATCATAAAACAACATGATATAAAGTCTAGTTTAATGTAAATAATAAAAAACAGATAATATTTATAGAAACAATTGTTTCATTTTTCATTTAGTATTAGCATTTCAACAATGTATTGTTATACAAAATACAAAGATGAATCGTTCATTCTCTTCCACCCATAATTCTTGATTAAACTGTTTGAAATATTATAAGGTGGCTTTATTGTTACTAATTCCAGCTACGCTGAGCTTTCGGTTTAATCCTATTATTATAAATGGAGAAAATGCTATGGTAGACAAAAGGCGGCGCTGAGCTCCGCCGCTTAAAATGTAATAAATGGAGAACACTTGACAGAAAGTGAGGAACGGAGTGTCTTACATAAAACGTGAAGCTGCTAAAAAATCTATGATGCCACTGTGGGACAGGTGAGTGTGTTCTGACCGACTCTCTCATTATATGTGATGGTTATGATTTTATTCCTAATTTGAGATATTTCATTCCGAATTGGAATCGATCCCATAACCGTCGCGCTGGCAGTCAGGCGGCCTATTTCTCTTAATCCCAAAAATTGAATCTTGAATCACAAGCTCTAGGCCATCTGTAAATTTTAAGTACCCAAACTAGTTAGATTTCAGAGCAATAAACCGCATAGAGCATAGCATGTGGAGGACAGATGAATTGATGCCCACTACAGAATAGTATTAACATGCATACTACCCTAATTTATGACCATGTATTATGTTGATATTAGGAACTGTGCCTAATTGTTTAGGTCTAGCGGTTGATGACCTGCTCATATTGTTCTGAAAAACGCTCGCTGGAATGGAAAATGGAAAGAACAGAGTGATTTGCCACTTATTTGATGGGTAAATTAATAATAACACAGAAATTTGTAAGAGAATCAAATTTAGAATTGTTGGAAATATTGAAACAAGTCAGAAGGCTACAAAATTTTAATTTTATTAGTATAGAAGTATAGATAAATAGATAACCCACCCACATTCCTTTAATAGTAACTACAACAATCAAAGAACACTTTCCTCAATCAAATCAGAAATGAAAAACAAAAACGATTACCACCCCCCATATAACAGATCTCAGCATCCCTTGGGGAATGGAAATTAACCAACGATATAACATAACGTGGTAAATAGTAAATATAATTCGACCGTACCAAGTTCATCATATCAAAACAAAAGCTGTTATAAACCCTGTGAATATTTTACGAGCCATTCCGGGTTCACGTGTGTAGCAATCTGATGGGTTCTCTCAGGGAGGTATTTTGGTGCCGTTTTAATAAACTATGCATGCGAGTTTGTATTGATGTAGCGGTGTGGCGCCATCTGGGAGGAGTTTAGTTACGCTATTCAGTGCTAGATGGCGTTATTATATGAAATGTTCTGAAATGCAAATTGTGTGGAAATCATCACAGTCGAACACTAGTAATGGAAATAAAATTTCCGCTTAATCAAAATAAGAATTATAGAAAATATATATTTGAGAATTAAAATTTTATTGATATTAAAGGTCCATTTTCATGAATATACCTATATTAAACATTGATATGATATGTAAGTCTATCTTACTTAGATTCTAATAACATTATTTAATTTGATGAGTGTGAGAATGAGATCACAATTTCCCAAGACGCTAGCTATGTTATAAATTTAGACAAGTTTAGTATAGAACTGAATCTAGATCTAATAACATAGTCATCAGCTTAACCTCATATAACCTCAGCATAACCAATGGAAGTGGATGAGTGTCAAACTGGTGTAGGAATAAGACAAAGCCACAAAGCTGTCATAAAAAAGTGAGAATTAAAATTAAAAATATATTTACTTAAAAACTAGTAATCCAGATGGCCAACAAAGAGAAAGAGTTTAGAGACAAATATCACACCGTTCTCTACTTTTCAAACACTTTAGAGAAATGGCGCGCTTAGCAATAAACTCTAATGAAATCTTGTAATGTCATTGACGTTAATTGTAATATATTATAACTGTTTTGTTTATCATATTTGTGTATATATACTAAACCATCTCTAACAACACAAATATGTCAAAGCACATAAAAAGAACCCACGACCACTCCACAATGCCTCTGGACAAATCAACCTTTAAGGTCAATCAACCAACAGAATTACTCAAAGTAACAACTAATTTGATTCTCCGTTGTGGCAATCAGGTGAATACTCACTGGGATAGGCTATGATGAGGTTAATAAAGTATTCATGGGTGTTTGTATTGACTTGGGTGATTGTGGCGCTATCTGTTCTTTATATGTTCAGTTAATGCTATTCGGCGATAGATGGCGTTAGATGTTAGTGTATTATTACTTTATATTAATACTATATTGTAATTTGTACTAAATTTTATACGTTTCTATGTGATGGTTTGCTGTTTTAATAATATAATGAAAATGTTATGTTTATAATATAAACTATAATTGCATTTGTGCTTGCATATTGTATGTATATAAAATATTGCGTAGTCTTTAAGGCGTAAAGTCAATAATCTAATTTATATGCGTTCCTGCTGGATTTTTTTTCCTGTTGAAGTTTCTCCTTTTAAGTCTAGTGGTATCATTTATGCGTTTTCCGTCAGTCAATCAGTAAAGAGAGTTTTAAATACTCATATGTTAATAAGATATCTCTATACACTATATGTACTTTGTACAAATTATCTATAATTTTTTTGCTTCACATTGTATGGCAGCACATGGCAGGACAGGGAGTCGTCTATACGCTAGGTACTCAGGTCCCCTACATGAGAACCTAGCGTAAAGACATTCCGTTTCCGTTAAGACACTTGCGTTTTCTACTATCCGTTGCGGAGTGGCGAAACTTAGCACCGCGCTTTGCCTCGTTTAACATTTATAATCGCAATTTTCTACTGGAAGAACAAACAACCCATATTTCTTTTACAACATCAAATCAAATATTAACTCGTTAAACAAATTTCAAAAATCTTTACAATAATTAACTTAAACGTTATAGTGATTGACGACTATTACCCGTGAAGGTAACGAGTTCGATTTCAATCAGTTAAGTACAGGGTGAGTCATATTGAACTTTCCGATTTCAATAAGGTGTGTATATTAAAAGAACCGCTAAATGTAAAATTGTTACCACACCTAAGTTGGTGTGAGTGTTCGAAACTATTCGATAGCAACTATCGAGGAGTGAGGTCAAGGTTTTAAAATATTCTATTCTTATTACAAACACCATTGTGGTGCAGCTTGTATGAGTCTAATTATTCGTGTTGGCTGTAGGTTCGAATCTTTTTTGAAATATTTTTTGTATATAAAATAATAACAAGGAACGTACAAACGGAAACAAATAAAGTTGGAATTTGCCATGAAGGTAGATTAGGGAGTGTAGGGAAAAACTAAGGGTGAATTTCTCGAAATGTCTACGCAAATGGAAAACAACGGAATTTTCCATTTTACGTCTTAAAATCAGCATAGAAAAGGGCGGGCGACGATTACTACATTAATTTTAAATTCCATATTAAAATACAAACTATAACACCTACAGTTATCATACAAACGTGCCTACTACTGTTTCAGTGCCATGGTACGGGCACACAGCATCCACGCCCCATCTCATCTCATTTCATCTCATCTCATGTAATCTCATTAGTGAATGTACCTACGAAGTAGAAGTGGAAACAATACGAAACGATTCGCAGATGATAAAAGGAGGTTTGAAAAACTTCAATATGAATTTCTCATTGCGAAAATAAAAAAAAATAATGCTTTATAGAGCGTTATGGCTGTGTTGTTTATGTTGTTTTTAATTTATATGATAGAGTTCTTTAAGTTTAGTTAATTGTTTTTTTGGAGATTTTGAAAGATTTTTGCCGGATGGTCTCTGAGTGGTAAAAGAAGAAATTTGTGATTTTATTAAGCATTTTTTTTCGCGTTTTATCCCACAGACAGTAGGATAGGCAAAGGGAACCCAGCGTTAAGGGTACTCACCTTCCGCCCAATTTTTAAGACATTGCGTGTTGAGATGCAGAACTCAACGGCGTTTTATCTTGTTACCAGAGCTCGGAACAAAGAAATGAAAATAATTCATGACCACGAATAGGAATCAAACTCACAACCTTTGTATTTACAGCCAGCCACTTGCCACGACGACCAAAAACTACATTATTAATATATTTACAAAGAAAAATCAATAAATAATATTTTTTGTAAATAATCAAAAAAAATTTATAAAATTCGTTTAAAAATTTATCGCATCAAATGTCAGTATACATCATTACGTTTAAAATTCTAACCCCTTTTTTGGATGTACAATTTTTGAAGTGTCAAAATGGCCCGAGGCGATTTGGGGTGATATTAAATTAAAAATTTTACTTTAACACTGTTTTAGCGGACTTTAACTGGAACGGTTTTCCGTTGGTAGTGGGTTCGATATACCCTCGGGGTACTGTGTATTTCAATTATTTTAGTCCGGATTGGTTATACATACGGAGCTAAGTTCCGCATCATACTCTAAATATCCAGATATTTGATAATAATTTCAGCTTAACTCCACGCGAGCCTTATATAAATGGTTGTGACAGACTGCCATCAAAGTGATGTTATAAGGGATCAGTTTTTTGTTTTGAGGTCCAGAACCCTAAAAATTCCCCTCTTTTTAGCTAAGGGTTGAAAAATTCGGAAACAGATCAGAGAGGGTTGGCCGAGTTTCGAAGTTCATTTGGTTAATCCTTTTGTAATTATATTTAATTACTGAAGGTGGCTGTTTTTTATACNGTTTGTTCTTCTTTCAAAAAAAAAAACAAGAACTACTGAATTAATTTAGACACGCAATGTCGAAAATTAGGAGGTGAGTGGGAAACTTAGTGTCTTAAAAGGTACCATCTGCCTACTTTGCTATATATGGGGAACTGCGTCACGCTAAAAAAAATGAAATTAAGAAAATCATATAATCTTATATATAAATATATATATATATATAAAACCGTCTCAAAGTAAGACATACGTATATGTATAAGATTTGATATTGGGAAAGGAAAGCTTATGAACAAACATACGTTAAACAAAATTACTTTTTTGCCCTAAATTTAGTTCTCTACACTCTACGTATATCTACACTGATATTGTTAAGCTGACGAGTGTGTTTGGTTGAATGCGGTAATCTCACAAACTGTTAGTTCGAATTGTTTTCATTGTGTTGGCTAATCCATTCATAGAGGAAGTCTATAGGCTATATTACCGACCATGTAACCTATTGTAAAAGTTAGTTTTTTCCATTTGAAACTGACTTTTTTTAGTTTCACGCGGTAACCCGCATAAGAAAATGGAAATATTTAATAACTTATTCCCCCGAGTTGGAATCGCACCCAGGACCGTTTACAGTAACACTTCTTCTATAATATTATATAAGTTGGTAAATTATAATAAAATGTCCATTTGCAACCCCTTGCAACCGCCAAAATTTAACAAGAATTTTGTTTGTTTAGGATCACAGGAGAACGTAATTAGCGTGTTTGTTTGTTTGTCCCACCCTTTGAGGTGCAATCGTTTTGTATGCGGTCGGCACTTTGCCACGTACGAGTAAGTGCCCGTATAAGGAGACATGAATTTAATTGTTTTTTAAGTTTTATATACATATATAGTAGCGACCCGCCTGCGGCTTCGCCCGCTTAAGCTTATTGGTATATTTAGGTATAGACAAATTAAAGTTTAAAAGAAAAATTACGTAAAAAATATTCTGATAAGCTAAATTACTGTAAAGTTTCATCTAAATCCGTTCAGTAGCTTTTGTATGAAAGTGGAACATGCTTCCATTCTCATAAACTTTGACATTTATAATATTATTAGGTTTTGGTCCGTCTCAGAATGGAATTATCCAAGATCCATATCCTACGTGCCCGATTAACGTAATTTAATATAGCTTTCTTCGACAAGCGGAAACAAAAATAATTTTAATTTTAAGAGTGAGGAATTGATTATAACTCTCCTTGGAGTGGAAGGAAGTCTTAACACTAGGTTCCCTCTGCCTACTTTGCTACATTCGGGAAACACCATGAAGCTATAGAATAACAAAACAAGAAGATTATAATTTAATTAACAACATGGATTAATTAAATTATAATTTGTTTTTTTATACAATATCAAGCCCAGAATAGAAAAATAAAATATTTCCTAAACACTATTAAGAATCATAACGCACGGTGAACCCTGTACTAGATAACATATTGGAAGTAGCTATCATTTGACCATATGTTCTGTGGGTGTAACACATGCCGAGAGATAGCCAATTCGATTTTGAGAAATTTGGAAAACTACATAGACTTAGCCTAGCACTGAAAATTAGTACTGAAATAGCTAAAATAAATTCCTTCAAATCAAATCATAATTGCTTTTATTTCTCCGCTTTAGTTGTCAAAACGCTGGAAAAAATTGGCCATTGGTACCAGAGCGAAGAACTGAAAATATTGCATTTCCTTGTGTGGGATTCGAACCCACAGCCGTCACGCCCCTCCGCTACGATGGCCTCTCATTTTATTACTATAAAAGAAATAGAAAAATAATATTCCCAGTAAAAAACCCAGTGCTTGTTCCAGTGCTATTCATTGCGGCGTATTGTTGAGCTTTCTTAGAGTTGTAATTAAAATTTTACAGAATAGCGAGAAAAAAAAGATATTTCACTGTTTTATAAAATACTAGTCGCCGCCCGCAATTTTGTTTACGTGGACTTAAAGACGTAACATGGGAAATACCATATTTCCCAACACTCCCTCTAATATACTTAAATGTTAAAATTAAACTTCCTAATTCCAGTAGTTTCATCTGTGCGTTGTCTGTCAGTCACATATCAGAAACGAAAATCATCTCGGGAACTAGTAGTATGAATTGAAAAAAATATTTTTAAATCATCTTTTTGTATTAATGTGTACTAGCGACCTGACAATTCGACTTCGCCCGCTTAACTTATATATTAGCTATATTTTTGTAAAGCTTAATCTAACTTCGTTCAGTAGTTATCGCATGAAAGTGAAACAAACATCCGCAAAACTAATGGTGTTGTCAGTCCATTCACCCAGAAACACTATATTAAATAGGCTATTTGCGAAAGATAACTCATACATACAGACATACCTATAACATATACATTGATGATACCTGTATCTATAAATACCTAATACCTATATAACAAAGGTATCAAACAGGGGGGTGTCGGTCAAGGCGCCAATTTATACAGTTTATTGAGCGACAAAGTCGTTTCCTACCCCTCATTTATGACGTGTTCGTTACGGATGTTAGGATTAACTGGATGTGGCATGCACTTTATATATCTATATATTTATATAACAAGAATTTGGATGCGACTGCGTTCGCAATTAAATAAAAATAAGAGAAAAATGAGAAAAGAAGAGTTGTGTATGACAAAGGACATATTCTAAATCAAAGTGAAAGCAGTTCCTGAGATTGGGCTGTCCGTGGAGAACGGAGTATTTTAATACTAGATTTCCTCTGCCTTCCCTGCTATATACAGGATACAGCGTGAAGCTGATAGAAAAAAAAGGAATAAAAGGAAGAAACTAATTCTTGGTCAACCGCACCCCCAGCTCATACTAGGGCGTTGTTAAGTCTTTATCAATTCGGTAATCAATCGTGTTAGCTAAATAAACGTATTAAATGGTATTAAACAAACTGTTGAATTTATACTGTTAGACGTAACTGTTAATAGTGGGTCCAATGGGAACCTGAGAACCTAGTGTTGAGACACTATTTCCATTAAGACATTTCCGATCCCCACATTTAATTTCCTCGAGTGGGAATCGAACCACAACCTCTCGTTCGCCACAATAGGCCTCTTAAAAAAATATATATTTTGCCGTATTTTTATTAGTGACTTTACTGACCTTATTTAAATCATTCTGCGTACAAAGGTCTAAAGATAAACAATATTCATTGACGTTGACTAATGGAAGCTCTAATGAGCCAATAATTTTCGTTTATTTGCTTTTCTCGATAAATGGACTCTCCAATACAAAAATAATTATATTAAGCAATTATATTAATTTAATATAATATAATTATATTAAACAATTATATTAGAACCAGTAGTTCCTGAGTTAAGTACGATCAACCAAACAAGCTCTTCAGCTTTACAATTTTCAATTAGTTTAGATATAGATAGATATCTAAAATCAACTCAAAAATGCCACCCATCCAAATAACTAACCGAGGTAAGTGTCGCTTAACCAACACTATTATATAAATTTGCAATTTCATGGTGAGGAAGGAAAATTATCGCCTTTCGATTAGATCTCAGGATGTCATTAAATATTTCGTTCAGGCGAAACCCTTATTATAAGTAATTAAGATTGAGGGTAGCTTGGTTTAGTTTATTAAGGTTAGTTGTAGTTAGGCATAGGTAGCCAGTTCAATAATCGCTTGGGGTATATTTACTCAAATGTAGGTAACTAATAGAAAATGGATATTATTAGATATCAAGGGTAATATTAAAACCTATTTTATTTTAGAAAGATAGTTTCTCTTCAAAGAACAAGTCCATGGCCTGGATAGTTTCCAAGAGGCACGGGTTTGATTCCCGTTATTTTGTACGTTTTCTAAAATATGTTACATAAATAATACTTACTTCAACCCCCATATATGTATGTATTTCTTTGGTAGAGTTGACCTCAGAATCCCACCAGTGATAGATCTGGAAATAAGAAACAGAAAAGGATAAATATACATTTATTTTTTTTAGCTTCGCGCTGTATGCGGAATATAGCAGGTTAAGACACTCCGTTTGCCACTCTCCGCCAGAATTCAAGACATTACTTGTTGAGTGGTGGAACTTACCCCCTATTGAGTGTAAATATAATCATTACCACAAATAGGAATCGAACCCACAACCGTAGCGTTTACAGTCGCTGATTCCTACACAACCACAAGTAGGTATATTTAATATTTTTCTACCAAAAAACAGCGATCTATTTCAGATAGCGTTGGGACGAGGCATTATCATAAACGACAAACGCAAAGCTTACTTTAAAGTACAATACAAAATACCTACAATGGGGGGGAAAAAACTTTTTTTTTTTCCAATCTGACGTCTGTATAATTACAGGGCACCTAAATAAAGAACAAACGATGTACAAAGAGCGATCTTATATCACGATTTGCATGAATAGAAATAGAAATGACAATTTCTTATGAAGGTTAGAATGGGTTCATATTTGGTATAATTTTTCTTTTTTTTTTAGTTCATACTGTATCCCGCACGTAACAGTGGAGGCAGAAGGAAGTTAGTGTTAAGACTCTCTGTTACCCAATCACAGAAGTGGCACTGAACTAACACGGAGCTAACATGGCTTGTGCAGCGTGAAGTTGGAACAAAAAGGAATCTGAATAGCAGTAAGAAATAGGTATTATTTTCAGTGACACGCCGTATCCCCGCATTTAGAAGAACATAGAATCTAGTGTCAAGATACTCCGTTTTCCGTTTTTCGCCTGAATATGAAATATGACACGAACCATTTAATCTATTAAATTAGAGTTCGCTTGCTGCTTGCAAGCGACATCGTGGTATATGCCAAATAATTTGACTTAACTGTAGTAACGTCCAATAACTCAATTTAATTCAACTTTTAAATATATTAAAAAGTAACAATATACACATTTTAAAGTTTAATTTAATAAAAATATACAAGTATATTGAAATTTACTTACACAAAATCTTGTGAATCGAAACCAACCAAATATTTTTTTTATGTTTTTACGACATAAACATAAAAAAAACATATATACGCATAAAAAAAAAAAAAAAGAAAATAACACAAAACACACAAACTTTCTATGCAAATCTACAGATAAAGCACACAACACTACAAAAATATAACAGCTAGTAGCTATTTGGGCATTATTTCAACTGCAAATCCGATATAAAACTATATAATATAGGAGTAAGAGCATCGCGCGCGACGGACGTCCGCGTATTGCAATTTAGGGCAGGATGCTACCAATCGTTTGTTCCCGCTGCCGTGTGACGCACGCCCCCCTCGCGTTAATACTAGTTCACTATGGGAAGACCACTCGAGCCTGTTGCTGGGGTATGGATTGAATAACTGGAATTTATTTATTTAGATTGTAGGTAGTGATGGGACACTACGTCCGGATTATTATTATTAATGAAAAGTAAGAGTTATAGTTCTTTTGTGGACTTTAAAGTTCGTTTGGTGGGAACACTTTAGGTTGTTTCAAGGATTTGAATTGAATGTTAATTGAAGTTTATTATAAATGAATGTCGGTGGTGATGGGACTCTACGTCCGGAATATTATTGTTGAGAAAATGTTATAAATTAATGATTTTTTTAAAATATTTTTCTTAGTTGAGGTTAGTTTGCTATAGAAAGACCACTTATCTGTTTCCCGTGGTTTTAAGTTGAATATAACTGGAGTTAATTCATGTATATTGTAGGTAGTGATGGGACACTACGTTTGGAATAATATTATTACTAAAACTAATTTTATTAAAATTAGATATTTTGTTCTCCATAGGTCTTTCCATACCGTATGGAAAGACCACTTGAGCCTGTGCTGGAGTGACTAGTCACTACGTTTGTGATATTATTATTAAGGAAATAAAAACATATATTTTAAATGTATACATTGAAATTCCTATATAAATTTCCGAACTATATAAGCAAGTAGACGAGTCATTTAAAATAGCAAGGGAGTGTCACACAAGAGCAAGGGAGATGTGAAATTAAAAAGCATACACAAGGGTGAAGTTATTTGTATGATTGAAATGTATGAATGTGTATGGGACTGTATGGCGAGGGTACCAAAGTTAGATTCCCATTTGGGTAAAATTACAATTGGATTTAATTAACCAATAAAATGTTAGTTTTAGATAATCAGTGTGGGAAAGTCATGTAGAATTTGATGGTAATAAAAGTTTACGTTTATTTCAGATTTGTATTTAAACTTATTCAATGTACATATTAGACGAGTAAATTTATGTTTTTACGGTTGTGGTCACTACGCTCTCTCCTTCTACACCATTACGCCATATTTGGCCGGCATTCGGAAGTTTCTTGATTCTTATCAAGAGTGTTTTAACACTAAGTCCTCAGTTTCCCTTTGACTGCCCTGGTAAGTTTACGATTATAATTTGACACTGTTTCACTATAATTCTAAAATCAAGAAATCAGATCTCCAGTAAAATTGTCAATTGTTTTTTAACTAAGTGACAAAAACAAACAAATAAAAAATATGGAAACTTTAAAAGCATTTTCATTGTAAATTTAGTTATACCGACGACCCTTGAGCAACTATTTTATTCAAAATCTACTAACAATACAATAAAAAAATCACAAAGTAAAAAATCTGGAACACACGTGGTGTCTGATATGAATACGATCCTTATCGATGGAGATCGGCTGTTCAATTTCCGTTTTGGGTAATTTATTTATTTATTTAATTTCATTTATATGACCTGCATAAAACTGTGTTTTATAAGTAAATATTTAAATTTTCTTTTCGTTTGTGTTCGTTTGAATTATTGATGTAATGCAATGTCAGTTATGTCAGTCCGAAAGGAACTACCTAAAGAAACTATTTTGGATGCAGTTCTAAGAAAATTACCACGTTAAATAAGTATTCAAATTTCATATTTCAAAACGTATATAATTGAAATATTTTGAACATCTTCTCGCCTTTTCCGGAGGGCACTTACTGTTAAAATACTTCAATATCGACTTCTTGCTGAATTTTCGGAAAAGCCAGAACGTAAATCAATAAAATATTAGTAAGTAACGGAAAGTGGAAAACAGAATGCCTTAATTACTGAGTGTATGCGAAGATGCGTAGAGCTATTAAAACCGGCCAAGTCCAAGTCGTAAGGGTTGCGTACATTATCTATGAAAAGAGCAAAAAAATCACGTTCCTTGTATGAGATATCATTCTATAGCGACAACAGAAATACATAGTCTGTGAAAATTTTAACTGTCTGTCACGGTTCATGAGATATAGTCTGTTGTCAGATGGACGGACAGCGGAGTCTTAATAATACTGTCCCGTTTTACACTTGGGGTACGGAACCGTAAAAATTAACTGTCGAATCCGTTAATTTCCATCCAACCACTGAGCCTATATGATCACGTTGACAATACACACTTTATCCGTGTCTAAATCAATTTTGAAATTTGAAATTTAAATCTTTACTATTCAACAACCGTATTACGCTAGCATAATGTCATATAGAGAGATAGGGTTGCCATTTTTTTAATATTTTAAAAGAAAGATAATTAAAACCAAGAAGTTTTTAATGTATAATTATTCTCTGCTGTTCACTTTTCACACAAATCGTTTTTTTTTCTATTATTTAGTGGAACTGAACGCCGCTACGTATCTAAATAATCCAATCAAACTATATCTACAAGTGATTTAAACATAAACAGTCTATTTATTGGAATTCTATTTCACAATTATTATGGAATAATTGTTACGGCTTATCATTTACGTATTTCTATAAAATAAAATCTCCTTTTCGTTCAAAATTTATATATTTTTTATGTATAAATATATAAAGTGCAAGAAAACAATTTCCAAAGTTACTTTGTATCTCCAGATTTGAACCTAGATCAACATATAGCATTCCAAACTTCCTCTAAACTAGGACACATCCAAGTTAACTACGAATTGGTAACCCTAGTTATAGACCGAGAGGCGAACGTTGGAAATGTATCGTATATATGAATAATTTGTTTTGTATTGAAAGTTTTGGCCATAGTGGTACAGTTGACACATATGTAAAATTTCGCGATGGTTGTCTATTTAGTCTTTTTTGAAAGTATTTATATTTAAAATAGTAATTTGTCTTTTTAAATTGAAATAATATATTTTAAATAGAATGAATGAATTATTTTCACTTCCTTGGTCTGGGAACAAGACGAAGTGCGGCGTCGATTTCTCCGACTTTTGGGAAACGCAGTGGCTTAATATCCTTCCGCCAACCCATTTATACGCTCGACACAGCGTGAATGTAAAAAAATAAAAAAAACTCACCCAACTGACTTCTATCAGTTCCTTATCACGTGTAAAGTTCAATATGAATGAGGTTCGTCATTTTTAATTCAATTTAGACGATTTTGGGCTTAATTTCAATGGTGTTAGGATACATTTTCAAATATTTATGATAAATCTGTGTCACAAATGAATGCTGCGATTGTAACTGCCCCTTATCTGTATACGATTCGATAAATCGCCATACATTATGTATATAACAGACGTTTTATTCAACTTTGGGTTTTGTGATTTACAAGATTTGAGTATCTCTTTATGTGACCTACATATGATTGAAAAGGCAATTCTACATTGAAAAATATGTCACACCAGCTTTAACATGCGACTGCGCTTGATATGATACAAGACATAAGAAGACTAAGTGCGTACAGCCTTCGATAAATGGACTATGCAACAAAGAGCTTTTTTCAATTTTAAACTTGTATCTGTAAATTGAAAATGGAGAAAAGCGTACGTATATAAAATGTTTTGAGTGTAATCCTAGAGTACTTATTTAAGATAATAAATGATTATTATCTTAAATAAGTAATAATAGTAGTAAGTGTAGTTATACAAGTAAAATATAGAAAATCATGAACAATTTTGCTCAATTGTCTAAAATTAAAATTTTTACAATGAAGAGAAAGACCGACTATAAAATACTTTCTTGGAAATTAAAATTTTTCAACACCTCTGTGTAGAGAAGTACTCTTGCAACAAAAGGCGCCTCTCACCCCACTTCTTATATTTCGGCCGTTTTAAAAATAAATTTTACCTACATATAGATACGTCATTAAGACCCGTATTTATAATTCGCTCTAAAGTCTGAGATACCTTTTTCATTCATACATATGTAATTTATTAATGAAAACAGTATCTTAAGATAGATATGAGACTTTAGTGGCTAATGTTATAATAATTAAAACAAGTAATTTTAAGTGAATTATGAAAGAACCTAGTGGTTATACCATAAACGAAAGTGAAGTATCCTTTCCGATAGAGAGAGAGAGAGAGAGAGAGGGAGAGAGAGAGAGGGAGAGAGAGAAAGATCACTATTCGACGTTTAAGCATCCAACCAATCAGCACAGTCTAATTCGAAATCGTCCACCCATCCAAAGTCATAACAGTTTCATTGCTTGATCTTGCTGCTTCACCGATCATAGGTGGTAATTGGATTCGTATAATTGCCATTCTGTTTGTGCTTGTTCTAGACGTAGGTTACCTACGCTGAACGAGAAAGACCTTAATCCTGTAAGAGTTATTCTTTTGTAAGAAAAAAGGAAAAGAAATATTTTTATATCTCTCACTCCTATAATTTCTTGAATAGAGTTTAATTCCCCAATTTTTTGACTAGATCTTGTCCCACTACAATTGCATGTAAAAACATAAAATCTTATCAAAAAGCCATCCAAAATAAAACTCACGAACAAACATACATAACCATACCACCTAAACAAATACTAAACACAGAATTGACAAAGGCTAATTCTTATAATGCCACAATCAATGTACACAGATAAAATATAACCGCCATGTTTACAAGATGGCGTCGCAATTTGAATTTCGAATGTTATCGCGCCGGGGTCAGCGCTTCCTATCGCATTTATCGGCGTCACTTCCGCTTGGATGTTTGAAATATTGAATTTTTTTCTTTAAATGTCGTTCGTTTGAATTTTTTTTTTAATTTCTGACCATTTCATGGGTGTCAATGGGCTTATCGGTTTACGTGGAAATAATACAAAATATATTTATGTAGTATTTTTCGTGCAGTCAAACAGATATTAATATTTTAAAATTTAGAGTCAGTAGTGTTAAATCCACTTACTTATTTATTATTTAAGATTAACAATGTTTAGTACAGATCAAATTTCACCGTTAAAGTTAAGGCCGTCGAACGCAGCGGCACACATGTCTAGCTGCAAACATACTATAGTGGATAGACTAGACTAGACTATAGTGGGTTCAATTACCATTCGGAAAATATTCTGAATTATTTTCTCTCAAGCGAGAAAATAATTCAGAATATTTCCGAGTGAGAGACACTTAGGTAATAAGGCAAATTTAGAACATTGGCGATGGGGAACGGAGTGATAGTAGGTTCCCTCAATCCACCCTGCTTTATGAGAATATATATTTTAATAAATAAAAAGCTATTCATTTTAATAAATTTTACAGCGGATAATGTAGAGAAAGTGCAGTCATTAGTTTCTCCGCAAAATATATTGAAAAGACTTAATACTTGTATATTTAACATTAGAACTCTTAACAACTGTAAAACCAAGAACAAAATATAAAATTTAAATAAGCAAGTGAACTTTCGACTTTAGAATTGAATTATAAAATTATTTACTGTTATATTATACTTATAAATGTTTCCAGTTTCCCTTCCAATCAAAAAAAATAAAGGCAATTTTGCTTTGCGACAGTTGAGCATTCGATTCCCATTTGGGGGAATGAATTATTTTCATTGGCTCACTTTGGCAAAATGTTAAAGCGCAGCGTTAATTTCCGCAATTAAACACGCAATATAACTCTTATTTCACATACATGAAAAAAGTTTAAAATTCTAAATACACATTAATAAGTATGAAAGAGAGCTATATCTATGTAAATCTCCTAACATTTCTTTAGCTTTTGAATTCCAAATCTATTCCCTTACACATCAAAATTCATCCTATTTGGTTTCAAATTCATACTTATGAACTTAAAATTCATTTTTTTTATCAACAGACCAACGTATCCCGATGCTTATCTAACCCTCCAGCTACTATGTTTCAGAATTCAGGTAACTAAAGTTGAGGACCATTGATCTAGTTTAAGCAACTATACGCGGAAATGGCAAAAATTCATCATTTCTCCAATGGGGGAACCCATGGAAGTTTGTTAGCCTTGCCATTAAAAGTATATAGCTTTTCCCTGTGACTTCGCTCGAATTTTAAATGGAAATAATAGCCAAGTTGTGTTTGACACGTGACCCATACTAAATGCTCGAAGACACTCATGGGATGTTAAAGTAAAAGCTACAGCCTTCTTCAATAGAACATCTGACAAAAAAATATTTTTTCATTTGGAGCGAGTATTCCCTGAGATTAGCACGTTTAAACAAACAATCTCTTCAGCTTTATAATATACTCGTAAATAAGTATGGATACTTAGTGTATAATACTTTGAGAGAGTATTTTATTTAGTTTCATAATAGTATTCCTTAGAACCTAGTGTTATGACACTCTGTTTCCATTAAGATATTTCCTTTTTGTCGAATTCAGGAGGAATTTATCTTCTTATTGTTTTATTCATGTACACGTTCACGTATTGACGTCTATAACGTCATATTCAACGGTACCTACTAGGCAAAAAATGTAAAAGCTAGATTCAATTCAAAAGACACACCCATCCACAAACATTTTATATAATTACACGAATTACACGTAAATACATAAAAGAAAAAGAAAAAAAAAAGATAATTGAATGATTAATCAACGTACAGCTCTCACTGCAGAGAGAATGGCGAGAGAACAAAAGGTCTAAAGGACCTCTAAGAATAAGATTTTAAATAATTCACCCCCCTAAAAACGCAAAATGAGGGTTGGAATTATATGATTTCGTACTAAAATTCTATAAAAAAAATAATATACTATTTTTTTTCTTGATCCTTCCAAATTTTGTACAAAATTTTAGGTCGTATATCATTAATATACAAATAGCACTGTTAAAATGAATGTGGTCAGAACTCGAATTAATTATTTTTATTTCCCTGCTCAGTAAAGAAAGATAAAATGCAGCGTTGACTTCCGCAACTCAAAAAGTAATGTCTGGAATTCGATCGAAAAGCAGAAAATGTAGTATCTTAACACTACTAAATGGGGGATACAACGTGAATCTGGGAATAAAATCGAGACATTATCACTAATACAAGCACATGTATGTAAAGAAAACGCATCATAGTCGAAACCTAGCATGTAATATTAACTATACTAAATTATAGGGCTGTGAAATTAATATATATTAAGTATCAAAACGTATATAAACACTCACTGTACAGCTGTATAAGTGGCAACCCTGTAATGTAGTCGGAGAGCGGCCATTAGTTGTGAATTGGGGTCAATTGTTGTTTGTCCATTCTGCTCGTTACGGCGGCCATATTTGAAATAATTTGGAAATGGAACGCGTTTTGGCGGGAATGGCCGTGGGCTGATTAGGTGTTTTTTTTATTTATTTATTTGGTAGTAATATAAAATATAGAGTCACATCTTTTTCAGGCCTATTTTTAAAAATATATTGAAAAACCCTTGTTACTTTGACAAAGAACGACAAAAAAGTATTTTAAATTACACTTGTTACGGCGGCCCTATGGCGAATTGTCTAGTATAGGTTTATGCTTGTTAATTTATGTTTAATTTTTATTACTCTGTACATTACGGAAAGGACAAATATTCATCATTCATTTGACAGTTTTCATTTATTCAGCGGCCATTTTGAGATAATATGAATACGGACGCGCTTTGGCGGGAATGGTTGTTAAGACGATTTATTTTGTTATTTGAAACACATGAAAACTTCCCTTCTCTGGTGTCGAAATTTGGGCGGCGAGTGAAAAACAGAGTGTCTTAACACCAGGCTTCCTCTGTCTCCCTTGCTATATTCGGGATACAGCGTGAAGCTAAAAAAAATCAAATGTATATCTTTTTAGAAAACCCTACCTAAATCGGTGTAGCTAGTATCAAATCTTAACGTTAACGGTTACAGTAAATCGCTGCAGGACCTTTTCGCTTATAATTACATTTTGCCTTGTTTTTATTTATATACGGCATGGGAGGAAGATTGGTTTTTGCTATTAAGTAAGAAATTGTTGGCAATCTGGGTTATTTATTTTGCTATTTACCTACTTTTTGTTAGTGATTGCTTGGATGGAACTATACTTATTTTTTTCACTGTCTTATGCCGTATCTCCTGTTTAGCAATTTCTATCTAATTTTTAAATCGCGGAACCCAACGCCGTTTTATTTATTTATTTATTATATATTTATTATTTGTTTCAAACATTCAACCGATTAATAAAGATAGTGATAAAGAAGTTCATTCTTTGTTACTGCGAATTTTAGTAACAGTAATTTAGTTTACTATACATTTTCCTCATACCCAATTAGTTTTTGAAGTACATACAAAAAAAAGAGAATAATATTAAATTTTCAAATAGAAATACATATATTTTAAGTATATAAGTTGCCGTACGTATGTTATCAGTTAACGGAAGCGGTTCGAACCGGATTTGATAAAAAAAATGTTATGTATAGCGTTATAAAAATCTATTGTAGGCGCAAGATTTTATTATAATCTTATTTTTTAGTCCACGATGTATCCTGACGGAAGATAAAACTTAATCTCTACGTTCTCCATTTCCTCTCGACGTCGCGCTTCGTCTTGTTGCCAGAGCATACATTAAAAAAAATGTTTTCATTTATTTATTCTCTCTGTGGGAGTGAATCCACGACCGTCACCTTTACAGTTAGATACAGTGCCGCTGCGCTACGACAGTCCCTTACTGCCTATAGAATTTTCCTTGTATACCACTATATATAGACATGTAATCTAATTTACTCTATTTTATTAACATTTTCCTTGATATGCCTTTATAACATTGTTTTATATACTTAATAATAGCTACTAGAGACCAGTCGTGTAATAATGGCACAAGCGTGCGACTGTAACCGCCACAGGTGGTGGGTTCGATTCCCGATTAGAGGAATTGAAATACTAATTTTCTAAAGCTCAGCTTTGAGTTCCGCCAGTCATACTGCTATGTCACAGAATTGCCATATTCTGGGAGTGGGTAACGGAAGCGACTTATTAGGAACGCAGTGTCTTTACACTATGTTCCCAGATTCTCTCTGTCTATCCCGCCATATGCAGGATACTAATGCATGTAGCTAAATATATATTTTTAATATAGATTTTGTCTGCGCTTTCGTCCGCATGGTCAAATTGAAAATGTATAAGAATTATTATTAGGCTATAGTTTTCATCGATATCAAACATTAAGAGTTCCTGAGATTAGCGCGTTCAACGCAAATAAACTCTTCAGTTTTATAATATTAGTAGGTATTGAAGTAATAGGGTAGGCGCTGGGTTCCCTTTAAAGCAATACATATAATAACAATAGTGAAAGAAGATATTTAAAAAAACACATAAAAAAGAATTGTTACACATTTCTCAGAAACTTGGCTATTTATTGTAACGTGATCTTATTCTCATTGACTCATCTATTTCATTTAACAAAATTCCTTACTACTGAACTAATGATTTAACCATTAGTTTCTTAGTAATCAAATTTATTTATGTTATTCTAATTCTGTTAAGAGTAGTAGGTTCATAATTTATACATAGAAATGTTTCGTTGGTAAAATAACACACATTCTCTATAGCAGCAAGTTAGCAAGGGCAGAGGGAACCCAGACCACTGCTTTCCCCACGCACCGCCTAATTTACGAGACATTGTGTGTTGTTTGATGAAACTAAACGCCACGTTTAATCTTTTAACTGAGTCGAGGAAATAAAAAAATAATTCTACCGAGTGGGAATCGAATCCATAACCGTTTGTAGCGAACTTATGTGTCGTTGTGCCACAATGTTATTATTAAAACAAAAAACCCAACTGCATGCATGTATACATGCTTAAAATAGTAAGCTAAAAGGGGGAAAATAAGTTAAACTAAATAATGTTACCTTTTTAGTAGCTTTTTTATTAAGTCGAGTTATAACCATATTATAAAATAAATAAAAAACGGAATTTGACGCACTTGTATCATTATGAAACTTCAGTTATATGAAGCTTAGGTAACAATACAATAATATGTTATCATAGAGCTGGTCTGATGATGGAGCCAAGATCTGAACTCTGCAGAGCTTACTACTAAAGCACTCGAGCTTAAACTCATATAATTTATAACTCCAAGCACATTCTGTAAGCACTT
This sequence comes from Heliconius nattereri, assembly GCA_013403645.1. NCBI lineage: Eukaryota > Metazoa > Arthropoda > Insecta > Lepidoptera > Nymphalidae > Heliconius > Heliconius nattereri. The sequence goes on from JAAIXI010000232.1 coordinate 10,530,622, forward strand.
GTAGCACTTGGAGTAAAATTTTTTTTTTATTAGTTTTCCATATGTACTACGCTTATACCAACCTCTTAAGGAACCGCTTAGCAACCGAGTAATAAATAATAATAAATAATTAAAAAAAAAACTAACCAAATAGAAAAAAAAACAGCTAAACTTCACGAAACACCGTTACCGGCATTGTGAGTGAAATTTCAAATGAATTACTTACCTTTTGTCCTGATTTCATTGTTATACTACAGCTGCTTGGATCAACTTAAGGGGCGTGACTTACAATTTTGAAAATTCAACCCTAAAGGTTCCAAACTAGGGGTTATTTTGAAATAGGGGTTGTAAATAAAAAAATGATGCAATCAAAGTACAGAGTGGGTACACATGTTTTGGAGATTTCGTGTAACAAAAGGGCAAGCATAGTCAGTCAATTTGCAATAGGTTTTTATGGAACATGAATTGTAATAATAATATATTTTATTTATTATTGTTAACCGATTTCAAAGCAAGTAAATGCTGATTTTGATTATTATCGACATATTTCGTATACGCTTTATTTAATGTAGTCCGATTATAAACGCCGCGAGTGGGCTCTGACGAAAGGTATCGTGTTGGTTGGCGGAACCTAACGCCGCGCTTTATTTACCCAGACAAAGGTGGAAATATTGAACATAATAATTTCCCTAATTGGGAATCGATCACGTTACTTTCATATTTAAAAATTATTATTTTAAATACAGTAATTTCCCACAGAGTTACATATTACAAAGTACAAAGTTATTTTTAACTTCTACACCCACTACAAGTATAGGCATGCAATGAACTGGATTTAATTTTTATCAAGTAGAAAATTGTTCGAGCTTAGACGTAAGGGGTGGGAATATGATTCTATATATGTATGTACATAGTGTTAACACCATTGTAGCGCAGTTATTAAGTATCTGAGTCCACGTGATGATTGTGGATTCCAATTTTCATATAGTAGGAGGAGCGACGTTTGTGGATTTGATTACCACTCGGGGGACTTTTTATTATATAAATTTATGAAGCAATATATTATATTCATAAAATATATTAATAGATGAATATATAGATAGCATATCTTTCAATCTTTTATCTTATCGTTATCTAGATTCTACTATACTTCTACGTACTACATGTCGCCGATGTTTGGAAATCACACCCATAAGTCTGTTTACAATCACAAGTTGCGGCCATGACAGCCTTACTCATAAATTACCTATATAATAGCAGGGTAAACAAAAGGACCCTGATTAACATTCCGTTTCCCACGTTCCGCCGAATTCTGGTGGAACTCAACGCCGCGCTATGCCTCGTTACCAGAGCGAGGAAATGAAAATATTAAATATTCCGTGTCGTGGGAATCGAACCCACGACTGTCCTCAATAATTATAATCTACATACATACAAACATAGAACAAGGGATAAAATGTTTAGAAAATTCACGACGAATCGCTCAAGAAATCCGTTAAAACCTTTTGTACGTTGGAATTGATTTTTTTTGAGAGCTACTATATACCACCCCTATTTCTTGGCATGAAGGGGTGTATGTCGTATGGTGTCAAAGGAAAGATTTTGACCGCTAAACCCCCTTAGAGGAGACGAGAGGAATTGAAGATTTTCAGTTTCAGTACAAGTTTTAGATCAAAAAATGTGTTTCAGGATGGAAAATTCTAGTTTGTAAGTCTGGATATTTATGGATATTGGGTTAAAAGCTTGAAATGTCTGTCCCTATATTTTTGTTGTGTCGTAGCTACAAAACAGATGGACCAATTTTGATAACGTTTCTTTGGTTTGAAAGGTGACGTAATTGAATCCATGATTTCAGTTGCTATTTGAAGAATATGAGCTCTTTTCTGGGTCACGACTGTCTCAATAATGATCCTACAAATTATTTATTATTATATATTTACCCATAAATCTTACAATGGGTACCAGAGTTCATAAAACTAGAGTGAAATTATCAGAATGTTGTAATAAATAGGATTGATTTATTTGCATCTTGTTACTGTATTCACATATTTTTGACAATAAATTTTCATTTCATTTCATATTTATATATATTAATCGGGTGAAGCCACGTTTGTTCCGCTAGTTATTTTCATATATGTATAAGAGATTAAGAATGCTAGATTATATTATTAGTATTAAGTAACGCATTTCCGAGAACCTCAGTACAAAGTCCTATTGAATTTCAATAAAAGGCGCGGTAAGCTAAATCTTGATGTTTTTAAAACAACCACTCAGTTATGTCTAGAATTGATACTTAAATTTCTGTTGAACTGATTATTTAATAAATATTACTGGTTCGATTTCCAATTGAATAGAAAAATTATGAAAAAAAAACAGTCAAAAGCGTTATCAAATTTCTATATTAAATAGAGAAAGTAAAAATCAACTATTCTTATAAGTTATAACAGAAAAGGTATACGTAGTAAACTATATGAAAATATTAATATCATTATCTCGAGTGAGAAACAAACCTTACACTTACACTCAGAAGCTGTGTCCCTGAGCCACAGCGGCCACAGACAACGGATTTATAGAGAAAAATAGCTTTCTTTAAACCGCTCCTTCTAAATGGACTATACTACAAAAAAAAATATTTTGTATAAGACAATCCATTCCTCAAGGAAGGTTATAGGGCTCTATCACATATCTATACTAATATAATAAAGCGGAAGAGTTTGTTTGTTTGAACGCTAAGATCACTAATCTACAGATCCGATTTACTTTGTTTTTGTTTTGAATGAAAGCTGCATTCTTCAAAAGTGTTATAGGCTTATATAACATTACATTACACATTTATAGTAATATATTTTAAAGTATTTTCTAATTTGACATGCAATTTATTCTGCCATGTTAATAACAACCGTAGCGTCGCTACGCGACCGTTACCGCGACATTTTGATATTCATCCTTATGAAAATAAATATAATAGTCACTTTTAGCATTTTATCTAGATTGAAATTATAATTTACTGTATAATATTCTAATAAATAATTAAGACTGATTCGAAATGACTAAGCCTTTGGGCGGCATAGTATGACCGACGCGAACGGGCAGATGATGTTGACGAGTTTATAAATTTTCATACATTTTCGAACTTTATTTGCTGTTTATAATTAATTTACCACAAAATACACTTTGGTTCCCTTCTTATTTTATTTGATGATGCTGGCAAAAATGATTCTTTTAGATAGTTTTTAGGTAATTTTTCTATATATTCAGAATATCCTTCAGTTACTTTTACTTCTTATGTTGGTTCATTTCAATTTCTCAGATATTTTTTCTAATAATATGTCTCTACTTATTATTCTTTTTGATTATCTAAGCTTATATTTTCTTACTAATTCTATTGAAAACTGAAACTAATATATTTAATAAATATTCTTATAGTTTAAGCAGGCGTAGCCGCGTCCGGGTTCACTAGTCGTATATAATCGTATGTTATTTGTATTACGAAAACATTAAAATTTAAACTTAGCAGCGACATCGTTGCTGTCCTCGATGGTTATCACTTATCAAAGTTATCAGTGAACGAAGGCCGCGTTATCAACACTGTATGGCGTTATACAATTAATACAATTGTTATTCTATATATTAAAAAAATGCCAAAAAAGTGTTAAATTAATTAATATGAAGCCTTTATTTATCACTGAACACGCAATGTTTCGAAAATTTGGCGGAAAGTGAAGCTAAAAAAATTAATAGTTAGTTTCATTACAAAAATCTACTAAAATATAAATTATTTTATTTTAAACTCTTATTTCTTGTTCTTATAAATTCAACCCACTACCTTATAGCATATAGCAGCATAGTCCAATGATTGGACTATACAGCCAAAGTTATTTCATACATTGTTTTAATATCTGCTTTACACGAAGATGACGCAATTCACATCTGCTATGTCTCTTTAAATTAATCTATACATTATAAACACAAGTATGTATGAAACTAACTGATGCTATCTAAAAAATGTGTTAGGTTAAACGCGCTAATCTCAAGAACCAGTGGTTCGAATTGAAAAATGGTAGGTAGAGTGATATTAGTGTTAAGGCACTCCTTTCTTCACTTTCCAACCGTCATAGAGACAAGCAATGAAATGTATACTTATTCTGTACCATCGCTATGAATTACAGATAACTAGTCACTAATCTTACTTGGGCATGATAAAAAAAATTTAAAAAAACTATATTTTTTGTCTATTTGTCTGTGTATTTGTGCGCGCTTCTCCCAGGAAAGGGCTTAACCGATTTAAATGCCGTTTTCACTATTGTATTTTTGTAAATTCCCATAAAATTTTCTGTTTTATTTCAATTAGTTCATAAATTAAATAGTTATATCCCGCAGAGAAAGTTGAGGTACAGCTAGTAAGCACAAAGAAAAAAAATAGAAAATAGAAAACAATCACCACGCATCCCCTCTTCCTACAAATAACAAATATTACATACACGTTCATACAATGATTGAATACTCTCCGGACGTGTATGTATGTACATAAGTAGGTACATCTGTTAATCCATTTGGGCCCGCAATAGTCATGTATTTGTAGGGCCGATATCATTTTGTATAGAAAATAGGATATTTTTTGTCTAGTCTAACTTTTTTTTTAGTTTACAGTAAATGTTACTTTGCACATAAAAAGGTAGCTTTACACTTTTTCCCGCTTAGCAGGGTAAGAAGAGAGGGATAGTGTTGAGATCTTTTCACTTTGTACCCAATTTTCAAGACATTTCTTGATAGAATTAAATCCTTTACTAACCGGATAGTCTAATTTCAGAGGAAGGTTATAATTCTACATCCGTTAATCTTTATTTATTTTTATCACATTAATCTTCACTTACTTTATTTTTTTTTTATCATTTTGTAAATACGCAGGTAGAAGCTAGTGGCTATATAAGTCCCTATACATTTTACACCAATAGATCGCCAGCTTCGCAATAAAACCAACCACGTCTAGGGAAATACAGTACAAGTTCTAGGAGTTTCAATCTTAAAGTTAAAGAATACTTTTATAGAAAGAACTTTTTCCTAGCAATTAGATAAGTTTAATTACAGTACAGTCTCGGAAGGCATGGAGTTTGCAAATTAGAAAAAAATATTTTTTTTATCTATTTACTATCGTTTAGAAATAGATAGTCTTCTTCTTTTCTTAGTAGAATCGCCTTGGTGGCATATGACACTAATAACATTTTAATTTAACCAGGCAAAAAGCGCTTGTAAATTACTAATAGATTTATTGAATTATCTAATTGACTGTATGTGATTCTTTATCTTATTTTACAAGCATAGACACTTTTCGTCTAATAATATATATAATAGGGTAGCCGATAGATTCCATTAAAACACGCATCTGACATATAAAAATACAAATCAATGTTTGACTTGACAACGTCTTACAAATCGATGAACGCCAGCTACACGCATGACTGTAACGTCCTAGAGGAACCTAGTCTTCTGTTCCTAATTTTGCGTACAATTTTTCGAGTCGCGACTGGACTGGATATATTTTTTAAGGACAAATATAATGCTGCAATAACGTAAAAAAAAATAACTATGCCTCAGTTGATAAAAAAATGTTTATAAAAACATATAGCCACTAAAATCACATATAAATATTTTCCTACAAACGAGTCACAGACTCTACTTTGCACATTTTTTTAGTTACCAAAAACATAAACGCTACTAAGACATTTGTTCATTCAACATTATCAGTATGTTTGCTCAGACGAATTACAACCAAAACTAAGGTCTAAGCCAAGCCAAATAAAACAAAAACCTCATGGTCATCCTACCAAAAAATCGACTCCCGCGCATCTGCCACGCACGTGGTTAGGATTTTGACAATATGGCATGAGAATGCGGGCTTTCAATGGGGCCCGTTGCTTTGTCGTATAGGGGTGGCTATTATGGGACCAAGGTTCAATTCTGATCGCATTGTGTATTACTGATTGTAGTTAGATAAAAAAAAATGTCTATTGCGTTTATTTGTATGAACTGATTGATTGTTTGCTTTAAAATCGGTATACCGATGTACTTATAAATCTTTCAAATTAAGCAAACCAATTTATTGCGGTTTTCGCGAAGAAGATTTCTATATTATCTATATATGAACATGTTTATATGAACAAATTATAAAATTTAGAGAACGAAGCTTATTTTTTTTAATTGACTTGAAAAAAGAAACTAAAAAATGCGTCTCACTTTTCCCTTTTATTCGTCTTTTTTGATATTGTTAATACGAAACTGAGCACTTTAATATTTTTAAAAATATAAAAAAATACTGATGTTCATTATGAGTTGATAGCGTAGTAGCCTTCCTTGATACATCGACTATCCAATACTAAAATAATTTTTCAAATTGAAATTGTAATTCCTGAGATAAGCGCATTCAACCAAACAAACTCTATAATATTAGAACAGATGACATGCATAGCTTAGGAGATTACTAGTGAAAAATCCATACGAACTAAAAAAAATCGCTTCAAAGCTAAAATCGTATAGAACTATTTTGAAACAGTGAATTCTATAGAACAAAGTTGAAAGAAATAGTACCAACGTTTTTACTCACAGCGGTGCCCAATTGATTACACGTTTTAAATGAAACGTGAACTTTTAAATAAGGGCTCTACTTTTTTCGAATATCCATCCATTTCTATATATGTACATTAAACATATATATAAAATAAATCTATACATATTATAATTGTACCTGATTGCTGTCAGAACATATCTCTCGTACTTATATTTATATGAGAAAAAAAAAACTATTTATCAGTGTAATAGAAAACAAAACAGTGCTTTTTAGTTTTATTGTCTGTGCGTTTGTGCACACAAAGCTCAGTAACCTTCTGACAAGCTTTCATTAAGATTTAGTTTATGTTTTATTTCAATCGATTCATAAATAAAAAAGTTATTATAATATTAAGAACTTTGGTTCAACAACATTGCTTCTAAATAACTGGCAATTTTTTCTCCAAATATTGTATCCCTTCCATAACAAATATTAGAGCCCATTATCTATATTATAAAACATATCAATACATTGATAACTGAAAAACGAAGTGTCTTTTTCTCTGCAGCTATATGCAATAGATAATTAAAATAAAACTTATACAGGCACATATGTACATACATACATATGTTATATATATATAAAAAACACAAAGAGCTCAGATGACACATAATTTTTAGAGTTTCTAACGAATACCTGACGTTCTCACTTTTATATTAAAACCCTTTGAACTATTCCATTCGGGGGGATGACGATTTTTTAAATTAAAACGCCGTAGCGTACGCGTTTTGAATTGTTTGAATCATTTTTATCATGTGGTAGACTTACAGGGCTGTCAGTATTGACAGTTTTAGCGACTTCACGCTATATCCCGCAAATAGCAGGATATCTAAGGAACATAGTGATAAGACACTCCGTTACGTGCACTTTCCAATTCTCGGGACATTTTTTATTGAGTGACGGTACTCAACGCCGTGCCTTATCATGTTGCCAAAGGAAATGAATTCCCCTAATGGGAATAAAAAAATTTAATATAAAAGTTTGTAATCAAGAACATCGAGGAAGCATTGCATTTATCCTTAAGTAATTTGTTTTTATCAAGCGAAGCGAACGGCGTAGCGAGCGAGAATCTATATTTTTTGTAAATATTATTATCAGTTTCGACTGTCTGTCCATCTTATTGTGTTACGTCACTTCATGTACTGGTATGTAGCTTTATTAATTCATTTACTATTTCTATTTATAACTATGAATGGTCAAAACTATTGGTCTTTATGAGACACCTAGTTTAGTTATTGTCTGAATAGACACGCCATAGTTGTGGGTTCAAAATTCAAATCCCTTTTGATGGAAAATTTTTAGATAGATAGAAACTTGAGACTGGATTTCTATAAACTGTTGTTTTTTTAAATTTTGTTTTAACTTTCAGGTATGTCCTGCAATGGCATTGAGCGGTGGAACTCAAAGCGAAAAGCGTGGAAATAAAAATGATTCTAGCCCCCCGAGTCGATTTTGATTTTACTAAACCGAGTATAAAATACCTTTAACACTAGCTTATTATGTATTTTTTTTCATTCCCAGTAGGTACTCGTGCCATATTGTGTAAGGATTCAATTGATAAGACGATATATAATAATAAGTTTGTAACTGATAAGAAATTAGAACGATGTGTTTTTACAACGTATAGTAATTACGTTTAGTTGATATAAACTATAACATGTACCTACGTATTTTAGATATTGTGGTTTTGGTAGACACAGTGCGCGGTTATGTTCCGCCACTTAACAAGCAGCGTCTTGAAAATTAAAAAGAAAAGAGGCGTTTTGACTGTTTATGCACAGATATACAGAGTGTAGACACTCTGACAATAGGACCGTAAGAAAATACCTTCATAAAATTGTTAAAACACAAATCACAATGTCGGCGGTTGAGTATTGGAACTCAACGCCGCAAGTTTCTACTTAAAGTTAAAACAAGATATGTAACAAAAAATAAAAGTTAATACAATATTACTTTACATAACAGATAGCTTTAATGGAATGGGAGCGGTTGGGGTGTGGAGCTCTATAACTTAGCTAACGCGTATTTTAAGGAAATTATTAAATTTCATTCAAAAAATGTGTTGTGAGATCGATTCTCACTAGGGGGAATAATATTAATTTCATTTTCCCGTTCTGATACCCAATGTGTGGCGTTGATTGTCCCCACTAAACACGGTATGTCTCGAAAATTTTGCGGAGTCTTAATATTAGATCAGCGTTAAACTAAAACAAGTATATTTTTGACTTAATTATATAAATATTTATAGTTTTATAAGCTATGTTTAATAATTAATATAGATAAAAAACAAATTAAAACTCACCATTCATACTAAGTGCTTCAGTTTCACAAAAAAAAAAAGAAAAAAATCCGCCATCATGAAATTATTATTTATAGATCCCGCCAAAACCTTGACACTGACTTGAGATTAACTATTTTTCTATCATTTTTAAAACTTTAAACACTCATTTTATTGAATATATAACATGTAATATAAACATTTTTTTGTTTATTAACTTATTTTTAAATATTTATGTGCCTTTAGCTTGATTTTTTAGTAAAATAAAGACATGTTACACGTTTTTCGTTCAGAACGAAACTGACGAACTGAATGAGTGACAGAAATAGAAGGGAGGTATTTGGTTCTAGCAATAAAGCGCTTGCAGCGCTCTGTGATTTATTAGTTTTATTATCTGTATTTTTCTTTATATGTATGTCGAAATTTAAATTTTAGTTTTTTTATAGTTATTGAACGTTTATAAATTTTGTTTTTACTTAAAATGAACTTTCATGTTTTTATGTCAATTAGTAACAAGTACTTATTTATATTGATTATAAGAAATTTACTTGTGTTATTCATTTATTTCCTATTTTCTTACAAAATCTAAAATTTGATAAATTTATTGAAATGAAATTAAGCACTCTTGAAACGCCTTAAGCAGGTCAACTAAACTATCCTAAATTGCTATTATTTGTTATTTATTAATTATACCAAAAAAATACTATTTAAAAAAATAATAATATTATAAAGCGCTGTAGCGCTTACACAAATATTAACTAGGCGTTATTAACCAATAGTGTTCTTTTTTCAGCTCCCAATAAAATGGTCAGTGGCTCCGAAACTATTATCGCAAATTAAATAAATATTATTTAATAATGAGGAAAAATTAAATAATATATGTGTATATACATAGTTTAATACACTAATTACAGTAAGATAAGAGCTATGGAATGGTCACATGTTGATAATAACAGCTACTCAATTGGTTAATAAATATTTAAAGTTTGATATAAATATTTTACAGATTACTAGTTTTTATTTCCAACTTTATCCGTTTTCAAACAGCGCGCACGGCTAAAGACACTCTTTAGTTTTATATTATAAGAAAAAGATAGATAGATAATTATAAATATTAAAAGAACATTGTTAGTATTTTAAACATCTATTTATTACACTAGTGTATATAATATGTATATATAATATTATAATTAAAATGATAATTTAAAAAAAGAAAATTAATAGAAATTTTATATACTGCAATGTAAATTTGAGTTATGCTAAAAATGAAATCAAAGTGAATGAAATATAGCCTTCCCTTATCTCTAAATTTCATTTTGTAAACATCAAAACGTGACAGTGATGTTGGTGAAATAATTCGCTGTTCGCGAGATTCTGTTTGATGTGTACTAATAAAATATTTATGTTAAAATTCCTCAGAGAAAAATGTTGTTATTTAAGATGTTGAAATTTTAACATTGTTATTTAATCAAATCAAAGGAATTACGTGGTGTTAGTAGACTAATATTGTTTATTTGATATCATGTCATTTTGGTAAATATATACTTATAAATGTATACTTAGCTTTTAGAAAATAAAATTCGAAGATAAATCTTTAGTAATATCTTAGAAGATTACAAAAAGTATTGAGTTAGCAATACCATTGCCACTAACAGAGGAAGACACTTAAATGTTTCTAAAACACGACAAAGTTTTGTACAATGAGGCGTTTAAAAGTTTTAGATATTTTTTGTGTTTCCTTTTTTTGTGTTAACTTTTCGAAAACATTTAAATTGTAAAATTTTATTTTTGTTAATAAAAATAAGGAGCCCTTCTTAATAAACATAGAATTTAAAATTCAAGTTAAATAATCATTCTATTAACAATATCAGATCTTATAAACATCTTTATTATTCATAAGTTATTATTTATTATTATTCATAAGTTTAAAATAAATGATTTGAAATCTAAAGTTTACAGTACTTATAAAACCGATATAATATTATATTTTAAAAACCACAAGAACTTGTTCAGAAGCGAAAAAATTAAAAGCAAGAAATCATAGACTGAATTTCAAATGAATACCTAGCAATGCTACAGTGCTTAATAGATAAGTTTTTGGCTTATATTTTAGCACAGTTTCCGTGCTAATTAACTTAGTCGAACTTTGTTACGATTTCCTTTAATTAACATTTCGTGAACAACCTTAAAAAATATCGTCCACTTCAAACCTTACTGTAATATCAAACGTCAAATTAATAATCACTCAAAACTCCGACGTAGCCAGCGCACCGTAAACCACGTAAACGGCTTGAAAACGTAATTTTTTTTCAGTTTCAGCATTGTGACTTGGAAATTTCAACGTGAAGTAATGCAAATACTGTGTTGGCAGGCAAAAGCGACTATAATTACGCTCTTGGGGGGAATCATGGCGTGGGGTCTGAAATTTTAGTAACAGCGGAAAGCATAGCTAGCTTTTAGCACAATGAATCTAGGAAAGAACGTAACTTTGACAATAGTATATAAATTTTCTCAACGTTCAAGACCAGAACTTTCAAAAAGTTCAAAATCCACAGTTACTTTCGTATCAAAAAAACATTAGACTACAGGTTTATGGAAATATACGTGTTGATTACGTTTTTTAATATACTAACCTAGAAACACATTAAAGTAAAATTATGGAAAAATCGCACTACTGTAAATTAAACATAACGTAAAAAATCTATCCAACGCTATTATTTTTAAAAATATATATGAATCAATGTTGGTGTCAGTTATAAAAATTTAAGTATAACATTTATCAAGTGAGTGAGACTCTGCACTTTAAATTTAAATGAAACATCTACACGCTATAATACACATATTACACCACACATCTCGACCCAGATCCCATCACAACGAGTATGATCTTTTAATGCGTCACTTTGTTCCAGCCGGTGTTTTGTAACTCATAAGGCGTAATGTACCCTCATGGATATGGAACTTCAGGAAATAAAACTATTTTTAGTGCCTTTTACCTCATTTGTTAATTTTAGTTTACTGTTGACCGCAGAGTAAAACGGTATGAGAGTGGATGGTTTAATTACTAACAAAATTACTGTTGGTGGAGAGGTTTGAAATGATATAATGATATAGAAATAGCAATTATAAATATATATTTTTGTTTTATAAAAGAAGGAAAAATATCTGTATACTGTATTGTAGAATTAATATTTTACCAATAGATAATTAATATAATTTGCTGTGTTAGGTCAAGGTAAATATTTTAAATTCAATATTTTTTTGTGTTCGAATTAATAGAGTGAAAAATAACTCCCACAAATATAAGATTATAGAGATATTAAATTGGACTCATTATACAATTTGTTACATTATTTTTTAGCTTTTTATATCTAACTAGCTCATTTTGTACTAAATTATAGAATTAAATTGTTTAATATAACAGCATTGAAGTTATAAATCGGCGATAAACCGAAAAATTACGTTTTTAATAACGCCGAAACCTCCCTGACTAACCAACAGGATTAGAAGGATACATAATTTAGTAAATATATGTACCTACGGTGTTCCTTTTTTATTTTATGAATACCTTTAAACATATAAACATAATATATAAACCTTTATATATATATGTTAGCAATTTGACGCTACATAAAGCGTTATTAATTACGTTTCAGCATCAAATTGAATGTAATCTAATATCTAAAATAAAAATGTAAAGATATCGCCCATAATCAAATTCTAGTACAAATTACATACAAAATTCATCAACACAAGCTTGATACGCCTATCTGCAACGAGATTGTAATGCAATAACCTAAAATTACTGAAAATATTCCACAAGAGGCCTAAGACAATCATAATTGCATAACTCAAACGAAAATATGTCTAGTCGGCCGTGTGTAGTCACTCTAAGGTGAATGTTTTCACTTTAATGAAATTCTCACAGTACCTGTTAGGTAAGTGAATTTGTAACATAATAACGCATAGTTTGGGAACGTGTGCCCTTTGTGCTTTGATACGTAATGAAAATGGCGGATCGAATAATTATCATGTTGTCTTTAGATGTAATAATGTATGTATATTTGTTTAATATGCGGTTTAAGAGCTAAATTTTGAGATGAATTTAATATAAATGTGATGATAAGTGAAGTGTATCTTAATGATTTTTATGGGTAGGCAGAGGGTTTATAGGCGATTATTTGTTTTAACAACCCACGGTAATTTTGGAGTAAGGAAGAAATACGTTTATTTTCATTTTTGACGATTTAGCAACTTGGTTAATGTCTATTAAATAATTTAAGGTGATCAAGTAACTTACTATAGAAATAGTAGAAATATTGACCTCAGTTAATTGCGAATACCAATCGCTTAAAGTTAAGTTTTTTAACATTTTTAAAGTTACAATGGCATCGATAGTATACTATATTAAATAAATACTGACATTTTTACATTAAAAGTGGACCAAAATATTTATATATGGAACCCTTCCGTTACTGAGTCATTAGCAAACAACGCGCAAACGAAGCTACGAGGCGTTGAATACTGAAAATTGGCATGGACTTAAACGGGAGTAGTAAGGGAGGATTTCTCAAAATTCCTAAGGGAACGAGAAAAACGAGATTTTCTATTTAAGTCTTAGTCCACGCAAACAAAATATCAGGCGACAACTAGTAGTGAATAATCCTATCCCGCAGAATTCAGGAAGTGCCACAGATAAAAGACTCTACCCCATTATTATCCGTTTAGAAGAAAAACCCCAAAATGTGGGTTAAAATAACAATATTACATGTAAATCTGTTGAACCTTTCCGTTAATGAAACAAAATCTTAATGCTTAAACCGCTTTTATTAAAGAGCGTTTTAACTGTTATTACGGTAGCTGTTATAGGACTAGATACGACCGGACGGATGGACCGACACGTGTAATAATACTGATAAGTAGTGAAATAAAGATTTTATATATACATACGGAATTTAAAGGATTTTAGATGTAATAAAGTGTTTTTTTTTACTTTTTCTCTTATATTTATGTATTCTTTTATTATTCTTTGTAGAGACAGAAATGAATGTAAAAACCTCTAGTTTTCAATAACCTAGGCACATTATATATTATATAGTAGGAGAAACCTAATGACATACTAAAATCGAAGGCATAATTTATTTATATATTCTTTTAATTAAGATGTCATTTCACACTGACCATAAATTATTTCTATATAAATAATTTTTTATATTTTATTAGATTAAACATATAAATATTTACATGAAAAGAAAATTTAAATCAGTAGTAATATAGAGCAAAATGTCGAGTAACATCTGAATAAGGGTAGTTAGAGAAGATTAGGGGATGAAATTTCTACCACAAAATCTTTCATTCATTATGATATATTCATATGTAATATTGGGGTACGGTTTGTCTTTCTTTGAATTTCTTTGAAAAAATATGAATTTCTTTGTAAATATGAGTTTTTGTTTTATTGTGGCCTTAAGTTATTGAATACATACAAAATACATAATGTTGTACATTGTAAAATATAAAGATTAAAGAAAAATACATTTAAATCTAATATATAAATAGTAAATATAGTGCATTATAATATTTATTTAAATGTTGAGAGCCACTGCTACTTGTGCGAAACGGCAAAGATATATCCATCCCTTTCTCTCTAACGATTACTTTGAACGAGTGAAAGAGACAAAACACAGACCCTAGCCCAAAGTGCTTGCTACAACTACAAGGGGTCGTGAATGCGCAGTGAATATTTTAGAAATTACTTCACTTGAAATTTTGCTTATTTAGACGTTGATTTTGTAACGTGATTTTGCAAGTTCAAGTTCCATTTTTTAGCTTCACTTTGTATCCCGCACATAGTAGGCTAGGCATAGGCAGTGTCAGGACACTCCGTTTCCTATTTTCCGTCCACATTACCGAGACATTGCTTTGAGTTGAGGACCTGCACACCGAGCTTTGTCTTGTTGTACGAGTAAGGAAATGGAAATAATTAATTCCTCCGAGTAGAAATCAAACTTACAACAGTCGCGTCAACCCTGTGCCAATACAATAATGTATGTAAAGCTTTTCATTCTGTATTAAACTTCCGTTTCCGTTTAACAGAGCCGAGTTAGGCTCTAAAAAGATGATCTACAACAAGTGACCCTATAAATGTAAATATAAATATATCTAATAATACTTACAGCCGATGGTTCCTATTATTGTAGATATATAATCTGTAACAAAATAAATAACATATTAGGATTATATGATTAATTAAAAAAAAGACGCGTTTATT
This sequence comes from Heliconius nattereri, assembly GCA_013403645.1. Taxonomy (NCBI): domain Eukaryota; kingdom Metazoa; phylum Arthropoda; class Insecta; order Lepidoptera; family Nymphalidae; genus Heliconius; species Heliconius nattereri. The sequence goes on from JAAIXI010000232.1 coordinate 10,545,754, forward strand.
AAAATTAAGATTGTAATTGATATTTTAAAAAAATTGTTAACTTAAACTTTTTTAATATATTATTTGTAATTAATTCTCTTTTCTAAGCTCGGCTATACAAAACGCAGCGTTGAGATCCGCAACTCAACATACAGCGTCTCGAAAATTCAACATAAATTGGTAAATGGGGTGTCTTGCACTAGCTTCCTTCCTATCCTGCTACACGCGGGATACAGCGTGAAGCTGCTTAAAATTATTTTTAGGACCAAATATTAATTCAAATCCACAATTAATAAAAAAATCAAGCAATACAACCGGTTATAACCAGTTCTGAAAGCACTTAGTTTTTGGTTTGAAACTTTAAGTGGCTTGTTTAACCGCGGTTAAGGTTTCATCGGTTTACTTATAAAAGTTAAAATAAAGCTTTTTTTATTTTTCTTTAACGACAGAATTAGCGACAACGGAAGTTAAACTTCTTAGTTATTCATTTCGAGTTAGAAAATTTTAACAGATTTCATTTTATATCGTAATTTTCTTGCTGGTTTTTCGCTGACTTTGAACGCGACGCTTGTGTATAGGTATGAATTATATTCATTTCCTCAATTTGATAACAATGCGAAGCGCGGCGTTGAGCTCCGCCATTTAAGAACTAACAAACTAGAGAAACTGAAAATGGATAAAGAGAAACCAACAGGCGAGTGTTTTTTTTTTCAAAAAACAAAATTTTCACTATCTACCCCACAAAAAGGATAAAGCGTGAAGATAAACAAAAAATAATTTTAAACCTCAAAGTTAAATATCAAATTTCTCCACCACAAAGGTAGGATATAGCGGCTTCAAATCTAAATAGCTTTATCGTTCTCGTCTCCACTTCGCTTTTGCCTATAAAACTATGGGGATTAAAAAATATCAAAATCGGCTTATTTCGTTCGCGGCCGGATTACCTAGGGATTTGTGGCAAGCGCGATTTTTCATCACATCGATGGTTCCGTACTGTCCTTTTATAAAGGTAAACATACATATATATTTAGAAGTATTTAGTCATATATATTGAAAATAACTGTAGAAAGGACAATACATGACATTAATAGTTAAAAAAAAGATAATAAAGTAGTTAAAGAAAAAATTTCCTGCCAGACACTGCTATATTAATTCAACGTAGATAGTGAAAAAAAAAAAACTATTAACATTACAGTTCGCCTTCAAACAATAACAATCAAACACAAAGCTAAATCAACCCGGAATTGAACACGCTACCGCCAACAAAAGAGCTATCGGATCGTATTTTTTCTATATTAAAAATAGATATGTATTAATCATCCGTCTACCATTGAAACAAAAGGAAGCCATTGTTTTCAATATTTCAATTATTATTGCAAACAAACGAAAAAAAGGCTTTTTATCTCGAGTTTACTTCAAAAATATAAATAATATGCGCAATTCCTTGATTATTATTCACATTTCATGTACTTGTATTGAAATGGATATGAATCTGTTATCTATTGATGTTGGTGATCGATATTTTCTTAATTAAAATACTCTATATTATTTTATAGAGCTCTGAAAAGAGTTTATAAATATTTTATCATTTTAATTTTTTTAGCTTCAGACTGTATCCCGCATATAGCAGGATAGGCCGAAGAACTCGCACGCACCGAGACATTGCGTGACAAGTGGCGGGAGTCGACGTCGTGTTTTATCTTCTTACCAGAACGAAGAAAAGAAAATAATTACCCTGAGTGGCAATCAAATCCACAGGCGCTATGCTTTTTTGTAACATATAAAAAAATCTTTTAAAGCAAATAATCCTCTACATGATGCTGTTATTTGAGTAATGTATATATGATATATACATATTTAAAATGAGCCTAAAGCTAAAACTGTTCTTCATTTGCCACTTAATTGACACCTTTACACTTGGCGGAACTTAACGACACATTGGTTAACATTTATAAAATGTATGTTCCATAATAATAACGGCTATATTATTATAAATCAATCAAGAATCGCAAATAATAAATTTCGTACAAAAATATTTTTTTAACGGATCCCCAAAAACTCTTAAGCTAATTGGCGTCATTGAGAATCGAGACATTTTAATTAACTCATAATTTTGAAAAATTGCAGAAAATACAGCGTACTTATATTATATTTTTTTCTATATAACTTCTTTGTCTTTTTTTTGTATGGCCTAGTGGTTATAGTTATATTATACACTCGTTGGCTTGGACTTGTAAATCTGAAAATGTAATTTATTTTTTCCTGCTCCTGTAGGAATTTAGATAAATTCTTAGTGCGTAGTATTCTCCCTAATGTAATTAAATGCTAAATTTTAACCTTTTAAGTCAACACTTTCCGCCGATGTTCTCGAGGCACTGCGAGTTAAGTGGCAGAGCACAACGCCACGTTTTGCCCCGTTACCAGAGTGAGGAAATGAAAATATTTAGTATTTCATTTTCTCGAGTGGATTTCGAACCCATAAACGTTGCGTTTACAGTCAAACGCTTGTTTCCCTATCCCAAAAAAAAAGCATTTGGTTTTTTTAAAAACCTGCAGCTAAGCAGTAAGGGGTTAACTTAAGTCACCAATTAATAGTTCAAGAACTTTCCAATAAACGACGAAAATTTCACCATTTAGCCATTTCTCCATGGATTTCCCTGAATTTCCTGTATTTTTTCTATCCAATTCAATTTATGTTGTATAAAAATTGTATTTCACAAGTGCTTCTGGTTAATTAAGAAGTTTGCTCTGCTGCGAGCTACTCAGACTGCAATGAAGTGGATTCTAAATGACACTTGATGTATCTTTAATGACAGACTAACGATACTATTGTTGTGCGATGGTAGCGAGTTCGTTACGATTTTTTTATGTTTATGATGGACTCGCTGCTACATCCAGCTTCGCCTCTATAAATACTTCGCTTTCTACGTGCCCGAGATACATTGAAATTATTAACCTCACGTAATCTACGAGTATATAGACGTAGGCTATAATGTTCCTCGATAAATTGATTATCCATTACAAAAATATTTTTTTAATAATAAAAAAAAATAGAAATAAGCAGATTTAGCAAAACAAATTCTTCAGCGTAGAGAATATGTATTTCGATGTCATTTATAAGACAATTTTTCTTCAATAAAATTTCTATTTATAATATGTAAAAGGTGTTTATTTCACGTAGGTTTTAAAAATATGAGTGTATAGTCCATTTATCCTCGATATCTATCCAATGGACTATCCAATCCCAATCCCTTATCTAAGTATATGTTATAATTTATATCACTCATTAGTAATATTTCATCCTATTTATCAGTTAATCGATGTAGCGCACTCTACGTGCGGTCAGCTCAGATAATGTCATTTATATACGAAAAAAAAGAAAACATATATAATAGTTACATACAATAAAAATAGTTATTTTTTTATTAAAATAATTAAAACACAGATAATCATTATATAATTCCCAAAAATGTTATATTTATTAGTTTGGCAGAATGTATTTTACCGATGCCACAGTCGCGCGATAATGACATTTACACACGTCAACTGTCACTTTTCCCGCCACACGAAATCCGTTCACAGTTAATCTAGCGTAAAAGCTTTCAAATCTGATATAAAAAATAAATAAAAATATAATTTGTATGTGATTTTAGAGATATATAGTAATATTTTGTATAATCTTACTTTAGGGATTGAAATATTTTAATTTCTTCATTCTGGTAGCCGTATCCGGCTCATAGGGAGGCAACCTGGGAACCTAGTGTTAAGAAACTCGATTTCGTTCCTATTACGAAACTTATATTTCATACTTTCCATAGACTTCTGGATCAATGCCTCCATGCGTGTTATTTTTAGTGAACTCAATGCCACGCTTTTACTCCTTACCAGAGCAAAGAAATACAAATCAATTTTAAAAAGTTTTTTTGTCGCTTATAGTAATGTGCTTAATAGGCCGTTAGCAAGTTTACACTCTTAGTCGACGTTACATTTCTTATAAGAAAACAACTCAAATATAACAAAACTAGGTAAAGACCAACCAAAAATCCTACCACAGGATTAAGGCTTATTTATTCCACATCAAAGGAAACCACAAAGACAATGGAGTGACTTTAATCTTAACTTCCCAAACTTTAGATCCAAACATGTATATGTATATATAATACCTATTAGTATAACAAATTTTGGGTAACATTCTAAGTATGCGGGAATAGTTTGAGAAACGCCATCTAGTGGTGGGTAGTATGCAAAGTTGTATGGGAAGATATTTTCAGTTTTAAAACTCAAGATATTTTCAGTTTTCAGAGCTACAAAGGTGTAGCTCAGTGGTATTGTGGATGGCTGTGGATTCATATGTAAACGCGACAGTTGTGGGTTCGATCCTACTCATCCTACTCTAAATTTGGGCGGATCGTAGGGACTGGTGTCTTAACACTAGGTTTTCTCTGCCTACTCTGCTCTATGCAGGACAGCGTGAAGCTAAGAAAAAGAAATATATTATTTTATGTTTAGTTTTCTTATACTTTTTGTATGTTACTCGTGTATAATTTGTAACACATGTACATACAAAAACATATTAAATCTGCGCCACGTCGGCCTAAGAGAATTATTTGTCAAAATTCGTTCGGGAACGGGTAAAATAAATATTAAGGTTAGTATATAATTTGCTAAAAATAAACAAATACCGCCCGCCGACATTTTGTAAATATCAATTTCGACAAAATGGCCGTCTTAAATGTCAAGCGCTTTGGGATTAATTCATTATACTTGTAGCTTCTATAATACATTGAATAGATATAGAATATTAATAAAAGTTTTTGTATGATTTTAAAAGTAATTCTTTTATTATAATACTTAAAGCACAGCGTGTGACTGTAAACACGACGTTTATGCGTTGGTTTCTCACTCGGGGGAATGAATTACCTTGCTCTAGTAAGAAGACAAAGCAAGGCGTTGATTCTAACTACAAAAATTGGGCAGAGAGAAGGGCACGAAGTGTCTTAATGGGAACAGAGTGTCTAAAGACAAGTTTCCCATACAGCGTGAAACTATAAAAAACCAACAACAAAAACAAAATAGTCTCAATAACAAATTTTAAATGTTCAATTCATAAAAATAATATTAAAAATGTAAAAGTAACAAGATGTGTTTAACCTGTTACAAAATTATAACAAATCACTGTACACAAATCGCCTATACAAATACAAATTCGAACCCATTATAATCGTCAAATAATACATTTCTTAGCAATGATTGATTCCCTTACAAGTAGGTATCTATAATGTATAGGCGACGTCTTTAATGCCATCGGTTATCAAATTATTACGCTTTTCGCACCTTTTGTGAAGAAATTGGGTTAAATATAAACGTTATTTGAAAAGTTTTTTACATTTATGTTGAGATTTTTTAATAAATACCGTCGTGACTGTCAACGCGGTGGTTCGATTTTCACTAAGAGGAAAGATTTATTTTTCGTTGCTTTTGTAACAGGACAAAACGCAAGGTTGAGTTATTCTACGCAAAGAAAATGTTAATCTCATAAAAACTAAGCGAAAAGCGTGGAATGGAAGATTACTTACTAAGCTATAAGCTGGAAAAAAGGAGGTTGTCAGTTTGACCTGCATGTATGTCATATTTGGAATTGGATAATATTTTAGTATGATCTATTTAGGCTCTCAAGGACGTGAGCTAAGTTTGGTAAGTGTTTGCTTGTAAGCAGGTTAGTTATTCATTTTTACTTATTTACTATTACTGTTACTAGTATTATTACAAGTTATGGAAAAGTCCAAGTTGCATCAAAATCAGTTCAGTAATGTTTGAGATATGGATATCTGCGCATTTTTGGAGCCTGTCCTCGAATTCGAATCGAATACCCGCTAGGTACTGCGCCATGGGGAACTCAACACGTATATAAATATATGTCTAAACTAAATACATATTATAAATAGTTTAAGTTTAAGTTAATAGTTAAAGCTTAAATTTAAGTTAGTAGTTAAAGTTTTTGTTTAAATACGCTAATCTCAGTTTTAGATTGTAAATTTCTATATTGAGTAGTCTATTTATCAAGTAAGACTAAAGGCTATACGGTTGAGTTCCGTCACTCAACGCACAATGCCTCGCGGAAAGTGAAGAATGGAAGTGTCTTAATGGGAACGGAGTGTCTCAACACTAGGTTCCTGGGTTCCCTCTACCTACCAGCGGCATGATTAAATTGATATATTACATCAATTTAATCATGCCGCTGAGAATTTGTCATACACATCTCTTAGTTGTTTTCTCTTAACCACACAAGTGCAATGTATTAAACTAATATTAAATGAGTATAGGAATTGAACCTACAACCTCTCACTAATAATCATAACCACAAAACCAACAGGTAGGAAAGCACTTTATAAGACCCATGTCCTATTGTTGAAGAACAAACAATATTAAAACGTTTAAACTTAGTTTTTATTAGGGACTGTAATAACCGAGATAAGAGAAGGTCTCCTTTATTACCCGAGTGTGGACTAAAAGTGTAATTTACTGCAATTTAATGGATTTTCCGAATTTTTCAAGAGAGGCAGTGTTAAATCATTCCTTTTTTCGTATCTACAGATATTCATTTGGGGATATCATTTCCGGGAAAATCATTCCCCCCAAGTGACAATTTTACTTACAACCGTTGCTTAGAAAATCTATGGGAAAGATAGTGGAGCTAACGCTGCAATTTGCAATTAGTTATCGCCTGTTACTGTTTTTGGGCTTACTTTAAGACTCTAGCATATAGCAAGATAGGCAGAGGGGAATCTAATATTAAGACCGGCCGGTAATTAAAATGAAATCATTCCCCCGAGTAAAAATCGAACTCATAGCCGTTGTGTATAGTCATACTCTGTGTCACGGCGTCACGACGACGTCAATAGTAAAAAGTAATCAAGCATTTAGCATAATCAGCGATACCAAGCCCCAACGAGACATGACTATTGTTCGAAACAACGCGTACACAAAAAAACTGTATACAACTGTATACGACTGTATACGACTGTATACATCTGTATACAGTATACAGTAATTAAAAAAAATCGATCTTTTCTTACTTAGGGGTAGGTAAAGTTAGGTTATATGAAAAATGTGTGGTGAGAAAGCCTACCCCTATAATCATTCTAAAACGCGTGTTGAAGGGTCGATAGTGATGATGTTGTTTGATGTCGATGAGTTTATTGTTAAGATTATTATTTGTTTTTTAGTATGTTTGTTTTTAAAAAATTTTTAGTTAACATAGTATGATCTCCAGCCTTGAACTATATAGCTATATCTTTTTCGGAAATTGTTTATTTACTGATTGATTGATAGTCGTTTCAACAATGCATGAATAAGACAACATAGTATACATCACTAGTAGTAGATTATTTTACCATACCTACTCATATGACCAGGCAGATTATCGATATATCAATACTGTAAGATTTATTTTATTAATTAAATACCCCGCATAGTAGCGATATGACTATAAAACAGAGCAGTAGACAGCACATTCAGTCGTGGAGGTAAAAAAAGACAAAATCCTCCGAGTGAGAAGAAAACCCAAAATTTTATTATTATTTTAATGTATTTTTTTATAGTAAAATTACCTTGAAATTATTTTATTTAACATAAGAGCAGGTTAAAATTACATTTTCATCTATTTCCTATATAAGATCTGGTCCAGACGCTCATAATTGCCGTAAAACCTTAGAAAATCTCATTTGTTTGGTAAACGAAGTGAAAATTCATCATCTTGAACTAAATTAGGGTGCCCTTTAATTATTGAGAGAACTCTATACAACTTGTACAGTGTTACAAATTTCTTCTATTACTTAAACTTTTTGATATTTGACACTAAAGTGGTGTTGCTATGTGATTGAATGGTAGCAAGTTCAATTTCTACTTAGAATTAAATAGGTAGGTATAAATGTAGATATTTTATCTTGTGACCTAGTTAGGCGAATGGCGAAAAACAGAGAAACTGAAACATTTATAAGAATTTTTTTGCCGCTTACTTTTAATGACTAAAAGAACATTTTCTTTTCTCTCCTTTTTTGTTTACCATAAAAATCTTTCATGTATTTTTTTTAGCTACACGCTGTATACCGCACCTAGCAGAGTAGGCACAGAGACCTGGGAGATTCCCAAGTACGCACTGTAAGTGGTGGTATTTCCCGAGTGCGGGAATAGAACCCAGAACCGTCGCGTTTACAGAACCACACTTGTGTCACTGCGCCACAGCGGCCTCATTATTTTTTTAAAACAAAATCTTAACCATCAATTAACAAATAACTAATCAATAATTTACCCAAATAAAAATTTAAATAAATACAATCTATCGATAGATATCGAAGCACACCACTATACGCTCAGACGGTCCCTATCGATCCAGCATCCACCTTCCCACAATCACGAGAAACTATTGACCTTATATTTTTAGTTTTACTATAGAGAATACTAATATTAGAATACGAATAGAGTAGTTTATGGTCGTGGGTTCGATTCTGGGAAAGGAATGAAGTAAAATTGTAGGAAGATACTCTGTCTTACAAGTGTAAGAAGTGTAAGTGAATTGTAGTGCACCCAATTCAAATTTAATATCTAGTTTCAATTTGAACTAGTACCTACTTCCTGAGATTAGGGAGTTCAATCAAATAAACTATTTAATTTAATAATATAATTATACATAGTACAGATGAAACAAGCTATGTAAGTTTTGATCTTTTAAACAACGCAGCGGATTTTAATGCGGTGTTTACTAGTAGACTATATTTATTTATTTATTTTATTAAGTTTACCAACGGCTCATACATTGTTACATTTCAAGTAAATCTAACTAGTGACTTCTATAAATAGTGATTTAAGAAGAACGTTTATATATAATTATGATAGAGGTATGCATATTATATTACAGTAAAAACGATATCAATAATATCAAAGATTCATAATTTTATTTTGTTATTATTTATTTATTTAACTTCACGTTGTATACTGTACATAGTAAGCCCACAAAACTAATTCTTCAGGTTTTCTTTTTTGCCTTGTTATCGGAGCGAGAATTGAAAAATTAGTACTAAATACGTCATTCCCCCGAAGCTGCAAGCGGAAGTCTAGTTCTATTATATTGCATTACAGTGTAAAATAGGTAACCTAAGGAAGTGGAATAAGGAGTGGTTAGTATTTTTTTTGTAATTTTGTAATCATTCTAGTTATATAAGAATTGAGTTTGATTATCTAATAGAGATGGAAGTGGCTTTCAAGCTAGGTTCCTTTTGTCTACTCTGCTACATGTGGTATATGCGCGAAGAAATAATAATAAAGTAGATCATATAGGTCTTGCGGTCGTCGGGCCTTAATGCAATGATGTAAATATCGACCGTTACTGAGGAAAACGTACGTTTTCATATTTTTCACTTTCGCCAAAAAAGCATGGTTTGAATTTAACCCCTTAACACGTAGAGAGTATTTCAGGTGGAGAGAATATAGTGCAAAGTAACTGTTGTTGCGGGAGAAGACGAGAAAATAAAGAATTATAAGTAAATCGAACATTGTAGGGTAAACCCGGATAGATGTCCCACTGGAACAGGTGGCACACTTTCTCCAAAAATAAAAATTTCGAAACCACTTTTTTAACATATAATATATTGTGCTTTTTTTGGAATAAGTGTGAAACTGAAAGAAAATTTAATTTAAAATCGAATTTATACCGCATTCTGAAAACCTAACGGTACAATAAAATTCAGGAAAATATAAATAGTGTGCCTACTTGGAAACAGCAACACATAAATTTTATAACTGAATAGAATTTATCAACATATAAAATTACTAAATGGAAATACCAAAATATATATTTTGTGTGAACACAAAAACTAGAACACATTGCTACTTCTACGGTACCTATATAAATAAATCAGCTTAATTTTCGTTTATTTTTTTCACGTCCACACTTTAAAAGGACGTAGAGTTAAGACACTCCGTTTTCAACTTATCATTCAAAAGTGGAATAGAACGCGTCACTTTATATAATAGATCTATATGCCTATTACACTAACCTCGATAGTAATTTTTCCATCCAATAGATAGAAACAGAAATATATAAATACACAAGCAAAAGCAAGTACGTTTCATAATTGAAGTGTTGCTTTGTCATATAAAGCAATGCATAATGAGATGTCGGGCTCTCGTGCAGCGCTGACGGTATACTTTTTTTCAGAAGTGCTCTCTTATTATATGAATTATAAAATATTACTTCTACGTTGCGTTGTGTGGGATCGATCGATGTATATGAGATATTTGATTTTATATTTTAGGTGTTTATAGATTTTTATAATGTTTTTTTTTGTAGACAGTACTAGGGGAGGATCGGGTTGAGTGGGTGTTATGTTTATATTCAAAATAAAGTAGTTTTTTTTTTAAATTTTATTTTAGAGTTTTGATTTGACATTTGAGCAGACCCTGGCAATAGCCAGGATTAATGCCAGGAAGAAGAAGTATGATTATATACACTACTTAATAGTATGACAACATACCCTGTAGGTGTCCAGAGGTAAATATTTCGAATAGACCACATTTTACAAAATTGTATGATTTTACACACATTTTTTGCCTGAAGTAATATTAAAATCTATAAACTGAGTATTTTTTTATATAAATAAAAAATTAAGTAATTTTAAACTCTTCAATATGAAAGAAAAAAAAAATTAAAAACAGACACAAACGGCTCTAAAAAGTAAACAAATAACTAGAAAAGAACAGATAATTTTCAAACGGCATATTTTTATAATTGTTTAGCAACAAAACAACAAAAACAACACTCGATTTAGTTAGTCACTTTTTAAACAAAATAACTTAATGAAAATTGGTTCATTCGTTTGTGACCTATGATGCCACAGATACACGTTAAGCGTATAACACCCCTCTTTCTTCGTCGGGGTATAAAAGCAGAATAATTCATCACTAAGCTCTCCACAAAAACAAAACTTAGGCATATTTAAAGCAGACAACGCCACTGTCTACAGTATAGTGACACAAGTGCGTACTAGAGAATTAAAACTTGCATTTTACACAGAAAACCTCAGTGAAGTTGAATTTTTGAATACATGAATAATAATTGATAACTTTCCAGGGTTTCTAGTGACAAAAAATGTTTTAAAAGGGTTAAAATATTTTTTTAAAACACTTTTATGTATTTATGTATATGTATGTAGCAAGTGTCTCGTGAAAGTTGAGATTATTTTTCGTTCTTAACAAAAAAACACTATTTCTCGAGAAATAATTATAAACTACGCTTTTTTGAGGTAATTTTAAAATAAATTTAAATTTATTTGTTGCATAGTAGAATTTGTAATAAATTACTATTGTTTGTTCAACATTGACTATATATAAATAAAATTAATTATTCCCTTTCATTTAGTTAATTTGCTTATCTAAATCTGTGTAACTGAGTTCAGTCGCTACAAGCATGCGACCGTAAGCATGCTAGGTTATGGGTTCGATTCCCACTTGAGAAAATGAAATATTTAATATTCTCATTCCCATGCTCTGGAAACGAGATAAAGCGAGGCGTTGAGTTCGGGCACTCAACACGCAATGCCTGTAAAATTCAGCGGAAAGTGGAGAACGGAAGTATTTTAATACTAGCTTCCAAGTTCATATTATAGCTAAATATTAAATGCTGGCCGACTTATTAAGTTGGGTTGAGTGCTGGAACCACCCCACTTTGCTTATAGATTTATCTAAAGAAAATGAATGTATGAACAAAAAACTAATACTTTATAAGATATTCTCTCTATTCCATACAAATCTTATTTGGACAAAGCGAAATTATTATAGAAAATGTATACATGTATGGAAATTGAATAAACTTACAACGATGGAATCTCATAGGGAGACCCTTATGTGAATATGTAATGTTAAAAGGCAGTGCTTTTATACAACAATTGTAGTCCATTCAATTTCAAAGAAATTATTTAAAAAAACCGGGCAAGTGTGAGTCGAACTCGTCCACGGAGGGCTCCGTACCATTATCTATAAAAATCAGATCTGTTGAAGTATTTGTTGTTATAGCGGCAACAGAAATACATCATCTGGGAAAATTTCAACTGTATTACTACTATCACTGTTTATGAAATAAAGCCTGGTTACAGACGGACAGACAGACAGCGAAGTCTTTCCTCTTTTACTCTTTGGGTACGAAACCCTATAAATTATTTTAAAATGTAGTACTTTTAGCGTTAATCCCTTTATATATTTTAATCAATTTCAATCAGTTCAATCAGTTAATTTTCCCGAGTGAGTATCGAACCCACGACCACCGCATATACAGTCAACCTTAATGATGTCAACTTTGTGATCCTTCTTTTCCAAGTTTAGTAACGTTTTAACAGATTTTGTTCCCTCACATGTATCTATATAAGTAGAAAGGGGAGAACGGGGTATAAATAGGCTAAAATATTTCATTATTTTACAAATGGATATAAGTTTAAAAGAAAAAATGTATTTATAAAATATACTTTTTCTTAATTTCATTAAATAAAGTTAAATGTTTTGCAAGTTAATACGTAATTTTAAAACTTACATGAACTTTTGAAATATGTGTTACTCTTATAATATATGGGCTCCAATGTAACTGACATGAGCCTGCTCAAACTTGAACAAAATCCGGATTCTAATTAAATTATGATAAGAAAACGCACGGCATTATAATTAGTTACTCGACTAACTCCATGCTTATGTCTTCAAATGTAGAAAGAGTGGAAAGGGAGTGGAAAGAAAGATATATTTTCCAAGGTGGGCTTTGACCTATGTTTTGAAGTAAGCATTATGGATAAGGGTTTTGTTTTAATTTTTCCGACTTAGTTTTGCTTTACTAAAAATTCCTGGGCACCGTAGGCACCAGATTATCTGAGGGTAGGTACGGTCTACCCGAATCCTTTATTCCCTCACCTAAAGGAAAGAGTGTGGAGTGACATAGCAGCCATAATAAGAGAAATATAAATAAAAGAAAATCTTTCAGAATTTACGAGAAATATAAGCAATTAATACAATTTCATTGAAACCATGACCAATTATTGGTTGTTCATTCGTTCATTCGTACATATGAAAAATTTTCATAAAAGATTATTGAAGAGTATCAAGCAAGCCCTTATTAATTTTTGACTCCGAATATATTTTCATAACGCCTTTGTGGCGCAGTTATATATATAGTTGAGGGTTTGATATATCCTTAATGGAAAAATATTCATATGAAAATAATTCAAATTTTCAAAATCTTTAGTATAGGTAAATAATTTTACACCTTTCTCAAAATGCAAAATAGTCAAAATCCTGTCAATTGGGTAGAATGTTAAAAATAAAGTGTACTAGGTTCTCTAAATTCTCTGTCTACCACGCTAATATAATAGAAAAGACTATCATTTTTTTCTAAAATATTCTTATTAAAAGATAATTAACAACATAATTCATGTAGTCATTTCAGGATAGCCACATATATTTTGTATATACTGGAGTCTTTCTGTTTTTACCCTGCCACTTTTAGTACTAGGTACCTTTTATTTATTACGTATTTCATACTTTTTCTCATTGAGACCAAATAACTATAATAGAAGCGTATGAGAATATCAACCTACATTAATATTGTGTTTTCAAAGAAGTGCAAGTTTATCCAAAAGCCGCCCGCTTCGATCAATTTTATTTCCTAAAATATTTGTTATCCTTAGTGGGGAATAACATTTGAATTTTTTAATAAATCCTTATAAATTCATAAAAACGATTTACTTAGGCGAAGTCTACTCTTAATAGCGACCAAGAAATATTCACGATGCATTCCATAAAATAAATTCAACAAAAGCAGAGAACGGTTGACGGTGAGTTATCACCTCTCCGTATTTTATGTCTACTCTGTATGATCTGTTAGGTTAGAAAAAAATCTTTGCTTTAAAATAGATCTTTTATAGAAATGCCTAGAATAGCAAAAATATTGACGTAAAACTGTTATTGGAAAATGTCAGCAACTTGAAAAACATAAATATAAAATTTAAAATGTACTGTTTCCACGCCCTCAGTACACAAATTGTAAAGTAGGAATAAACAACACGCAAATGAGTGAGTTAACAATAGATAAAATAATTTTCATTTTCATATCTCATTAGTATACGGCACTGGAACTGTTAATGTAAATTAAAAGTAAATTTTTAATTTTGCAAAAATAAATTGGCTTGTAAGCACATTCGATACACACACACATTGAATATTACCGAAAAAATCTTAACGTATATATGTATAGCATTGGTTAAGATCAATGTGAGTTTAAATTTTTCATAAGGGCTTCGTATTTGAACTTAATGAAAATCCCAAGGACAAATAGAAAATTGAGTGGAGTATTTAGTCCATGAATCCATTGAATGAATCCAATGAATCCATTATCGAAAAATATTTTAAATTGTCAAATATTTCAGTTTACGCCGTGTTATGTTCCGTTTCCGTTCAATTCCCGCGTTTTAATTGAAAATGTAGTACTTAATATGTTAAATTGATTTGGTATACGCTTTCCATTTTCTTTAGTCTAGCTGTCAAATTATACATTTTATTTAATTTAAATACTTTGGGAACGAAAGCAACGTCATTATTTTAGGCAAGTAATTTTAGCGTGATTTCAATAAAATTGTAATTGAAATTTAGAATTTTGTTCAGCTCTTATTTCTCTGTTACTTATTTTGTAATGAGCAACAGTGAGTGGAGAAAAAAATACCGCGAAAATAATAAGAATGATTTTGAACTCATCGTTCGATACCTCTATGACCTTTAAGACGTAAATTGAAAAATCTAGTTTCTTCCAGTTCTTATAAGAATTAGAGTTCCTATAAGAACTGCAGACCGCCCTTAATGCTCCCCGACACTCCCTAACCTACATGTCAAATTTTAAATTTTTAGTCCAATAGTTTAGTATGTGTGTCTGTCAGTCACTTCTTAACGAAAGAGTTTAATAAATATAAATATATATACTGATTTACTTTAAAAATCGAAAAAAAAGCCCTTGTATGTTCGAAGTACAATTTAGAAGACAAATTCTAGAACGCAACAGGTAAAATTCATAGATTTATACAGAAAAATTACACAACGAATAGACTTTACATCTATATTTAATATTCTACCCTATATTAAATAATTGTAAATATGCAAAACCTCCCCCGTCTCCCTATTTTACCCTCTCGGGACGCACTTAGAGGAATCTTAACGCATTATATAGGAATCTATAATATTTTTTAAAGCAACCCCTAACGCGAGGGCGTAAAGACGAAAATAGTACAGATATTTTTAAATGTCCGATGAAAAAATCGATACGAAATAATCTTACCTGTCTCCTGCCGGCACCACACAAGACAATTAAAATCAAAATAAGGAGAAAATAATAAAGAGTAACGGAAAAAAAACCAACGAAAACGTGAAAAAATAAAAATTTATTCAAACGGAAACGGAAGTGAAGGTGGGTTTTAAAATAATGTAACGAAGATTTTTGCTTCTTGAGACGCGATACGTGATGCCTTAACAAATGGTACTGGCGCTCTGGATGCTGTAGGCCTGGCACGCGGTTATATACCCGCGAGGGGAGGGGAGGTAGTGGCGGCCATTTTGATTTGGTTGCCATGGAAACCGGGAGATGGCCTATTACGGGAGGGTGGCGGAGATTAGGTGTAGGGATAGCAGAAATGACATTTTACATTTTAATGTTATAGGTTTATAAATAGAATTTTTTAATGTTGAATTTTACTTTATATATGAAATGTAAATTTTATTTGTTTTATAAGTTTTTCTTATAAAAAAAGAGCTAACTTATTAAGTTATACTTAAATTAATGATCTATATCTTTAAATTAACATAGCATTATAAGACAAATGTTCCACATTCGTAAATGTGCTTAAGGAACGTATATTTGGACATGTATGTAAGATCTAAGAAGAAAATTCTTATAAAAAATCAATAGATTAATTTGTTTGCTAGCCGTACATACCTAGCGTCTGTTTCAATCGTTTACAGCACACCAGCAAACAAACACACACACAAATATATGACTTTCGGAAAAATAAATATAGATGGCGTTAAGACTTCGAAATTTTAAGCGGAGTAAATCGATAGTTTGCTATAATGTAAAATATTGACATGGCTTCCATTCCCGGCTTTGCCTAGAAAACTTCATGATTATTTTAGAAATGTACGCAAAAAATATAAAATCACCAAGAATGTTCTTGGAAACCGGTTTTTTATATATTAGTGTTGACTTTTATAAATGATATGACGTTTTTATGAACTTTTAATTATAATTTTGATCTTAGGTTATTTTTGAGTATTTTCGTGTGAAATTGTAAAGGAATTTGTTGAAGTAATTTAGTAAATTCACTATATACGGCATGTGATACACCTATATCAAGTCTGTCGCGGTTAATATTTCAAGAGCTTTCCTTTGGCCAACATGATTTATTTGAAAAACAACTTTATCATTACCACATAAGGTGTATTTTTACTATAAACAGCAAATTAAACACAGTCCTGTAACTTTCCGACTTTATGCATATTTCATACAGTGCTAGCTTAATATTATTCTCAATAGATGGCGCTAGTTTTATCAAAAAATATTTTATTTTATAAAATATAAAAATTACAATTTATTTATTAATTTAAAATTATCTATATTTATTTATATACAGATTTATATGTTTATTAATAAAAATATAACTTTTGTTGGCTGGCTACTCGACAATAGATGGCGCTATAAACGCTGACATTTTTTTAAAGCATTTGACATTCTTATCTTTAAAATTATATGCATGTATCAAACGTATATAGCCGTTCTCTTAAATTACTGTATATTTTAATGAAAACGGCATTGATAGACCTAAGGTGGACAGTGACTTTGCTTAAAACTATGTAAAAAAAAAGAAGATATTACACTATGAAATTTAGAAAACACGTTTTATTAAAAACTTGATTGTTTACTTACAAGATTTGTTTTATAATTTATTTAGACTTTGTTTTATTTACCACGTATTTTGGAATAAACTAGTCAACCCCTGCAATTTTGTAAATTGTAAAATCTAGATTTTCTCCCGTTACAGTAGAAATTTCGGGAAATCCTCGTTTGGTGCGCCTTTAGACTCCACAGGAACTCTAAAAGACAAGTTTTTGCGTTCTACGCCGCGTAATTTCGGCTGTGCGTTTTCTGTCAATCATTTAATTGAAGTTGAACGAATATTTCAATTATAAAAATAACTTTGCTTCGACATTTAGCTTTTAGTTTTAAGTGGCTTTGGATATTAAATTTCTTATGTTGTTGAAGATGAGCAGACAAATTAGTTGCCAGGATCACTGAAATAGTGAGTATTAGAATATAAAAATATATTTTATTAAAAAAAATCGCATAGCGGCGGTATAAAAAGTTATTGTAATACTTTAAAGTTAACTTGAAATTCTTTCTTATATAATTATGAAATATATGTATATAAGAGAGAGAGAAGCAATTGATAGGTTTTTCATCTTTAATATCTTATATAGTCGGGTTCCTTAAATGCAATAAGCGGAGAAATTTTGCAGCTCATACGACTCTCAAGAAAAAGGGAAAAGTCCGCTAAAAGTAGGGAGAATGTCTTAATATTAAGTCTCTGCCTACCTTGCGACACGCTGGATACAGCATGAAATCGCTTTATTTAAAAAGATGTATAAAATCTTCCACGAACTTTTGAAAATCATTCTAGAAAGATCTAAATAATAATTAACTAAGACTTTCATACATACATATACAAACACACACATTTACAAAAAAATGTATGAAAACAAACAAAGCGATAGAGCCTTATATTTGCTTTCTCTTTGGAACGTTATTAAAAAACTTGCGCTTTAAAAATGTAATTAACATACACTACGTGTTTAGTACAGTCAGCCACGGATTTTAGAAGCAATATATAAATTATATAAATGCGACGGCTGTGGGTTCGACCTAGGGGCATGAATTATTTTCATTCAATCGCTCTGGTTAAGATACTAAGCACGGTGTTGAGTTCCGCCAATCGGCTACTTGTTTAGTGAGCGATAGATTTTAAAGGAAAATTTGATTTGGGACCGCGTCGTACTTTCAATTTCAATATGATTAAACGAATTATTTTCATTTCCTTGCTCTGGCAATAAGCTAAAACGCGGCGTTAAAGTGCGCTACTAATCACGCAATGTCTCATAATAACACACATGCTACGGTGATCATTTACCATCAGGTGACCCGTACGCTCGATTGCCTAGTTTTTTCCATAAAAACAGAAAGAATATGTAGACAGAATGCGGTGTTAAATTACCGCTAATCGATACGCATGGTCTCTATAATCGGAGGTATGAACGATATTGTTATTCCATTCACCTTTGAACAACAAGGAAAAACAAATAGATTCACTTCATCCAACAGTATTTGAACGTTATTTTTGAGCTCTAATATTTAAAATCTCCATATAACGTAAAGATTATTATTATATTAGTCAATTTTACATCATTATAATAACAGTACCTGTAACTTGAGGTAGATGAATACAAATTTCAAATAATTATAGGAAATAAGGTATTGTGGTCGATTTCTACTCGGAGGAATGTTTTATGTTTGTTTTTTCTCTCTTACAACAAGTTTCTGCCGAATTAAGATCCTCCAATTAGCAACATCTCGAAATTTGGTTGAAATTTAGGGAACGGTGTGCCTTAATACTAGATTCTCTCTGCCCAAATAAAAATATTATACAGATAAAGCTCGTTGCTGAAGAGCTCGTAATGTCTCGATAATAGTTTGGTAAGTAGACAATGTAGTGTGTATGACACACTGTAGACACATGTAGTGTGTCATAATGCAGCGTTAAACTACAAAAAATAATAATAATCCGTCATCCATACAGAATGTGCGCAGCCGAGTGTACAGCATTATAGTGATCCTTTTGCTTCTAACAGTAACAGTTAACTGTAGCTGGGAGTGGATGAATATTTTTCTGAATACCGCGACGTACATACGAAGGGGGTGCTGGCTGGTGAAGGGTTATTATTTTAGCTTCACATTGTATTTTACATAACAACGGTAGTAATCTAGTGTTAAGTCACTGCACTACTACAAAAAAGTGTAAATAAAATTTATTACCATAAGCAGTTTAAATTATTACAATAATTTCTTTTGTTCTTGTTAATTCATTAATTTCTTATATATTCTTATTTGTGGTTTCAATTAACAACCAAGCACCAATCA
Organism: Heliconius nattereri; assembly: GCA_013403645.1. NCBI lineage: Eukaryota > Metazoa > Arthropoda > Insecta > Lepidoptera > Nymphalidae > Heliconius > Heliconius nattereri. Next base: position 10,564,997 of record JAAIXI010000232.1, read on the forward strand.
ACCTTTTTATGTCATGTCCTTCATGGAGTTCTCATGCTTTTTACATGACCTTCCTCTGTGTGCGTTCCTGAAAATTAACCCACAACACACGCCGTGCCATTAATAAAAAGAAAAAAAAAACACTAAGATCCAATTTCCCCTTTGCCTGTACCACGTAATGAAGAGCTCCAGTCATTTGTCAGTTAGTCTGCTAAAATCTGTTTGGAAACAATTTCGTTATTACCGTTCACGTTTAACGTGTACTGAATAAGCTTGGTCAGCTTGTATTTAAGCCACATATTATGTACGTATATTCGTGTGTCTCCGTTCTCCGCTTTCCGACGGAACTCAACACCGTGCTTCATTAGGAAAATAGAAAAAATAAATTAAATTTAAACATACATTGTGGGAAATGCCAGCGAAGAAACGAAAGTCTGAAATATTTTAATGCCTTCAAGTAGGAATCGGACCCACGACCCTCGCGTTTATAGTCGCTTGCTCGCGCACCTTCGCCACGATGGTTTTGAACATAAAAGAACTTTATAAACGGAAATGGAGAACGTCTTAACACTAGGTTCCCTCTGCCTATCCTGCTGTGTGCGGGATATAACGTGAAGTTGATTTTATTAAGACATAAAATTATATAAACTAGGTAATTTTGGTTTTCGCGATATTGCGTATTTAAGTGGCGGAACTAAACGCCGTGCTCTGGCTAGTCAGAGTGGAAGACATCCTCCCGATTTTTGATCCCTGTGCACGACGGCGTTTAAAATAAAAATATAGCTGATATTTAACCTTTTTTAATCTCAGTTAATTAGTTATATCTTTAATATTTCGTTATTAAAAAACATAAATTAATTTGTCTATTCCATTTGAGTTTCATTAATTAAGCTTAAATATGTATTTGGGTATAAATTATAGAGTTTTAGGTCTTGTTTGTTGTTATTTTTTCTTTATTCGGAAAAAAATCGTTGAATTATAAAAAAAAAACAAAATTAAATTTGAAGCTATAGTTACAGTGTCTGATTAGAAATGTGACGATTGTGAGTTCGATTCGTACTCGGGGGAATGAATTAGCTTAGCTCGTGTGGAATAGAGTGTCTTACCACTAAATTTTCTCTAGTTTGCTATAAAAAAAATGGCGCATTCATAAGATATTCTTATCATAAATATCTTTCATTTAATTATGACAATTACAAACATTATCATTTATATATATGGAAGAAAACAGAAAATTATATTTATGAGTTCTATCACCATCAAGGAAAACGAATTATCCGTATTTCTGCGCTCTGGTTAAATAAATCGCGACGTTGACTTTCGCCATTCAACATTCAAACGAGAATGGAATTTCTTGATTCAACATTGTCACACAGCAGGATAGACAGAGGGAACCAGGGAACCTAGTATCAAGACACTCTGCTCTCCGTTAACTTCTCCGTTAACTTTCCGCCTAATTCTGGTAGAGTCGCGGAATTCAACGCCACGTTTTGCCTCGTTACTAAAATGAAGAAAAAAAAATTTTGAATACTTAATTGTCCCAAGTGGGAATCGAACCCACAATCGTCGCTTTTAGAGTCACACGCTTGTGCTTCTACGGCGCGACGGTATTTCATTATAGTAACGCACAATATCAAGGAGAAGGAAATCAAAAGCTCTCTCTTTTCTCTTTAGGCTATAAGATGCTGGGAGAGTATTAAAAATATATGAAACTTATCTTAACAGACCGTTGATGTGGAAAAATGTATCGAATAATCTGTAATAGACTTGTCGTCTACAGATTTGGAAACGCGCCAACAGTAGGTAGAAATGCTTCATATCAATGTACTGTAAATATTATTACTGTTTTTTACTAGCTTCTCGCATATAACAAGATTGAAAGGGAAAATCTAGTGTTCTAACACTCCATTTTTCGTCTTTCGTTATATTTTTGGAACTGTGTGGCTATGGTTTTTCTTTATAGATCTATAAAAATGTTTTGATTTCGAGTTTGTGTAGCGAGAAGGAATTAGATTCCTTCCTAACAATAACGACACAAGAAGCCTGGGGCTACCGACAGTATAGAAATCTCGACAATAAAAAAATAGATTTTCATTTGGTTCTTAAAAATATTTTTTAAATTTATTAATTTTATTTTTATTATTTTACTTATTAACTTATACGTTCTACTTATTAACTTATACGTCCTTGAGACAGCACTGGGTCATAAAATAGTGTCATGTAGTTCTATATTGGGAAATTAAAAAGAAAACAAATAATGTTTGAGTTCATGATTCATGGAAAATAGGAAACGGTGATCACTTATTAATTTCGTTTTGTTTTTTTCATGATAACGAACTATGATATATCACATTGACAGTACGCTTCTAGCGTACTGTCTATGTGACATAGAGTGGAGAAAACAAATTATTATTATTTAATCTGTGGATTTAACTGTCAAATTTGACATTTACTTATATATAAAAATAACCTTAATAGCATAAATGCAAATTTTATGGTAAAAATGAAGGATAATTGAAAAAATAAATATAAAGTACAATTACTACAATTACAACTACACTTCATCGAATTTCTAGGTGTAATGTGTCTAAATTTCTGTGAATTTTGGACATGGAGGATATCGTGTTGCGTGATTGCACTTATTTGTATATTCATTGGATTTTTGTATGGACCATATCATACTGTTATGTATTTTACAGGTTAGCTTACCATGGATTTAGTAATTCTACGTACCTATTTTTATAACTTCTAGCCTGACAATGGGGTCTCCCATATCATCATATTTTGATATAGCAGGAAAAGTATAAAAAAGTAGTGTTAAGACACTCCGTTCCCCGCACATCATTTCGTTATTGACATTCTGTATAATATCGGGGTACCTGAGAACCTCCTGTTAAGATACTTCGTTTCCCATTTTCGTGAGGTCGTCGTCGTGCAACAGGCAAAAGACTGACTGTAGGATCGATTTCCACACTCGATACTCTCTTAACACTAGCCTTTGCTTTCCTTCCATATGTGAGATACAGCGTAAAGCCATTCTTCTAAATTTTTACAGAAAATCGTCCAGAAATATCCAATCTTCTGAAGAAAGAAGAACCATTAGCCATATTCCTTTGGTCGCTAACTGGCTTCATGTGGTACATACTCATAACAAATCTATTCCTTCTTTTAGCATCCACTAGAAGAAGCGTATTTCTATTAAATCTTTATATAATTGTAACAATTACAAAACTGGTAGCCTTATTAATATTTTGTGTGGGTTTCTTCATTTTTTGTTCAGCTTTTGACAGACATTGTTTTGATCATAGTAAGCTTCAGCAAGACCTTGGAGCTGCTATAGGGCTGATGGTGGGCTGTGTGCTATATATAAGTATTTGGATTGTCATTTTGTTTGTTGTATGCAGTTATAAATTGAGTTTGCAACGTTTTATGACTTTTATTTTAATATTTGAAATAGTATTTTCCTGTGGCTTCGTCTTTCTTCAAATGGAAACAGCTGCTGCAGTATGGCGCAGGGGTTTAAATAATTTAATATTTTAATTAAATATTTAATAATTTAAAATAAATAATTTCATTAAATATTTTCTTTTACTCGCTCTGGTAACGAGGCAAAGCACAGTGTTGAGTTCCAATACTCAACACACAATGCCTCAAGACTTTAGAACCTAGAGTTTGAAAACAAGATAACCTGTTTCTGAGATAAGCGCGATCAACCAAACGAACTGTTCAGCTTTATAATTTTATTTTAACAATTAGTAAAAAAATATAGTGCAATAGATCACTACTCAAAGAATGGTAAAATACAGAATATTCATTTTTTTCGTTCGGATAAAACAAACCGCGGCGTTGAGTACCGTCCTACCATCACAGTGGTCAGTCAGTGTTGTCAGTGCAAATTTCTGACATTTATACATATATAATTTCGAAGTCAGTCCGGTCAGGGCCGTCGCGTAAATAAATAATGGGCGCACGGTCGTCTAAACGCCAGGTCCCCCTGTTGACGGTCAACACAATAAAACGTATTGTGTCGAAAATGTTATCTCTGGTGTTTGGTTCCTTATATTGCTTGGAGTGTAGGTGTATATAACAACTATAGCAAGGAGTTAAAAAAAAATATAAGTTTCCATATAATTTCTTGTTTTAAACTTTAATATAAAGTAAAATATATTTTCAAGGAAAATAAACGGTAAATAAATAATATTAAAAAAAAGGTTTAATATCTATTGATACCATTCAATTTTTTTTTGTTCGTCTGATTGTTTAATATTTTGCACTAGAGTAGAAATAAAAAATCGTTTTATTTATACCGACGAAATAAAAACAAGTTAACATTTATTCAATAAACAATAACAGAAACATTCGGCGGAAAGTGGGCGACGATGTGTCTTAATACTTGGCCCGCTCTACCTACACTGCGGTGTGCGGGATAAAGCGTGAAGTGGATTTGATTTCTTAATTATACTTTTTTATACTGGCGCAACTTTATATCATAATAAACGTCACTGTTCTACATAACCGCTAAATTAGTATCGAAAATGTTTTCAAATGCAATTTAAAAAAACAATTGCTGTATCTGTTATTTTAATCTACTACTAGTGTTTCTATTTATATGAAAATATAAAAAAAATATTATATTCTTTTGAAATTTTGATATATTTTTATATAACATATTATAACAGGAGGCAAAATGATAAAATCAACAAGTACGAGTATCAAGGCGTAAAGTGAACAATGATAGTATAACGCATACCCTTTTATTAATTTAACTCACTGTCGCTTTACCTTTACACATGTCATACACGAGATAAAACAATATTCTCATACAATGTACATACATACATACATACATACATACATTGAAGTAACGACTAGATATCGCTACAATAGCGGCTGTGACAATAGAAGGGAAATTAAAATTTGCTTTATGCTGAACTGAGATATTTAGTTGTGTTTGAACTTGGCAAATTTAGAGAATAATTTTGTTTTTTTTTTAATTATTGATATATTTTTTAAGTTGGCGTTTCAGATGGTATCGACATTTGGCGGACAGAAGGAGCCTTGAAAATTTAAATTTAGAATGTAGGTATATAAGGGAGCATTCCAGTTAAGTCCAGGAAGGGAATACACCAACAATTTACTAACATTCGCTGGCTTCTAACAATATTTTAAATAAAATTATATAAGTTCGTTTTTTTTTGTATTATAATGTTTAATTACTAATACCTTTATCTACATATATTAAAACTTTTAACCGAACGAAATTTCCACGCGTATATCTTTTCACGTTTAAAATTGATTTTTTTATATAAAAAATTTCATTAATGTAATATATTGAAAAATAATATTTTCTTACTACTTACGAAAGTTCATTGTTTATGTGGCCATACGTGAGCTGTCACTAAGTTTTACACAATAGGTGTAACTTTCGAGTTATAAGTTCAATTGAATTTTCAGTTTTACCATTGTTTTGATAGATTTAGTTATTTCACAGTGTCTGGGTCTAGACTTTAAATCATATTTATATGAATTGTATATTAAATAATAAGTTAATTAAAGTTCTGTTTTCATGTTTGGTATTTTTCAACCTTCAAAAAATACGCAGGAAGCAAGTTTATGAGTGGTTCTTTTCAATGTAAAAGTTACAATTATATTATAGCCAAATGGAAATATTTTGAAAGGATGGAAGTAGTTTTATGTATAGACTATAGGCTTCCTCGATAAAGGGACTATTTAATAAAATAAATATTCGAAGTTCGAATTTGTTGTTCCTAAGATTAGTACGGTCAACCAAACGAACCCTTCAGCTTAGTATGAATATTATACATATTATACATATGTTAGTTATTACACCTGAAGCGGTCTACAAACTACCAAATAGAAGATAGGTTCAAATCACCATCCCTAAATAGAGGTATGGCAAGTCATTCAGAAAGTCATTAATTTCCGCAGACGACCGTCCACAACAGAGTCCAAACGCAAACTGAGATAAACGTTCCAAATTCAAATTTCACGGCTGACCGGAGACATGACTGACTTCCGGAGACGGTTGGAATGTTATCTACAAATGTTTACAAATTTCCAGGGATAAGTTTTAGAATAGATTGACAATTGATATTTTATCTGTCTTTAAGTTATCTTTGCCTGTTTTACCTATAAAGAGAATAATAGTAAAAAAAAACAATGTACAATGTATAGTTTAGAGAATTGTTAGATAGAGTGAGTGACTGATATTATACCCGGCTTAGAACGCTGAAACTTGATATTATATAAGTCTTGCCGAGTGTAGGGGAGGTATAAGAGAGGATTTTATCAAAATATCAATGAGAGCGGAAGCAAATGAGATTTTACATTTGATAGTCTAAGGAAACAAAGTTGCGGACTATAACTAATATCTGACGGTAATGGGTTCGATTTCCACTTAAGAGAAAGAATTATTTTCGTTTGTTCTGTTGGCCTAAAAATTGGCCTAAAAATGAAAGAGCACTGAGTGCATATCACTATATGCGGGATACATCGTGAAGATAATGAAGAACAGAGAGAGAGAGAGAGAGAGAGAGAGAGACTTATTTAGTATAATAGGTTTCCTCTGTCAAATAAAAAAAAGACAAATAGGTACATTAAAAAAACCCAGACATACACACAGTAGTGGTTAAAATAAATGTATATTTTTCAGGAATATTGAACGAAACTTTGAAAGGATGTGTCAAATCTAATTGAAATTTAAAATATTATGTCTAAAATTAATGCGTATGTTTCCATTATAAGAAAAATGTAAACACTTAAAAATATTTTATACTCTTGGAATCGATTGTACAAGTGTCTCATTATTCCGTTCTTTACGCCACTCATTAATCTACGCGATGGCTGCGGGTTTGATTCCGCTAAATGACTATTGTTTAAAAGAGCGTCGTTGAATTCCCTCGCTCGACACGAATTTTCTCGAAAATTGGGCAATGCGTGGTGAACGGAGCAATGCTATGTGTAAAAGACACAAAAAAACGGTTGTTAAAAAAATATATTTTCCCCATGTAATATGGATACGAACCCTGATACCAGGATAAGGCACGCCACCGCCATCTTTGGAAATCGTTTTGCGCGCAAACTGCTGTCATCTGTCAAACTGGCGCTGCAATACAAACATGGTGGTTAAAGGCAACGGGTATAATCTTAACAGCCAGACTGGCAGACTAACTATTACTTTCTTTATTAGTGTAGACTTTATTAATTTTATTATTGATTTCTTAAATGTATTTAGTTAGTAAAAATATTAACAGTGAAAGATTATGTATGATGAGAATTATTCTTGGTGTATTGTATATCCAGTGGCTGTTTAACAATAGTTTCCGTGAACATGAAAACGTAAAATATTTTTTCCCCCATTTTCGTAATATTTTTAAGAAGTTATCCTTTAATGCTTATCTACACTCCCCAAGGAACTTGTGATTTTTTTAGTTTCACGTTGTATTCCGCATACGTCAGGAAAGGCAACCTATCCTCACCTTCCGCTGAATTCTGGAGGTATTGCTGTTTAGTGACGGACGCCGCACTTTGCCTCGTTACCAGAACGAAGAATGTATATATATATATATATATATATACTAAATATCAGGATTCTACACCGTAGCTTTAGCGTAGCTTTAGCTTTGCGTTGTTTGTCACTCACTCAATAACGAAAGTGTATAAGTGTATAATGTTACTTATTTAACAAGAATGAAATTTGAAGAATGTATTATAAAAGTATAATTATTATTTAGGGACCATTAGCTTTACGCTGGCACATATGGGTTGAACCCACACCCACTGCGTTTGCAGTCGGACGCTTTCCCACTGACTGGGTGGTAATAATTTCTAATGTTTTTTTTATTTAAAGAAAGAAATTGAACACTTTATTTTCTCCGTTAATTCTAAACTCCATTTGAGTCTCAGCTGCACACCAAAACTAATTTTCCTTCATAATCCATACAAAATGTATTAACTAAAGTTATCTCGTAAAAATGGAATTTGAATTATCCCAAGTTTTGATACGAAATACGAAATACAAGCGAATTGTATGATTTGTATGGAAATAAACTTAAATAAAATATTCTTAGACGTGTAAATAATTGGTATATTATACAGAAACGCTTGAAACTGTACGAAACCTTTGTGCGGACATGCCGATGTGGAATTTATTTTTCGTTTTCATCAATTTTTTTTACGAATTATTTTCATTTGCTCACTCTGATTACAAGCAAACAGCGGCGTTGAGTTCTGCCATTCAACAGACAATGTCTCAAAAGTAGGCTCCCTCTGCCTATATGCAGGATGCAACGTGCTTTTCTGTGTATGTTTGTAGTTTTATTCCTACGTAACAATGGAAACACTAGTCGGGATGATAGATAATGATGATTCTAACATCCATACCTATATTATTAATTCGAAAGTAACTCTGTCTGTTTGTCTTTTACGCAATCAGGGTCAAACCGCTAATTTATTTATAATTTTTAATTTTGATAAAATACTCATATAGAGATACTTGAGGGTCTCGGGATGAACATAGGATACTTTTTTTTCTCATACTTGTAATACTTTCGATATATACCAATATATTAAAATACTTATTAATTTGACATTCAATTTATTCCGCCATGTTAATAACAACCGTCTCTATGCGACCATTGCTAAGCAACGATTTGCAAAGTTCCGTTCAGGTTCACTAGTTAATTATAAATATTAATAGTAATATCTTATCAGTATCACTAAAACTTAACCATAATTTAACCACAGCGAGGACTTCTTCTATTTTGCAAAAAAATATGATCTTTTGTGTATGTATCGAATATAAATCTATTTTTATAGCGTTTTATAGCGTAAATTATTTATTTATAATTTTTGAGGCCAGTCATGGCGTAGGGCACAAGCACGAGGTTGTAAATGTGACAGGTGGTTCGATTCCCACTCCAGGAAATAAAATATTTAATATTTTCATTTTCTCGCTCTGTTAAAGAGGCAAATCGCAGCGTTGAGTTCCACCATTCAACATGCAATTCCTCTAGCATTGGTGTTGAGAGCGGGGAACGAAAGTGTTATAATGGGAACGGTGTATCTTAACATTATGGAAACATGGGAAATGTTCCCTCGGTCTACCCTGCTATGTGCGGTATACAGCGTGAAGCTAGAAAAACATATTTTTTTTACTTTTTTATGGAGTTCGTTTCCTTTACATTATTCTCCATTTTTGTTTTGAATTTAATATTGAAGAAGGCAGAGGGAACCTAGTGTTAAGACATTTCGTTTCCCAGACACCGTCCAATTTTCGAGACATTGCGTCGCGCATGTCGCGGAATATTAATATTCTTATCGTCCTCGGTCTGGTAACAGATTATATTTAATAACATATAACAGAGACGTTCCTTCGAGTCGAACCCCCAATGTCCTTCAATGAACCGTTATATAAAAATAAAAAATCAAATCCACAATTGCGGTCGTATCAACATTATTACTTAAAAAGTCCATGTAATATTTAACCGGCGGGCAAATTCTTATTCAAATGAGTTTGGATCGTATATTTTTACTTGTTGCTCTTCATGAGGGGGACAGGAAGTTATTAGGCGGTCTACGCTAGTTGGTGACAGGAAGTGGGTTCGAATTCAATTCTGTGGAGTGTGGAGAGAATAATAGCGAGGTAAGTGCAGATTTTATATATATTTTAACAAAATAATTAAATAAACATAACAGAATTTATTCCTTTTACATTTGGTAAACGCATTCTATGCATTCCTGAGAAAACTCTCGACTTTGTCTTGACTGACAAACAGACGATCGGACAACAACAAAATTATACTATATGGGTTCCTTTTTCCTTTCGAGGTACGGAACCCTAAAAATACATATAATAATAATTTTAACATTTTTGTATAAAGATAATTTTAAGAAAGAAAGTTAGTTAAGACTTTCCTAAATAAGTAGATAATAATAATTTCCTTAAAGGAGGAAGAGATGAGAACAAGGAAGTTAAAGTTAGAAATGTAAATAAATTAAGTATATGTTTCCTCGTATGCGAGAATCGATCCCACAACCGACGCGCTTACAGTATACGTTGTGCCGCTACGCCACGGGGGCCTGTATAATATTAGAATAATAAAATAAGTTTTAAAATGTCGTCAACTTTTATTAAAACTAGGTACTGAAGCTTTAAGAATACTAATAAGGCTTTATAAAAATCTTTTCTTGTAAAATATACAGTTTTGTGCAGGGTTCTACACATTTTTTATGGACACTGGTCGTGGCGTATTGGTACCAGCGTCCTTCTGTAAGCGAAACAGGTCATGGGCTCGTTTCCCACTCGAGAAAAATATATATATATATTTTTTTATTTTTACATTGTGGTAACGAGGCAAAGTCTTCGCCATTAACACGCAGTGCCTCCAGAATACGCCAGAAAGTCGAGAACGGATATATGGGAACTTAATGGGAACGCAGGTTCCCAGGTTCCTTTTGGCTACCCTACTATGCGAAGAATTTATTTATATATTTATTTCAGTGCCTGGCTGTAAAGGCGGCGGTTGTGATTAAGATCCCCACTTCCGATCCACACAATTGGTGGAAAAAATATTTTCATTTTCTCACTTTAATAAGTTCTCTCTGCTATACACGGCCATATGCCATGGCCATATAAAAAAAGGCTTTGTAAAAAGCCAAGGAGCCCTAAAAATTAAGACTCGATTAATTTTTAGTTTGTTACCCACCCCTTGTTTTTAATGGACATTATGTCTGAAAAGCAGATTTAATTGTACTTAAATTTAAATGCAGTTTTATAGAAGTTTTGTTCCGACGGTATACGTGTTTATATTTTTGAAATTGTAACTCACAACGTCTTAGTGCAGTGGTAGCCTGCTTGTGAGTTCAATATCCATTCCGGGAATAATTTTATTTAAAATGAAGTTTTAGAAAACGTATATAAATTTGATCGTACTGTTAGGCCTACCATCAAGTGACTCGTACGCTCTTTAGGATATAAGAGAAACGTCGTTCTCCACTGTGCGTGGTGGTAAAGTTATAAATTGCTTTGAAAATAAATATTGCCTTATATGAGATTCATAATAATAACTTGCACAAAATATTGTCTATCTATATAATATATATGCAGGCGACGAAGCAGATGCCATGCCATGAATCGGCCAAGTTATGGTTCACCTTTGGGGTCCTTTCTCCAAGTGTACCAGGCACACCACCAATCCTTAAAAAAACATTTTTCTTTCTTTCTCCTTCAGTATTACCCACGTTTTCCTTTCAGTTTCACGCTCTATCCCGCTTGTAGTAGGGTAGGCAGAGAGAGCTTAGTGTTACCACTGTAGGCTCCCCCTGCCAACAACATATTCCACCTCAAGCACTTGTTATATTTCTATAACTGTAGAGGTCAGTTGTGGAGAGGCAGAAACGTGCGAAACCATAATGCTTACAATCGAACGTTGTTCCAAAAGTATGAAAATTTCCAGAAACTTCTATAATAGAAAATACTAACTACCTGTACGAAAATACTGTGAACGTGGCAATTGTGACTTCAAATCGCTCTAGGGAGAGTTAATTACTTAATATTTTCACTTCCTCGCTCTGGTGACTGGTCAACGTTCCGTTCCGTCAGTTGAGTTCCGGCACTCAATACTAAGGTGGCAGTGCGTGCGGGTATTTAATATTGTCATTTCCTCACGAACGGAGTGTGGTAACACTAGTTTTATTCTGCCTGCCCTGTTATAATATGCGGGATACAGCGTGAAGCTAAGAAAAAAACGACTTACCTCTATCTTCTCATACCTATATACAGGTTATGTTTTATAATAAAAATATATATGTTTAGTTTCTCTTATATTCATAAAATAGAGCGGATGGTGGGTATTATTGATTTTTCTCAAGCCAATTGGGTGGTACCACGCCCACTGCAGTGGGAGGGATTAGGTGGGATGTGGTTAAAATGGTTTGGATAAGGCATTTTGAAGTGAGCACTTACTTTATTTTGGTCTTTTTGGAAGATTGTTCTTTATTGTGGACAGTTTGTAGTAGATGATAAGTTATGTACGTATGTAAGTATCTTTCTTAATTTAAATCAGATATTATTAGACAACGCTAAAGATATTTTGGTGCGTATCTAATCTTTTTCTATAGGCTACTAAAAAAATAATAAGGCAGCTGGTGCAGTGTAACTGTAACCGCGACCGTAGTGGGTTCGATGCTCAATCGGGGGAATGAATGATTATTTATTAATAAATTTCATGTCCATTGAATTACGCCACTCAACACGTAATGCTTCAAAATTCAGCAAAAAGTGAGGAATGGGGTTAACTCTTAACACTACGTTCCCTTAGATTACACTGCTATATGCGGGATAGAGCGCGAGCTAAAAAATTAAAGTATCACATTAGATGTAGTTGTGGATGAAATAATAAATATATAAATATAAATCTATATCTTCGTTTCCTCGCTCTGGGGACGAGGGAAAAACTAGATGTCCTATGTTAAGCTTACACTTGTATTGCAACTCCAAGTCCCAGCTCCAAGTTTCTTACTTTAGGAATGCCATGGGCCCAACTCTCTTACGATACATTTTCGGAATGTTAAGTCCCTTCTAAAATTATCTCCATTTTATGCGGTCGTTTAAATCGATAGATAGTGGAGGCTGATAGAGAGTGACCCTTGAATTTTTGCGTATCCTAAAGCTAAAAACATCTACGACCTTGTCCTTTCCGTCTGTCACCAAGTTGTATCAGATGAATTATTTAAATTTCTTCGCTTCTATAAAAGGAAAGCCCGGTATTAAGTTCTACCACTTGACATATCATGTTTCGAAAATTAGGCAGAACATGAGGATGGAATATCTTAACATTAGGCTCCTTTTAAATTCTTTCCTGCTAGTCTCCCAGCTATTGCCAGGGTCTGCCCTCCTACTCAACCTACTCCGCTTTGCACGGAGCTATTGCCAGGGTCTGCCCTCCTACTCAACATACTCCACTTTGCACGGTCTTTTGCGTCGGTTGCTCCTTTTAAAGTCTTTCCTGCTATTCGCTAGATAAAACCTAACTCTAAAAAAATATTTTCTCAATCAGAAATCGAACCCAGAACCAACACAAGTACAACCAGACATCCCACGCCAACATAAAATGTGCAATTACCCCAAAATGCACTACCCTATCCATTTTTCAAACATTTTGTCAAAGTAGCGACACGCCTACCGCAAGTCCCGCCTTCATGAGTGGGCGTAACGCTGCAGTCTGTCTGTTCTTTGCAACTGTTGTTTTACTTCTACCTTGATGCCCATTGTTTACGAGATATATATGGAAAATTGAATAGATATAAAGTTTTCTTTATATTTCCTTTGTGTTTAAAGCGGCGTGGAGTCCAATTGCAAACGCGAAGGTTGTGAGTTCGATTCCTATTCAAGGGACTTACTATCAGTACCTTTGCTCTAGTATACAAAACGCGAGTTTTAGTTACACCACTTAGCAGTTTTATATATTCTCCATAGGTACGTGGGGAACGGAGTGTCTTAATGCACGGTTTTCTCTGCCTCTCTTACTATATGCGGGATACAGTGTAAAGTTAATAGAAATATATGTTTTTTTTATCCTACGCTAGCTTTCCGCTCTCGGCAATGTCCGTGTGGTTTTCTAATTTTGCCATGACATACGTCACAGTAAAAAGTAACCCACAATATCATTAAATAAACTAAAACAGTAAGCATCTCTCTTTGAAGACGACAATATTTCATATAAAATTTCTACCCCTTCTTAGATTTTTCAAAATTCCATCGTTAGTGCTCATTTAGGCTCTAAAAGGAACCTATGTGTTGTGCTCTGATCTTTGGGTATGTGAATCAACTTTATCTATAAATTACAAGTAATTATACAGAAGACTAGTCATCACCAGCAATTTGGCTTGCGGAGAATTTCAGGCGTAAAATGGAAAATTTAAATTGTCTTGTTCCTATAGAAATTACGAGAAATCATCTTTTAGTGCACTCTACACTCTCTAACCTACATTTTATATTTCAACTCTATAAGTTCAGTAGTTTGGTCTCTGCGATGCTTGTCAGTTACTCAGTAACGAAAGAGGTTACTTATATATAATTATTCATAGATATATAGGATATACGAGTATAGGATAATAAACTTGTGCCACGACTGGCCCCAGTAAATTAATGCAATTAACAAAAAATGATAATAATATCTTCAAATAGATACTGAGTTTGTTGTATCACTAATCTGGATAATACTGACCCAGCTGTTACGTCCATATAACAATTTTTCACCTCCTTGCCACCGGGTTAACACTAGGTTCCCTCTTCTTACCCTGCTATACGCGTGAAACAAAATTTTTCGACAGAATTCAATAACCAAGTGTGGTATCGATTTACTATAAAATTGTCTTAATCAAATATTTACGAATACCGACCCTCGGTCAGTTCAAGTTCTCTACCTTTAGGTATAATAGTTAAGTTATAGAGGTAAGGCGTTCGAATCTATTTAGGTACTAGAGTTTTTTCAGCTTTACGCTGTATCCCACAAATAGCAGGGTAGGCAGAGAACCTGATGTTAAGACTTCGTTTCTTACCTTTCACCGATTTTTTCAAAACATTACCTTTTAAGTGGGGTTAAACTTTACCTAGTCGGAAATTAAAATGAAAAAAAATATTGAGAATTGAACCCACAATCGTCGTTTTTACAGTCACAAGCTTGTGGCACTAGCCACTGTACCACGATAGCCTCTCCCGTAAGAATAATCTTTCTTTCTTTACCAAGTCAATATAATAAATAGGTATATAGCTGCTATAAAATGTATTTAACACCAACGTGGTACAGCGGCACACTGTCTATCTGTAAATGGGACGGTTGCACATTCAGTTCCCACTCTGGTGAATAAACTATTATGATTTTCTCTCTCAGGCAAGAAGACAATGTGCGCCGTTGAGTACCGCCAATCAACATCCTATGTTCCGGCAATTTGGCGGTGCGTTGGAACTGAAGTTTTTATAACTATTTTTTTTATTTTCACCCTGTATTCCACTTATAGCAGTGGGAACTCAATGTTCGCTACCGTCCGATTTGGAAATCACGGAGTGTTGAATGGCGAAACTCCACGCCGCGCTCTGTCTTTTTACTAGAGCGAGTAAGTACAAATCATTAATTCCCCGTCTGGGGTCGAACTCGCAACCATCGTGTGCCTTAGAGCCTGTATTTATAAAGTCACATTCATATATCAATGCAAAATATACATTTATTAGAGAAAACTCCTAAATAATGCAAACATTCTAAAGTATTTAGTGATGTACAATAATGTTACATCGATATTGTAATTAGCGTCGTACATTATCGATGTTATGACGTCGAGACTGCACTCAGCTATTAGGGATGGGTATATATCGATATTTCGGTAAATTGTTATTATTTTTTCATTTCTTCGCTCCGGCAGACGCGTGGTGCTGAGTTCGCCACTCAACAAAACGAAACAAAATTTAATTATTAATTTTAATAGACAAATAATCCCAATAATTACGAGTATTTTAAGCCATTTTTCCTCTCCTACTGTTTACATACGAAAATGAAATGACAAAAATAATGCATTTACGAGCGTATTGAGTTGCAAAATTTAACGCGGTGCTTAATCTTGTTACCAGACCAAGAAAATAAAAATAAATCTTTCACTCCAGTGAAATATAATGTCTTTACAAATAATATAATAAAATATTTCATATGTAAAATAATTATTTATATCACAAATCGACGCTACCCACCCCTAGCTGTGAGCTCTGTAATAATTTCTGTACAAAATACAGCACTT
Organism: Heliconius nattereri; assembly: GCA_013403645.1. Taxonomy (NCBI): domain Eukaryota; kingdom Metazoa; phylum Arthropoda; class Insecta; order Lepidoptera; family Nymphalidae; genus Heliconius; species Heliconius nattereri. Next base: position 10,580,786 of record JAAIXI010000232.1, read on the forward strand.
ACCGCGTCTGTTACTTTCGATATTCTACTGTTATACGGAGTGTTTATATTTGTGTAAAGACATGTTTAAGTGTATAGTAGGTTCTAATATTATAAGAGTAAATTCATATACACAAAATGATCATTATCAACTTAACTGACTTGAATTAACTCGTGGCATTTGTGACGCAGGGATAAAAGCGTGCGGCTGACGGCACGGTAAAGGGGTTATGGGTTCGATATTCTTTCAGTGAAATGAAGTATTAAATAAAGTTAGGAACGTAAATGTCTTAATGTCTGCCTACAAAATTCAAATTAAATAACAAAGTATGGAAATAATAATCTTGACACTATGTTCTCTCTACCCGCCTGCTAAACATAGGGCTTAAAGCTACAAAAAAATTTTAAAAATTAAGCAGAAATGAAAAATGGAATGTACTAACGTTTAATTCCTTACGCCAATCCTGCTATGCGAGAAAAGCCGGTAAGCTGTTGTTAAATTAATTTAAGAAAATAAACCTCGTTTAGGCACTATGTCCAAGTTTTGTAAAAAATATATATGATGAAAACGGGATATAGATTAAATGTCTTTAGAGTTAGTCTAAAGAATTAAATAAAAAAATTAAGCTTCATTTTCAAAAAAAATAAAAAAAATATGTAAATTTCAATCAACCTGTATACAATAATGAGTGAGCACGTACAACGATATATATTTAAATTTGATGCCGACTGGAGAACGAAAATGTACGGAATGTTTGTATGTATGTATGTACTTTAGGTGATTTCTACGCTTTAAGCAAAGTGTTTTCATATTTAAAGGGAGAACTTGTGAGATATCACTACTTTTTTACCTTTGCAACTTTTATATTGAAACTAGTAGTAGAGACATATTCATTCGATGATACAAAACGTGCAGGCAAATAGTCAATAAATAAAATTTTGAATTTAGACAGTGTAGTTAAAAATCTTTGACCTTACTTTGACTTATGTTATTATTATATATTTTTTAGTTTCACGCTGTGTCCCGCACATACCAGACTAGATAGAGGGAACCTAGTTTTAAGACACTCTGTTAACGACTCTGCGCTCTACCTCTCAATGGACCCCACTCAGGTAATGAAATATTTCCATATTGTCAATCAACACGCAATTTCTTAAACTAGGACGGAAAGTGAAGAACGGAGTGTCTTCACACTAGATTCTTTTTTCTCTCTCTCTCTCTCTGCTTATAGGCAGAATAGTGTAAGGTGGGATAAAGCTGAAAAAAAAATTAAAGGGAAATACGTGTACAAGAAATAAAATTCTGAATATAATGTTCCACAGAAATTGAATCGAGTTAACGACCAATAAAAGTGTTAAAAACAAGATGTTGTATTATACTTTTTATTGCCTCTATTTTGAAATTAAAAGTAAATAATACAATAGATGATCGTTAAGTACTCGTAGTAGTAGCGAGTTCGTTTAATTTTGACGTTCAATTTTTAAGAAATTGCATGTTGATTGGCGTAACTCAACGCTACACTTTGTTTTGTTACCAGAGCAAATAGATAGATAGAGAGGAAATGTAAATATTAAATATTTAATTTCTAGAAAGGGCGCATACCTGTGCCCTTGGCTCGTGACTGTCCTTATTATTTCATGCTATAATTTTTAGCTTATTTTATGAGTAAAAAAAATTTTATTTAGCTTTGCATTTTATCCTACATAATATATCTTCATCTTCTGCCTGAATGCGTGGCATTGGTGAATTATCACTCAACGCCGCTTCAGAAAGTGGAAAATGGAATACACCTCCCCGACCTGGGCTTGAATCTACGATCGTCACGTGTACAAGACGCTATTCCACTATGCTATGAGGCCCTAAATAATATTGTTCAGGACAAAATTCGAGACACAATCGTTAATATTACAATACGCCTGCATTTTATTGCAAGCAGACGTTGTTATACTGAAATGGTTATTTTAGTTTAGTACCTACCCTTGTCCCTTAGGTCTATTATTTTATTATCTAGATATACATACACTAATATCATAAAGCTGAAGAGTATGTTTGGTTGAACGCGTTAATCTCAGGAACTACTGGTTCTATGTTGTAAAATCCATCTATCGAGGCAGGCTATAGGCTATATAAGTATCACTGAAAAATGTTAAAAAAACGGATCTTGCAGAGCTTAATGCACAATTGTTACCTATTTATTTATTTACATTTGAAAACAATTTTCTATTTTAAAAATCAAATTAAGGCCGTCATGGCGCAGCGGCAGTGTCTGTATGTAAACGTGATGGTCGTCGGTTCAACATAAAGGGGGAATGAGTTATATTTGGGAAACGGAGTGTCTTAACACTATGTACCCTTTGCCAACATTACTTATATATCCTTTAAAAACATTTATTATTTTTATCATTACAAAGAATGAAGCCAACTGGGAATGCGAAGAAAAAATGAAACAAAAAAAGAAATAAATCTATTTAAACTATTTTATAAAACTATACAATATCATAAAATTAAATTTATATTACATTATAAAATTAATATAATAACAAGAAATAATTAAAAAATACTGATTTATTTATTATCTGAGAATCTAATAGTAAAAAAAAGTACTTGAACGGCATCTATGGGACGTGGATTAGATTTCCTGCTATAATCAAGTTTCTTATAGACATACAATCTATGGAAAAAATAATGCTTTACACTTTTTCCCGCAATGCAGAAAACCTAGAGCCTAAAATTTTAATTTTATTTATTTAGGATTTAAATGCGCATTATCTGCATTTTTTTTCTCATTTTTCTTAAGTTTAGTTATGGTGACACCGTCGTAAGTGTGTGGAGTCGACTTAGTATGCTTCTTTCCGAAGGGCCTTATAAATTTATTTATTTTATTGTTTCTATGTTTTTTGTTGTTCCATACAAATCTAGGGGTGCGTGAGATTTGCCTTTTTTCGTAGCTTTTGTATGCCTGAAAAATATTAAGAGATATTTTAATTACACATACCTTTTATTTATATTGTTTTTAGCTTCATACTGTGTCCCGCTCACAGCAGGGTAGATGGAGGGAACCTAGTGTTAAAACACTCTGTTCCACATTTTCCACAGAATTTTGGAGGCATTGCGTGTTGAGTAACGCAACTCAACTCCTCGCTTTGCATCGTCTCCAAAGCGAAAAAAAAAAAAATATTAAATATTTCATTACCTTGAGTGAGAATCGAACTCATAAACTGTCGCCTCACCAACTCTATACATAGTGTAAAGTTCATACTCACATTATAATCACTGGTAATACCAAGTTTAATATTCAAAAATTCCAATTGATTTTCTAAATACTCTCTTACTCCTGTCATTTTGCTCTGTAAAAAGATAAGTTTCTTTTTAATTTTAGTTATTCATCTGATGAGAAAAAATAACATGTTACCAATCAACGCAGGTTAAATCATGCTGCGTTGAGATTTTTCGTTCTCAACAAAAGCATTAGACTTTGAGATCTTCTTAAGTCCCAGAAAGTACTTTCAGTTCGTCTTAATCAAATTCGAACAAACAAACTAAGGTGCAATTTCATCTTAGACGAAAAAATAAAACCTATAAATAATTTGATGTAAAAATAGTTAATAAATAATTTTATATAATAAAAAAAAATGATGATAATGATCTTAGGGATAGAAAGTAACAACACTATCCCTAAGATCGAAGTTTAAATTCCTGATAATTTTCTTAACTAACTTTATCCTCATCCGTCATTTCTTCATAGCGCTGTATCAAGTCTTGAACAGATTTTATAATACCCAAGCACTCAGTCCTGTCGTCTTGGTGCGTGTCTTCGTTGTATGTGGGTAGGTCTAGGGTCGGATCCGTTGATTTTCCTACAGTACAAATTATAATTTAGTTTCGATTATCTATTATCCTACTATACTATTCAAAAAGGGAAAGTGAACCTAGTGTTAAGACGCATCGATTCCCACTTACCGCCTTACTAGTTAGACATTGCGCGTAGAGTGTCAGCTCTCAACGCTGCACTTCCTCTTATTACCAAAACAAGAAAATTAAAATAATTAATCAATAAGTACTTGATAATGCAAAATTGTATAAACATAAGTAGTGCCTACAGCAAATAGAATTACTAGAAATAAGTCTATCACCATATCTGCCATTATCGTCTGCAGTAGCGTATTCAAAGGGTCCAGGGTTAGTTTCCAGGTTGTCCACTACGACATTGTTATCATTTGCTACTGTCAACCATTCTAAGAAATCACGTAGATCTGACGGCAATTCTGAAAATAATGTTAAATTTTAAAAAAAGTTTGTTTTTCCGTACTTTTTTTTTAGTATAAAAAGTTATGGGTGCTTGCTTGTGAGATCGATTCCCATTATTATTTTGGTCCTCTTGTGCAGCATGTATTGTCTCGAAAATTCGGTTAAAACTAGGAACAGGGGAACTTTAATAGGATTCCCTCCACCTACCATGCTATGCGGAAAAAAGCGTGGTGCTGCTTTTTTAACTTACTTGCACAGGTCTTCTGTTGTACTTGAATATCCACTAGATCTGCCATGAGACGCACTAAATGCTGCATAAGAGATGTGGCTGCCTTGTCTTCTTTGTTTTCTTCTCGAACTATAGAAAAAAATATTATTTTATAGGCTTATAGTATTTTATAGGCGGATTATCAAACAGAAAATCGCTCTGCAATTATCAAACAGAAAATTACAAAGCGCGGCGTTCAGTTCCAAAGCACAGGCAGTAATCTCGAATATTAGAAAGAATTTAAGGGACGGAGTGTCCTAACACTAGGTTCCCTCTACCTACTCTGCTATAAGCGTGAAGCTTAAAAAATACGATTTGCTGTTAAGTACGTATACTATTTTCTTTTCTTAAAATAACTAGTTCTATCGTTTACATTATGAAAGGAGGAATGTTATTTATTACCACCAACATGCTTTGTGTTCTCAATGTCTCTTGCCGCCTTCTGACAAATTTTCTTCATTTTAGCTGTTAGTTTTTCGAATGTTTTCTTAATATCATTGTTTTCATTCTGCAAAATTGCTTATTTATTAATATAAAATGTATTATATAAAATTTATTTATTATTTTTAAATTTCACGCTATAGTCAAAAAATCAAATCCAATCAGCTTCACACGGTATCCCGCACACAGCAGGCAGAGGGAACCTAGTGATAAGACACTCCGTTCCCAACTTTCTGCCGAATTCTGGAGGCATTGCGTGTTAAGTGGCAGAATTCAACGCCGCGCTTTGCCTCGACACCAGAGCGAAGAAATGAAAATATAAACGTAAATAAATATTTCACTTCCTCGAGTGAGAATCGAACCCGCAACGCGTTTGCAGACGTCTAGATATTAATTCTATATGAAAATATTTATAAAGTTCAGCTTTCCGATTTCATTGAATTTTTTTTTATTTGCTAAAGTTAACAAAATATACTTACTTCATCAAATTGTCGGACAGGTCGTTTCTTTGTATCACAAGGCGTCGTAGTTTTAACCAATTTTGGTTCTTTTTTCTTCTTTCGGAATCTATCTTTTATCTTATGAAGCTTCTTTTTAAACCAATCTTTAGATTTTTGTACCACATTTTTGTTAACACTGTGTTTACTTCTAACACCGTCTAAATAATCCATCTTGACTCCATATTCATCATTATCGTATAAATCATTCCAAAAAACATTTTCAGGACTTCTTTTTACAATAATTTTATTAGATTTTTCAGTTGAAAGTTGTTTGGAAACATTTTCCATATCTTTTGCTATAATCAACGCAACAGGCACCGTATCGTCTAAGTCTAAAAATTTTATTTTTTGTTAATATTTTGATGCGGTAACAAGACAAAGCGAGACTATGAGCTCCGCTGAAATTAGGCAGTGCGTAAAGAACGGAGTGTCTTAACACTAGGTTCCCTCTCAAATCCTGTTTTATGCATATAATATAACGTAAAATTGGCTTTATGTAAAAAGTGAAAAAGCTAAAATTCCAGTTCACAAATTACCCGTATTTTTATTTCTTCCTTCAACACTATTATTATTTTTTATATTTAATTCGAAATCTTCCTTCAATTTAGAGTTATCTTCTGTGGACATTAACACTCTGGATTTACGATTATCATTATCAATATTGTATGAAGAATTTGTCATATCTTTTAAGGTGCGGTTGTTAATGCCGGTAATGTTTGGTCTAAAAAATAGATAATTAAAATTATTTTTACCTAAACACGTTTTCTGGATTTTTTTCAGTTTCAGTATGTTGTTTTGTAAAATGGAACCCTACGTTTTCTTATAGAGAAAGAGACAAACGCTTGAAATTTGCTAATCAGGTTCCTTAAGGAGTTCCTATGGGATCTAATGGAGAGGATCTCTCTTAGTAGAGAGGATTTCTCAAAATTACTACGAGAACGGGACAAAACGAAATTTTACGTTTAATAGTTGACGTGAACAGAGTTGCAGGCGGCCACAAGTCTGCCTCAGCTTCACGCTGTATCCTACACACAGCAGGTTAGCGAAGTAATAAAAATATAAGTATAAATAAATATTTAATATTTTCGAGTGTCGACCGAACCCATAACTAATCGATTTTACAGTCATACTTTGTGCCCTTGCGCCAGACAAATCTATCTGTATGCGTGTATATAAACTTTCTATATACGTATACATAGTTACTAATGAAGATAGAAAAAAAAACACTTACTTTATATGATTTGTATTTATAAAGAGATTTTTGAAATCATCCATTTTCTTTCCAAAATAATAACTCATACTTTTAAACCAATTACATATTATTGACAAAATATGACCTAAAATAGAGTGGGAGCTATCCTTAGATTTTTTTATAGATTTAGACGTATTCTTAGAACCTTTTTTCTCAACTCCATTAAAAGTTTCGTCAAAATCAACAAACATAAGTGATCTTGCGCCAGATTTTACTCTCAGAGGCTGTTCAGAAACAACCCTAACAGTGGAAGTATCAAAATTGATTATAGAAGTAGCTTTTTCATAATCGTCGTTCAATTGAAATGTGTTTGGGTTCTTAAACGGATGATTCAATATTTTTATGTGCTTCTCAATCCCTTTGGCATGTTTGTTGTGTTCCATTGGCACGTTACCTGGTTTGAATTCGATTTTTATACCGTCGTTCATAAAATCTATAAGTAGACATAGAATTGTAAAATCCAACGATGATATGATATTTTTTTTTAGCTTTACGTTATTTCTCGCATATGTAGGCAGAGGGAATCTAGTGTAAAATCAACAATTCGCTCGAAACCAAAACAGCGTTGAGTGCCGAAATTCAGCGCTGCGCTTTGTCTCGCTACTAGAAAGGGAAAATTAAAATATTAATTCTTCTGAGTGATAATCAAACCCACAATAGTTGCGTTTACAATCAAACGCTGGCCTTGAAATTCAGAATAAATCAGCGTCACGCTGTATCTCGCACACAGCAGGGTAGGCAGAAGAAACCTAGTGTTAAGACACTCCGTTCCCCACTTTCTGTCGAATTCTGGATATTAGGTGCTGAGTGGCAGAACTCAACGCCGCGCTTTGCCTCGACACCAGAACGAAGACATGGAAATATAAACGTAAACAAATATTTCAGTTCCTCGAGTGGGGATCGAACCCACAACCACCACGTTACAGTCACATCCTTGTGCCGCTGCGCCACGACGGCCTTTAATGAAATAAAATTTAAAATATTATAAAGTTTTATACAAAACCTCTATCAAGTTTCCTAAAGAATCGATTTACAAGATTCTGTTTATCAAAAGGCAGTTTAAATTTAAGATCTTCTTGCTCTTTTGTTTTAAATTTAATATTTACATTATTATTATTGCTATCACTTTTGCCATAAACAACACCATAATCACTGTATGCCTGTGCCATTTTAACCATTTTATTATATTTATTATCTATATAATCTTCTATATACTCTGTATCACTGATATCTTTTTCTTCGTCTTCTTTTTCTATTTTAATATCTTTTGTGTTTACTGGTAACTGGATGTTTAGATTTTGTATGGCCGCTTGTTTGATCATAGCGTCGAGTTCGTTTGATTTTAAGGACATTGGTCTCTTCCAATCAAAGCTTTTTAATCCATTCAATTGTTGTTTCTGAATTGCAGAAAAAATATATTTAAGTTCGCTATATTACAATAATCAAAAAAATGAGCTTCACGCTGTATCCTGCGCTTAGCAAGCTAGATAGAGGGAACCTAGTGTTGAAACACTTCCTTTCATACTGGCCGCTTAATTTTTCGAGGCATTACTTGCTAAGTGGCAGAACTCAACGCCGGGCTTGTGATTCAGTCAGAGATGACATAAAAATATTAATAAATAACAATTCAATTCCCCGAGTGGGGATTGAACCCGCAACCGTGGCCTTATAGTCATACCCTTGCGCCCCTGCGCCCCGAGAATAAGAAAAAAAATAATCCTGTACAGTTTTCCCCGCATAAGAGGGTACACAGAGAGAACCTAATATCAAGATGCTCTCTACTCCTCTTTCTAGCTGAAATCAAGACATTCTGTGTAGCGACGATTATCGTATAAATCATTCCACAGCGAGGAAACGCCTCTACAAGCCAAGTTTATGAGATTCAAAGCTATCGCTTTTGCAGCTATACGCGGCAGCTTTTCCACTGCGGTAGGACAGTCTTACTCGAAGAAATGATCAAATATATTTTCGTTTGCTCAGTTAGCTTAGGAAAAATGAGTCAAGCAGCTTAAACACCTTTAATAAATAAGTTTTACGATTATTTCTACATGATAATCAAGTGTTAAGACACTCCGTTCCCCATTTTCCACCAATTTTTTGAAACATAACTTATTGAGTAGAAGCATCAATGTTGCATCTTGTCTACCATAGCAGAAAAATAATAATAAATTGCATTTACAATCATACGATATCCCACAACGTTACGACAGCCTATAATAAATATATTATTAGTTTCAAGCTTTATCCTTAGCGGAATAGCCAGAGAGAACGGAGTGCCGAACGCTACTGTCTCTGCATACCTCAATAGCTTCAAATATCTACTAGATTATAGTAAATATAAAATAATATCTAACCCCATCTCTTTTCATTCTTTCCATTTCTCTATCCATATCATCACGATCCTGATGATCGTCATTAAGAATTTGTTTGAGATCTTCATAATTAAATTCTTCTTTGTCTTCCTCTATTTGCATCAGCTTACGTTGTCCAGGTATAAAGTTTTGAACATTAGCTTCTTTATGTTCGGGGGTACTAAGAGTATATTTTTTTTATGTGAGATAAAAAAAATGGAAACTGAGAAGGATTTTTATTATCTATTGAATTCCCTTAAGAGTACTCGTTAAATTTAATAATTTTCCACAAATATGATGCAGCATAAATATAGCTATCCAAAAACGAGTAAGTAATAGTTATATCTTCAAATATAATTAGAAAAATTGCTTAATGTACAAAAAAAATCGCCTTGTTTGCATTTGAGTTTGCTGTGTAACCAAACACAATTATAAGTCAGTAGTCGAAAATAATTTTAAAAAATAATGAAGTCGAAGATAAGGCAATTTTTAACACTACTTTTCGTTATTTACATATTAGCATATTAACAGAAACTCAAGGACTCACGTAAATGATATATTTGAAATTTCATCATAAAATGTCGACATCGATAGTAATTTTTTTATATCATCATCTAAAATGCTTATAATATTCGTCACCTTATCTACTGAGGCTTTTTCTTTATTATCTTCATACATATTATAATCTGTAATAATAAAATCATCTTTTGCTTCTTTTACTTTTCTTTCACCCTCTCTATTATGTTTGGATGCAATAATTAGGTTTTTGTTTGTTGTAGCAATGTTTTGTTGTTGTTTGTTCATAACGTCTAGTATATTTTGTTTCATTTTAAAAAACGATTCCTGTAATTTGTTTTCATACGCTTTCACCTCATGTGTGTTGAAATTTTTCCAAAACTTCTCTTTATAAGGCTCATATTGTACCATGATTTTTTCATTCTTAACAACAATGCTAGTTACGTTGTTTTTTGGTGATATTTTACTTTTATTTGTTTTTGTATTATTTTGAGCTCTATTTGTAATATTATTTTTGTTATTGCCATTATTTGTTGCTTTATTAAATTTCAGCTTATTTCTCAACGATCGTTTAAATCTGTCTGCAAAAGATTTATCGTTTTGATAATAATTATTATTGATAGCTTCTTTTAGTCTTCTGATCTGAGCGTCGGTCTGTATGAGTTGTTTGTAAAAATCTAAAAAAGCGGCAAAATAATAAAAATACAATTTTAATAATTTTTTTCCTCATAACAGAGAAGTAACAGAGAATCTAGTGTTCAAACACTACGTTCCCGAATTTTCGAGACATTACGTGTTGAATAGCAGAACTCGAAACAGCGCTTTGTTCATTGGTTTTCGGGCGGGGGAATAACAATAAATGGTATTCAACCATTCCTCATAATTGGGATCGAACATAAATTTACAGTTGCATACTGTGTGTTCTGATGGACTCTTTTTTTTCCATTAAGTTCCACCGCTCAACATGTACTTTATTGAATTAGAGAAAGCTGAGAACAGGGTGAGAGGTTAGAGTCCTGAAACTAATTTTTATCTGCTTTCTCTGCCAGATAGAGAGCAAAGGGTAGTGTGAAGCTAAAAATATTTATGCCTTTATAATGATTAATTATAATAAATTATTTCATATTTGTGGGTTACTAATACACCGTAGAGTTCCGCTACTCAACGCTAAGAGGCGGTCGTGTGGAAAGGGTACCAGCGTGAAACTGCAAGTGCCACGGTTGTAGGTCCTAATGGCGAAATTAAATATTCAATATTTTCATTTTTTCGCTGTGATAGCGAAGCAAATAGGAAGTGCGGTGTTAAGTTCCGTCACTCAATACGCAATGTCTCAAGAATTCGGAAAAAAGTATCTTAATGGGTAATGGAGTGTCTTAATATTAAGTTGTTGTGGTTGCCCATGTTCCCTCAGCCTACCCTGCCATATATAGAATACAAAGTCAAACTAAAAAAAATATTTATATAATATCAAGTATTTTTTTCACCCCGAAGTCTCTCACTACTTTGGCCTTCAACAATCTTATCATTGTCCAACGCACTGGCCAGGTCTCCGCTTATTCCGCTCTCCATGACGTCTAAGATGTTCTAGAAATAGAAAAAGCGCAAAATTAACAATTTATAGGTACCTCCTATACTAATATAATAAATAGTTTGCTTATGGAGGCTATAGGGTGTGTTACCTTGGGCATTGAAAATTTAACCATATGAGAATGCGAGTTAAACCGCATGTAGAAGTTAGTATTTAATGTAAAAATATTTAAAAAAAATGGAAAATACATTTATACACGTGTGCTAGTGTTTATTTTTCTCAGTGTTGTAGCTCAATAGAAGGCATTTCTTATAAAAGAATAAAAACTAATAATAATGAGAGGGGCCTAGCTAACATAAAGACTCAAGACACCGTTCCTCACTCTACACTTGTTTTTGGAGGCAATGCGAGCGGAGTTCATAGAGCGGAGAATAGAGTGTGTTAACACTATATTCCTTCTGCCCTACCCTTAGCATGTAGCGGGAAACAGCGTGAAGCCATTAAAAAAGGGATAAATAACATAACAAATGAGGCTGTAAAATTAAAACATAATTTAAAACTAAATAGCTGCATAACTCGCGTCTGAACACACCTGGATACTTTTAAATAAACGTCGGACATATTTATTGTGAAGGGTTAATATAGAAAATGCGAGGGTCTTTAAGAGTTTGCGTTGGTATATTGTAAATCCGTTAGCGGGCTTAACAATATTTTCTAACATTATATATAATTTAAGAAATATTTTTATTTAAAAATATATTTATAATTTTTATATTTAGGTGAAGAGTAGCATTTTATCGCTAAGGTATCTTTCTATGACGATTTATCGGATATATTTGTTTATAATTTATCTTTTCTTTAACTGCTTTAAGTAAAGAATATTTCAATTATGATACCATATCTGTATTCTAATATAAAATTGACCTAAAATAGGTCACTAACTATATATAAATATCAAAAGTAACTTTTTATATAATAAAAATACTCTCAAACGCTACCTCCTATGCCCTATAACAATATCCTCATCGCCCTATTAGACTGGGATATTTATGTAATTTCAACTTTCTCAGTTAAGTCACCTGTTTACCTATCTAGCTAAGTGGTCAGTGAATTACTGCTTGATGGTAGCCAGTTCAATTAAAAGCTCATAAAGTTGTAGTTAATTAGAGAATTTTCTTTTTATATTTGGTTTTTTATTAAGAAAATAAAAGTAATAGACGTAGGGGGACGTCTGTTGACCTATGAGAATCAATGATACAGAAGATCACGTAAAAAGCATGACCCTGAGAGCATTTATGAAGCGGTTGATGGCAGTGGACGAAATAGACGAAAATGGAATGTGGAGACTGTAGAATTTGGCACTTCGTTCTCCCTGGCTACCCGCTCGGGTAAAGAGTGATGTGAGTGAAGTGAAGTGAATAAGAACAACATAGCGTGTACCATCTAGTGACATAACACTCCGTCGTACACTGTCCCAGTCTCTTCGTACCCTTACCTTTGTGACACAATAGTTTTATATCTATCTATCTAAGATCAGACAGACAGACTTTCATTATCTGTTTATTACTCCGTTACATTTTAAAAAAAGCCTATCTTCAAAGTAACATCTAATATATCTGAAGTTCGGGACTATGCAACTAATCTGAAGTTTATCTTATTATGTCAGTTACTTCACAATTATATAAATAGGTACACTAGTTTTTACCTGCAGCTTCGGCCTTGTGGTCAAGTGGAAATAATAACTAAGAGTGACACATGACCCATTCGAAGTGAAACCCCGTGATGTAATATAGACTATAGCCTCCCCATATAAATGGACCATCGAATCCAAAAATAATTATTAAATTCGAACCTGTAGTTTCTAACCTAACCAGCTAAAAGAAGGAGAAGTTAAATATAACTTAACTTAACTTTATGCAATAATAAATTGATATCATTCCTACGTCAAATACAATGTTTAATATTAATATGAAAATTGATATTTAAAAGGCAGTGGGTTCAATTCCATAGTAATAAATTAGCTACAACTGTAGTATCGAACTAAATATGTACATTGTTGTATAATGAAGTTAGAGGAGTTTAAGGGGAAGTTGATTTCGTTAGATAATATATTTTTTAGCTTAATTGGGCTACGACGCTCAGCAGGGTAGGCCGAGTGAATTTAGTGTCAAGACACTCCGTTCCCAATAAGACGCCACTTTCCGCTGCCTTTTTGAGACATTTCAGAATTCAACACCGCGTTTTGCCTCATTAACACATTACCCCCGAGTGGGAATCAAACTCACAACCCTCACTTTTCTAGTCCCACGCATATGGTATGAAATATTATTGCAATAATTAAAAGTTACTTTATAAAAGAGCCTGCCCTTAACAATTTTCAAATTAAGCCATCATTACTAACATGTGACGTACGCAACCATTAAATCATCGCGTCTCGCTCTCACACTATAGGTTGGAAGGAAATAGCAATATAACATTTAAATGTATGTTGTTTATGGTTTTTGGATAAATTGTATTAATTGTTGTTTCAGAGCTTATAAGAAAATTTGCTGAGTGGAAATTGAACCTACTACCTTCAGGACTGGTAGTCTTATTTAGGAATAGCTTGTTTTAGCTTCACACTTTTTGAGAGAAGATTATATAATTATTATCCTAAAATAAATCACTTCGTTCCTTACTCTCTATCCGAATTCGAAACACTGCCCGTTGAGGAAGCGGAACTTAGCGCAGGATATTGTTTTTTAGAGTGGAAAAATAAAAATAATATAATACCACGAGTAGAGATCGAAGCGCCAAGAGATTGTTAACAAAGACAATTTTGACATCATTATTAGTCTAAGATGATAGCCATTACGCATTCCCTTTCTTAAAAGGGAACCACTAAGCCATAGAAGGTTGGGTAGAGAAAACCGAGTGTTAAGACATTCCGTTCAATATTCTCCGCCCAATTATTGAGACATTGCTTGTTAGCTCAAGATTACCAGAGTCAATAAATGAAAATATATATATAAACTGAAAACCTACGTCGCTACTAATTTAAAGGACGTTTGAATGAAACGATTCTATTTAAGTAATTAATCTCGACTCGAATCGCAATTTCGGAACAATTGTTGAATACGTAAATATACACGTGTTTAGGGGATTTAGGGAGTAGACGTATGGATAGACAGATGTGAATGGTTTTGTTTTGTAACTAGTCTATACCGATGACTTTGCTCGCTTTTGATGTCTATAAATGGCTGTTCATCAATAAAAATAAATGAAATGATAAAAAATTTGGAACGTGACTGTTGTGAGTTCCATTCCCATTTGGGGAAATAATTATATTATTATCATTTCATAGCTCTGGTAATGTTCGTTTCCGCTAATATGTTTATGAATTCGGGCAGATTCGGGAGAACAGAGGGTCTTAACACTAAGTTTCTTCTGAGACTCCAGAGTAGACTCTGCTACATGCGGTAAAAAAAAATAAAGTAACTTAAAAATAGTGTATGCGCGCCCTTACTTAGGTACTAGCAAGTAGCAGGTGGTTAATGGATGCACAGTGTAATTACTAATTAATTTATGGCTCAGATATCGATTTTACCTAAAAATAGAAAATAAATGCAATATTTATATCTTAAATATAAATATCTTTATATGTATAACACAGTGGCACAACGTTCAACTGTGAGCTGTTAGTTTTGGATTCAATTTCCAATTCGAGAGACTTAATTAATTCGTTTTACTCGCTCTTGTTAGACGACAAAGTGCGGCGTTGAGTTCTGCCACTGAATACACAATATCTCAAAGACTACACAGAAAGGGGAAACAGTGTTTTAACACTAGCTATGCCTGTTAAATAATTATGTGGCTTATATTATGGAATTAAAAATAGTAAGATTTTTCCTTAAACACATTTTAAAGAGCACTGAAAGGCGATTAGATCCCATATCTTGCTGTGCAAGCATTACTATGCACAAAATGTATATTCAGATATTTTGTCTAGAAACATAGCATATTATAAAACATAAGGCGTTAGGCTCCGTCCTTTAATGCACAATTCCCCAAAAATTGGGCAGAAGGTAAGGAACATAGTCTCCTAACACTTTCCTCTGCCCGCTATAGGTATGTGGGATACAACGAGAATCTAAAAAAAATACCTTTTCAGCTAATTGTGCTAGTAACTTTAATTTAACATAATAGTTATTTATTTTTATGTTAAAAGCAAAAAAAAAATATAGTCATTTAAAAATGTATTCAGCTATCTCAAAAGTGCATCACAAGTTAGCGTCTGGTGCTATAATACCAGTACTTTAATGTACCAACGTCTGTGGGAAGGTACATATTTTTGTAGTCTTCATTATGATATAGTCTAGGGGGCTGATTCCTTAATAATTTTTAAAATATTTTTTGATTTCCCGCTTTATGTTCCCCATATGTTCTCCAATTTTAGGGACATCGCATCAACTCATTCTTGATAATGGAGTAACGAAGTAATAAATTATAGAGTAATAAATCATAAACATAAAATAAATATTCACATATTTCAAGCATTTAGAAAATTTAGAAGAAAAAAATACTGTTAAGACACTCTTTTTGAAACCCAAGGCCGTCCTTAAAAATCCTTATTATAATGAAAAAAATTAAAGTAATTTAAACAAAATTATCAACTCCAAATATCATGTCTACATTATCACTCAGCCGCAATAGCAATTCAACTCCACCATTAATATATCAATTGTTTTAATTCTTAATACGTAGCCCTATCATGTTACTTTCAATGTCATATAGCACTCAATGCCTTTTAAAGTTCAATGGATAAGAAAAAATCGCAGCGTGAGAATATTTCGTGCTTTAAATATTCCGTATAATTATTTTTAAAATGATTTATAACTAATAGTGAATGTGAAAAACTAATGTAATGGTAGCAAGTCCAAATTACGCTTATGAAAAATACTTATGTTTATATTTATGTTTGTCAGTAGTTCCGTGATTTGATTTCATAAAAAGCAATGTCAAGTTAGATTACTTAACAAAAAATATTTTCTTATTAATTTATATGCCGCTCATAGCACGGTATTCAGGGAGAACCAATTGTCAAGACACTTCTTCTAAAATAATGTATAAATTTAATTACAAAAAAACCATAGTGATTTATCACTGGATCTTCTCGGGCGGTTGCTTGGAAAAAATATAAGGTATATATCTTGAAAACATGTAGACAAAGTAATACTAACTGATGCTCTCACAAAATGTCTAAAGAAGTAGACGAAAAATGGACAACATAGGAAACTTTCTTCACGTAACACGTACCGGAGGCGTAAAATCGGGAAAATTTCTCGTAGGTGGCACTCATAATAACGACGCGGTGTTTTTGTATGAATGATTGACCATATCGAATTAACAAATGTATGAAGGATGAGTTTAGAAACGCATCCACTTGCGGAATACTAAAAATAAACAATGAAACATTATTTATTATCAACCAGCCCCTGTACCACAATAAGAAGGTAGGCAAGTCTGTAAGAGTGAAATGAATAGACTATTTTTTATGGACCGTCGAATCTTTTGTTGGTGCCAGCAATATTTTTATTTAAAAAAATATTTCAATAGAGATATTTATATTACAAATTGAAGGTTCTGTTCAGAGTTGACCTTTCACTGTACTCTAGACTGTATTGTGGTAGGGAAAGTGAGGGAGCGCGCTCAGCAATCGCGTTTACAATCAGCGGGTTTGCTGCGGGTTCAAATCCCATTCGAGGGAATTAGTAACTATTATTTTCCCGCTCTGATAGCATGATAAAGAGGCAACCACTCAACACGCAGTGTCTCGTAAAGTAACCGCAGAACGGAGAATCTTGACCCTAGATTTCCACTGCAGTGTTCCTAACAGTATATGCGGAATAAAGTGTGAAAATGAAATAAAAAAACTTCAACTAACCATACAAAATTCTTTATCCCGGATAATCAAACGTTTCCCGTAGGACAGTCGTTAAAAGTTAGTACGAAAGTTCTAACAATATTAAATTTAGACAAAAAAATGTGAGGATATCTTTTAATGAAAATTTATCTATAATGAAATTAAAATATGATTTTCAATATATGGCCATTGTTGCACATTGAGAGAGTCTAACTGTAAATGAGGGTTGTGGGCTGGATTCCATTTGAGGGTATGATTATTAACTATATTTCTCTCGGCCTCCGACCTGCTATGCTATATCCCTCATATAGTAGGGCCTGGGACAGAGGGAGCTCCCAAAGGCAGCCTGGGAATCTAGTGTGAAGACATTAAGACACTTCCGTTCGGCATTATTCACCGAATTCTGAGGCCTTGCATGTTGAGAACTATGTTAGAGAGAGAAGAAGAGAATGTTAGCCAGAATTAATTAGTCAAAACGAATTCACAAGCAATATACGCAGCTTCAAATCCGTGCATTCCTTCATTTTTTAATAAAGACTTCCACCCTAGCTCTCAGTAACCAACCCTAGGCAGTATTTTAATCTACACGGCGCCCGCGGCCTGCATTGTCGCGGCCGTGGACGGTGGTCTTTTTGTAGTCTTTGTGTTATTAAAGGCAACGGGACTCTCTCCAATCAAGAGAGTACCTATTAAAACTAATAACTGGATAGTTTTACGAGGACAAGGGATGGAAAGGGCTGGGATAGAGAAACTATTTTGGCCTAGTGGCACTGTCTTATTATAAACGTAATAGTCTTAGGCTCAATCCTAGCTTCGTGTACATTGTAGAAATAGGTAGATGGAGTCTAGTGTTAAGGCACTCTATTCCCAATTTTCCCTTTTTATGGTCTTACTTATAGTCATAACTTATAGTCTATGTGGTATTTTGATATATAAGCTATATTACTGTAGAGTTTCATCTAGATCCATTCAGTAGTTCTTGCGTAGAAGTGGTATAAACATCCATCCTCACAAACTTTTACATTTAAAATATTAGTTAGAAGTAGTACAGGATTACCCCGACTGGAAATCAACCCACGACCACCGCGTGTACAGTCAACGCTATTCCACTGCGACACTATATCATAATTTTCAATACAAATACACAGCGGATTCGCTTTGTAATGGATTTTCTTCTACAATCTGTCACCTTACGCCGCGAGACCTATAAAGTATACGGGGTATAAATCACTTTCAATTCGCAATCCAGTGAGAGGACGATGCTATAGCTTTACGTAAGCTAGTCAGTTGAAAGTGGCAGTGAATTGTGCCTATTTTGCTAGCACAGTACTGTCTGTGTGAAATTCAACATTCACTCGTATTTAAATTTAAACAATGACTCGAGTCCACTGTTATATTAACCTTAATATT
Organism: Heliconius nattereri; assembly: GCA_013403645.1. Taxonomy (NCBI): domain Eukaryota; kingdom Metazoa; phylum Arthropoda; class Insecta; order Lepidoptera; family Nymphalidae; genus Heliconius; species Heliconius nattereri. The sequence continues at coordinate 10,599,181 of JAAIXI010000232.1, forward strand.
GTTTACTTTTATTTAAGCAATCGTAAAAGTAGATAAACTGAAAGATAAGAAGACTTAAAAAATTGCTATATATATTGATATTTCCATTATACAGAGTGTTTTTGAAATCACCACTTTAAATGAAACCACACTTTTAAATACTCTATAAAAGCCTAATACAATTAAAACAAAAGAGATTGTGCCAAAAATTAAAAAGTGATTTTCTCAAACAAAATAAATAATAAAATTATCGTTGTAAAGCAAAACGCAATTTATTAAGAACGGCGAACACAAATACAAATCTATGAAAGCGATAACGCCGCACACCACAATAGGAACACAATCCTAACTCCATCTTATTGAAAAACGTACAGTGGCTAAGTGAGAGTTTAGTGAGACTTGCGGGAGAAAAACCTTTATCGATATATGACATTATTATATTATTATTTATACGTGTTCCGTACATAAAAATTAAGAAAAATGTTCCTTTATAATTAATATTCCTCGCTCTGGTGTCGAGGCAAAGCGCGGCGTTGAGTTCTGTCCCTCAACACGCAATGCCTCCGGAATTCGGCAGAAAGTGGGGAACGGAGAGTCTTTCCACTAGGTTCCCTCTGCCTACCCTGCTGTGTGCGGGATACAGCGTGAAGCTCATTTTGATAATTTATAAGAAATCGTCATTCGCAACTATGTTGGAAAAATGGAAATAAATCCGTTTCTTCCCGTTCTTGTAAGAATTTCGAGAAATCCTCTCTTATCTCCCCAAAACTTCCTAACCTACTTACATATCAAATTTCTACTTTTTAAGTCCAGTAGTTTCGTCTGTGTTTTATCTGTCAATCACTTAATAGTTTAAGAGTTTTATATACATAGCTATTTACACAAGAAAAACCAAATATTCAGCTACTACTAGCGTGGCAACCAATGTCGTAACACTCAAGGGAACTCTAAAAAAGAGTTCCTTCATACAACAAATCACGCAAAGTCGGGTGAGTTTACAAGCTAAGACTTAGTATGATTTGTTACTGTTCTATAGGATATATAGGGTGTTCTAATTTATTATTTGAGAGGGACAGTATCTGACTGCACATGTAATAAAAATTTTGTGGTTATACTAATTTCGTAGCTTACAAATCGCGGCGTTTCGTTCTCACTCTTTGAATTCTGCATAAGTTTTAAAATTGTTTTTTTAAAATTGAGAGCTTAGCACTAGATTTTGGTCCCAATACTTTATTTAACTCAATATTTTATATTAGAAGCTGAGAGAAAGAAAATATTTGACTAATATTAAAAATTCTAACTCAAAAGACCGTCGTGATGCAATAGATAGAATCTAACTGAATGGCGAAGATTGTGAATTCAATCTTCACTGCGGGCGCGCGGTTGAAGTCTAGTAAAGGGCAACGGAGTGTTTAAATACTAGGTTCTCCATCTCTGTTATATGCGTAAAAAGCTTATAAAATAGAAATATATAAATTTTAATAACAAATACACCCTGTATAAAAGCGTATACATTTCAATTGATTCTTGTAACCCCATTGGAACAATATATTAATATTTATAATGCGCAGCTACCCTTAGGACTGTATTTTAAATTTTACCAAATGGTTTATTTGTCTATGACGGTAGTCGAAGGTTGTATTGTCACCTGGGTATGTAATTTTACCGCGATGATCGGGAGTTCAAAATTATTTTAAAAAATATTTACAAAGCTCTATTTAAATTATAAACATGATACAGTATCTGATCTATTTAAATTATAAACATGATACAGTGACTGCGAACGTGACCTTGCCCCTGTCGTTTTTATTCCCCCGTTCAGCGCTTCATTCAAAACGCTTTGTTTGGGCGGTTCAAGGGGAACGGAGAGTGGAATACTTTGTGAATATAGCTTCACGTTGTATCCTACATATAGCAGGTAGGCAGAAGTAAGGTAGGGAACTTGGGAATCTTGTATTTTCCACGAAACTTCTATTCCCCACATTTTTCCATTACGCTGAATTCCGCGTGCATAGTTGAGTGGCGGAATTCATTACTAGAGCGAGAAAATGTAAATATTAAATATTCCATACCCCCGAGTGGGAATCGAATCCACAATCGTCGCGTTTACAGTCACAGCCGTGAGCCTCTGCTCCACGACGGCTTCAATGTGAAGATAGCAAGCACGTTTTTTCATCAGTAGATGCATCGAAAGGTTAAAATCAATTCATTCCCCCAATTATATATTAGACGGGAATCAAATCCACAATCTTCTCACTTTCTCACTTTGCCCATTGGTCTAACTGATTGTTAAATTAAAAACGAAACGCACTAACGTCTACACATCTATATATAGATTGATATACGTATGTATGTATATAATTACAACAAAAAAAAACCCACAAACAATAATAACAACAAACAAAAAGCAAAAAATAAAAAAAAATTAAAAACTTCAAAATTCTACCCCGACTAATACATCAGTGAACAAAGGCCGCTTGTGATGAGAAAAAAAAGGCAACTAAAATTTATACTCTGTAGCTCGGTCTGTCTGAAAAAAAATATTCATATTGCTGCGTATTAGGTACCCAGATGTTGGTACTATTATTTAGCCGACTTGCGGGAAAGGGGTAGTGGGTTCATAGCCTGTCATTGTTTTGAGTATAAAATATATTCAGTGGAAAAAATATTTTCATTTCCCCGCATTGACTGGACATAGCCTTTCCGCCTTTCCGCAACAATGTCTTGAAAATCGGAAACAGAGTGACTAGACACTGTGCTTTACCGCTAGGTATATGCGTGATACACCGTGAAGCTAACAAACAATCTCTACCTATAAACAATGAGTCAATAGATAAGACAAAGGTATATATATGGTGACCGACAATAAAGTTATATCCTCTAAATTGGACGTAATGAGAAGTAACTACTTTGCTTGAAAGAAAAATGCCGTCCCAAAAGGGGTTTTCAATTCGAAAATTTATTACCATTTTTGTTTCCTAAGAGATTTCCTTTTCTTTAACTTAAAAGGGAAGCTAATAACACTCGGTTCCGCAAATCCAAATTTTCGAGACCTGTTGAGTGGCGTAGCTCAACGCCACGCTTCGTCTTGTAACAAGAGCGAAGAAATGAAAATATTAAATATTTCAGTTCCTCGAGTGAGGATCGAACCTACTACGTCCGAACGCTGTCAGACTGTGCCACGAAGCAATCAATGCCTCTCGCTTAAGATTTCTTTATATTTTACTAACTTTAACACGCGGCTACGGCAGTAAATGAAATAAGTAAATAAAATGGCATTGAATTACATTCAACGTCAAAAGCATTATACAGTAAGTGTCCTACATTCGTAGCAAGCTGAAAATAATTTAAATTAAAAGATACCATTTTACAAACATATAAAGAATAGACCAGTGCGGGATTTCTGCCCGCGCCGCAGATTCAAACTCTAGTCACACACATTCTAATTTTTATAAATATGGTTTATGAAAATGTACTTTTTTTTCCTGGATATGGAACATACTATAAACACTGTAAAAAATAAATTGAAGGATATTTTTTAAGACGTTTTTAATTAAAATTAATCATATTATGTACGGGTATGTTGTACTCAGTAAAGGCGTAGGGGTGTGTGACTCTTAACGCGACATATAGTGGGTTCAATTCTCACTCGAGAAAGTGAAATATTAATTATTTTCATTTTCTTCGAAGGGCGACGTTCGGTTTCGCCACTCAACACGTATAGCCTAAAGAATTCAGTGGAGAATGGGGTAAAGAAGCGTCATAATGGGAATAGAGTGTTTTAACACGAGGTGCCTGCTATATGCGGGCTACAGCGTGCAGCTAAAACAATAGTAATATACAACTTATCACTTACCGATCTTTTTACTGCATCGCCTACGTATTCTGAAAAGAAAATAATATGTTTCAAGCTTTTATTTTAGTGATGTTATTGTACTGTATATAGTTTTTAGAGTTCCGTAATACAAAAAAAAGCGGAAGTCGTATAAGATGATTTTGCCGTTGGCGTGTCCGTTTGTCCAGACCTTATTTCTTGATAACACAGAGATATCAAGATGAATTGAATCAAATAATTGGGAGAAATATCTAAAAATTAACATAAATTATAGATTATTATCACAAAATAACTAGTCTTCAGTCTTCACTCGTGACCCATTTCTTATGTCTAATTTACTTACCTGACGGTAAATCGTTGTAATTCATACTACTTGCTTCTCCGCTGTCCCATTTATTTCTGCAATAAAAAAAAACAGATATTTTAACTACAAGAAAAAAACAATATTTTAGGACGAGAAGAAGAGAGAAGAGAACGAGATGAAATACCGTTTCGCTAAAATTCTTTTAGGTAATATTTTGAAAATTATTACCTTTCAGTATACACTGGATATCCATAGCTGTCCGTGAGCTGTCTCTTCTCTTTTACCTTGACATTATGTTCTAAGCAAGTAGTATCTGGTATCTTGAATACCATAATAAATATCACCACAACCGATATAGAGAATAGAAGGAGTAGACAAATTATGCATGTGTATTCGGAGGTTATTATCTTCTTTAACCTGAAACGTATGAAATAATACATATATATAATCTATGCATATAATAAAATTATTACTAAACGCTGTCTGTATGCACGCTAATATCAGAAATAGCTTAATCGATTTAAGTGCTGTTTAGACTATTGTTCTTTCATGTTGCATACCTTTTCCGTCTCGACCTTTCACTATCGAAAAGAAAATCCAAATATTCGTTATTCTATGAGGCCATTATAAGCACGTTCAGTGTTTAGTGTAGTGGCGTTCGGCCGCGGCAGAGCCTTTGGATGGCTTCCAAGAGGCGCGGGTTCGATTCCCGATACGTTCAGATATATATATATACACTCTATATACTAAATCTTTTAATAGAATAATATAAAAACAAATGTACAATGAAAAAACTCACGCGCACGACACACACGAGCAGGTGTCATCAGCTTTCTTTTTCTTTGGACTCTCTCCCTGTAATTTGTATTTCACAGATTGATGAAAATCTGCTAACATTGTACTCGAGTATAAGTTGAATGGAAGGGGAAATGTAACAAAATGCATATATGTATGTATGTATGTGTATGTATGTTCGAAACATGCATATTGAGCGGCCGCAATTCAACGCCGCGTTCTGTCTTGCTATAACAGTGAGGAAATTAAAAAAAAATATGCGACCGGGTGGGAATAGGACCCACAGTTAACTGTAGATAGACAAAGAATAGGTACCTCGTATATACCTTTTGTATACAATATAAATACGTCAATATCTTATTTTTGCTAAAATTTAGACAGATTTCTTTTTGAAATTTGAAGTTTGGGCGGAGAGAAGTGGGAAACGGAATGCCTTGACTCTAGTTTGCTTCTGCTGCCCTGCTAAGCAATAGAGCTTTAATTTGAAAAAAACGTACATACCCAAAGCCACCAGCTTTCCCTCTTCTCATTTTGATAGGGCTGAAAGTGTTAAGATTTTTTTAAAATACTAATAAAAAAAACAAAAAAAATAAAATAAATAAATTAAGACAAGTCGAGGGAATTTTTGACATTATAAAGTGCTATTCTAGATTATGAACAACAAAACAATTTTTAGATAAGGTACAAAAATTGAACGATGCGGGACTGGAACTCGCGCCCGTAGCTTATAAATCAGTTGTAAACGTCAGCGGCTTAGTGGTCAGAGAGATTGGGTGGTTCCAAATAGGCGCAGGTTCAAATCCCACTACGTCCAATCTTTTACATGTTTTCTGAAAAACTAAAGCAGTTTTTATATCTCTAATAAATATTTGTTGTGAATTCTCATCCAATGCCCAACATGTAATGATTTCAGAAAATCATAAATATGATGAAAGGATTTATACCTCACTCTTGCTTTTTTTAGCTTCACATTATATCCCGACTAAAGCAGGATAAGTTCAGGGAACCTGGTGTTTAAGCCCTCCGCTCTCCACTGTTTGTAATTTTTTTTAAGACATTGCCCGTTAAGAAGCGGAACTTAACGCTCCGTGCGTGTCTTGTTACCACAGTTAGGAAATGAAAATAATTAATTTTACAATATCTATTGTTTACAAAAATGTAGTTTCATATAGACCGTAAGGAGCTAATATTAAGACATTCCTTTCTCCATATTCCAACCAAGAGACATTACGTGTTGAGTGAGTGTTACTGAACTGAATGCCTTATTTTACACATATCATATTTTTAATATTTTTAAAACACTAACTTTCCCTATATTTCTATCCAACCCTTCATTTCTGTCCTCCTGGATATCCTGTACAGTAATCTTAGTTGGTCTCGCTCTGTATACGTCCGTACTACTCGAATCGTAGGATTTCTAAAAATAAGTTAGTCCAGTTTCAAAGTTTTAAAGCATCTCTGGTATCAAGATAAAGCACGGTGTTGAGTTTTGCTACTCACTACGCAATTTCTTTAAAATTATGCGGAACGCGGCCAACGGAGTGACTTTACATTAGGTTCCCTCAGCCACCCTGGTATATTCGTGGTGCAGAGTAAAAGGATAAGAACACTATCTATTCACGCAACTTTTCGAATTCGATGAGAAATCTCGACTCTAGGCGACTGCCTACACTGTTAAATGAGGAATTAAGATGGTTAAATGCGATTGTAAACGCGACGGTCGTAGATTCGATTACATTCGATGAAATGAAATATTTGATATTTTAAATTTTTTTGCACTGGTAACAAGGCAAAGCGCGGCGTTTAGTTTAGCTTCTTAAGACTCTATACATCCAGAATTCGGCAGAAAATGGGGGAGCGGAAGTATCTTAATGTGCGGGATGCATCGTGAATCTAAAAATAAAATAAATTCATCCAGACTTTCCATATCTTGAAATATAGTAAAACTCCCATATATGTATGTATTTAAGCAAAACTTGACAAATCTTTTCTGAAACGCACTCAACTAAGTGCACACAGATAGATTCGAATGCAGACAGGATGCGTTTCATCCTCTATACAGTTACTATGGAATTGATATTTGATTTACTTTTAAAGGAGTACTTTATACAATATTGTAAAAGCAAACCGTCGGGTTTCCTAATATTAATTATAAAAATAATATTTACTTGATCTGATTTCGAACGCGATTCAGAATATGATTTTCTCCGCTTCTCTTTCTTTTTGTCCTTTAATAGAGTCACTTTTTCTGGATCACTGAAATGAATATATTGTAAATTCAAAATATTAATTAAATATTTTGAACCATCAAAATAAAAATATTCTGTTATAATATTTCGAATTTCATCAAAATAAAAATATTCTTTTATAATATTTCGAATTTTATCAGAGTCGTTTGGATATGAAATAACGAAAATAAAAACCAAATCAAATCAGCTTCACGCTGTATCCCGCACACAGCAGGGTAGGCAGAGGAAACTTAGTGGTATAACGAAAATAGCTTCATTTTTTTCAGTTTCACGCTGCATCACGCATATGGCAGAGTATACCGACGAATTTCCGAGGAATTGCGTGCTGAGTAGAGGAACTCAACGCTTAAGTGTTTTATTTTTTTAAGTGGGAATCGAATTCTGTCACGTTTACAGTCGCTCGACGACTGATTATGTGATTCCTTATAAAACTAAAGCTCTTACGTTTTCTCCTTCAGCATTATATCTTTAAAGATCTTCAGCACTGGTGATTGGGTCTCTTTGTCAGATTTTTTGTTATGGCTGAAACGGTAAAAAATGCTAAATACAATAATATCTACGAAGTAGACAGAAGGGACTCGATGATATAGCAATTTATTCTTCCTTTTCAAGATATTGCTCATTAGGAGCAGAGTTAAACGTCGCATTTTATATAACTAACCGAGGAAAATTTAAAAAAATATATGATAAAGTCGTCATAGACTCTTTATTCCCTACACCAAAATGTATTAGTCTTTATTTGGTCGGTGACTTACAATTCTTAAGACTTAAAACTTTTAGGTGCTGCAGCGGCACGGTATTTGATTATAAACGCGACGTTTATAGGTCTCTTATTAGTTTCATGCAGTATGCTACACATAGCAAGGGAACCGGGGAACCTAATGTTAAGACACTTGATACCCATTAAGGCACTTCCGTAGAATAGAGAGATTTACCTTTTACGCCCTACTCCCATAATAAACAAATATAAAAAAATGTACACATGACAAAAATATTCTTTTAACTGACATAGATGACAGACTTCTTAGATGCCAATGTCAAGATTCTTCTATGAAAAAAAAAATATTTATGTTTGCACCTTTTTTAATACAAAAATCGTTCAAGGTCAAAATCGGACTCAACAGTCGAGGGTTCCGCATCAACTTCATGGTAGTAGTCCAACGGGAAGTATAATTTCGCATGAAATCAACTACAAATATATGTTTATAATGGATTTTTCTTATCTACTTATAAACTTCCAAATTTCAATTTCTTTGCCTATTTTGTCCTGTAAGTTTTGACTTCTAGCCAAATTTGATGGCTGTATACGGGAATTTCCCATAATTACTAATAAGTTTTTACTACGGTGAGATTCATAAGGGCTCATATCTCTTGATTGCGGTGGCTTAAAAGCCTAATTTTTTGTGCTCCAAGGGACACCAGAGTTTGCAGGATATTTTATATTAATTATTACAGTTTGACCTTGAGGAAAATATCTTGATGATAAGATGGGCAAAAAAGGATTCTATAGGTTCCGTTTTTTTGACACGGAATCCTGAAAAGAGAGACAATGATAAGGAGAGAGTAAAACGACTGTATTGCGGAACTCAACGTGGCGTTTTGCTTCGTTACCCGAGCGAGGAAAATTAAAATATTAAATATTTTATTTCCTCGAGTGGTAATCAAACCTGTAACTTATAGTGATAATAGCCGTCACTGCGCTACCACTGGCCTCAAGCGGGGAAATAATATATTTGCATTGCTCCAATAAGAAATCGAACTCACTAGCATAACGTCTATACTTGAGACTCCCACTGCACCATGACAGCACCAAATATTTTATATAGCATGTTTTATATATTATATTGCGATTTTTATTGCGCTGTAATGTTGCTACCTTACTCTCAATTTCCTAGAGTGATGCTCGTTTTGTTTAGAGATCCGTAAAGTGTAGGAATATTTATTTTCAAATTAGTAGCACGCTGAATCTCATACGCAGGGCAGGCAAAGGGGACCTAGAGACAGGACTCTCTGTTCTCTACTTAATACCTATTTTAAAGGTAATACGTTGAAAGGCGAAATTAACGTCGCGTTTTTTCTATATAATATTAATATGATCACTTTTAAAGAAATGTTTAAGAATAAATTAAAGCATGATTATAACAATATTTTTTTACTCTTTCGCTTAAGGCAAAGCGTTACGTAACCCAAGAAACGACGTCTAAGAAATCAACGGAAAGTGAGTGGGGGGTGGAGTGTTTTAACACTACCCGGAAAATACGGTAAATGGATTAAGATAACAAATTAATTTTTAGCTTCACGCTATTATAAGGCTGTGTTACGGATTTTGACGTCGCGCTTTGCCCTGTTACCAGAGTTAGAAAATGAGAATATATTATTCCCCCATCCCTTCTGCATGGAAGAAGGTAAAAATATATTTTTTTCTATAAATTGTAGACGGAACACTCTTACTTATATAAAATTCCCACATGTCTACTTTTATTACATTTTATAGTACGTTGTATTTGAAGTACGGCGATACTAAACATATAATAAACTGTTTAACCCAAAACTTGCTCTTTTATTCACCTACCGTTACCACTCAAATTTGTTTTATTAGTGCTAGTCACGATAAGTTAGGGAAGACATTAAAAATTGTACCCTATATAGACCTGGGTTCGAGTCCCATATGTAAATATATAATTAAAAGTTAATTATTTTTGTAATTAATAAAAATAATTTGAAATAATAATTATAAAATATCCTTATAACAAAAAAATCTAATCAAATCAGCTTCACACTGTATCTCGCACACAGTGTGTTAGACAGAGGGAACGTAGTGCTAAGACACTCCGTTGCCCACTTTCCGTCAATTCTGGAGGGATTGCGTATTGAGTGGTGGAACACAACGCTGCGCCTCATGTTGAGTGATCACTACCGCCCACGACTCCATGTAGAACCAGAGGTGCTACAGGTGCGTTGCCGGCCTTTAAGGTAGAGATAGACGCGTTTTTTAAAGGTCTACAGTTTCGAGGGGCATGGACAGAAGTTCCTATTAGACTGCAGAGTAGTGGTGTGTAACGTATCCAGATGGTGTGGATGATATTTGAGCTTCATAATTTATTTAATTAATTTGTTATACTATGTTTTTTCCATTTTCATAGGAATAGGTTTTTTTGTACTTTCGGTGAGATTTTCCAGTAGATTTTCTTTTTTTAAATTTGTATGTGAATTTCTGTATGTAGTTAGCAAAAGTAGGTCGCTTACAATAATTAGGTTAGATGACATCGTTTACAAAATCAATTACAAAATTGAATATTTACATATTCTTTGTTGTAGATTTGAAGGTGTGATCCACGGTATTAGACATCCACTGATTCACATACCACAAACTAAATTCTAGATACTGCTAAAGGGTCTTAGGGGTCTTTACGGCCCCCACGAGTATTACTCGAGTTACGTACGGGCAGAGTGAAATTGTTAGTTTATTTTATTATATTATAGCATTTATATGGTTTTTAGGTATTTTTCTTGATGCTACCCTAAGTTTGATTGAATAGAACGGTTCTAGGTTCGAATTTACTATGGAAGATATTTTTATTTTTATAAATTTTTATGTTTTTTATATTAAGCACGATTTTTTAATTAATTAAGCTATCGTGCGGTTTTATTCACGTTAAGGAAAAAATGGAGGCGGGAAAATGCGTTAGCATGGCAAGGATATATTTGGTGGGCATTTGTGGCAAAGCGTGGGACTGTAAACGCGATGGTTGTGAGCTTGATTCCCACTCGTGGAAGAAAATATTTTATATGAAAATATAATTCCTTCCTAATATAATTCCTCGCTGTGGTAACGAGATGATGTTAAGATTCGCCACTTAACACGCATGTCTTGCAACATCGATGAAGCACTTCGTATAACAAAGAGAAACTTTCTCTACCGGGGAAATGAAAATGATTTTTCACGAGTGGGCAACGAACCAGCGACCATCGCATTTATAGTCGCTTAGCACACGCTTGTCCTACTGCGTCACATGTTATAATAGATTTGTATTGAATTTGAACTCGCTACCCACCGATAAATTACTTCAATTCAAGTGAAATCCATTAATTTTTCCTAAATATTTGACTCGCAATATTTGCGGAGAGCGACGCGGTGTAGTTACGTATTCTGAATGTAGATGCTGAATTCTGATAAATAAAGGAAGAGGTAAGGTGAAACGTAAACATCGGACAGGGTTGTGCGAGGGCATGAAAATAATATTACAATATTATTTTGAAGGCGACGGTGGTTGTAGGTTCAATCCTTTCTCGGTAGAATAAATTATTATAAATTATTATTATATAGCTCTGGTAACACTGCGTTGCTTACTGCGTAATTGTGTTGTTGGACTCCACCTCTTAATAGTTCTCTAAAATTGAGTGATAGTGTGGGGTGTTTTAGGGTCCTAACACTAGGTTTCCACTGCCTACTCTGCACGTATAAAAATATTTATATTTTAAAAATTGCTGGCAAATTGCTGGTTGTCTTAATATCTTGGTGCCAAAGTTACGAAACGAATTTAAGTTATTAATTTGAATAAAAATTCGCGTTCACAGTCAGAAGCTGTTCCAGGGCGCTCTCATCATTACATTTTCTCACGAAATACAAAAAAATCATTCTCATGTGAAAAAAAACCAATTTCCCACATTCACCAGCCCTACTAGCTAATATGTGAGTGACAGACGGACGTAAATTACATACGTCGCATGATGCCCCCGGGTGTGGCTTCGATACCCATTTTATTACCGAAGTCAACTATAACTCCACCAAATTACAGCTCGGGCCATACTTTATATTATAATGTATGAAAATATACAAAAATTACACATAAACAACATCGTGGCACAGTGGAGTTGTCTCAAGGTAGATACGATGTCAGTTCGTTTCCCATCGAAAAAAATTATTATAAAACCACACACAGCAGCGTAGGCAGAGAGAACCTAGTGTTAAGACACTCCGTACCCCACTAATATAATATTTATAATGATTATTACAATTTATTTTAGTTTTACGCTTTATCACTAACGGCGTAGCCAGAGAGACAAGGAGCCACACGCTGAACGTTGCGGTTTTAACTTCCCTTCGTATTGCACACGTAGCAGGGTCGATAGAGGTAACCTGAGAACCTAGTGCTAAGACATTTCCATTCCCCACTTTCAAATCAAATCAATTTAATCAATCAAAAACACTTTATTGCACAAAGAAAATACAATTAGATTTGTAACTATATACATATAATGCATAGGCGGCCTTATCACTATAAGTGATTTCTTACAGGCAACCTTTTTTTTTTTTACAAAAACTAATAGTACGATACAATTTGGTGGCGGTAAACTTTGCATAAAGATATTTTGTAATTTATTATATCAAACATATAAACATACGCTATTCATATATAAATACATACATACATAAATACACACATACATACACACATAAATATCATATATACATTCATATAGAGATACAATAATGGACTTACATACATGACTCACTTTCTGCAGAATTCTGGAGACATTGTTTGTTGAGTGGCGGCTTGGAGTTTGTGCGATGCGTGGACGCTTTAGGTTCCCTTGTCTATCCTGATAGAGACAGAAAGAGTGAGAGATACAATGTAAAGCTAATAAAAACAGCTTCTAACGATGTATTGAAATTAATACATATTATGGTAGTATAAATAATAACTATATCTATTCCATTCCCAATAATATCAGAAGATCAGAAGATCCTAGTAATCCTAGCGGAATGATGAAACCTAGTATTCAATTACAGATTCGAAAAACAACGCAAAGTTGTGGCACCTTAATTCTATCGTAAAATGTTAACTTAGAGGGGTCATGTATGTTTGGTCCAAGGCACGTCAATAAAACGATATTTTGTTTATTTTATGATATTTATTTATTAAAATTACTTATTGTTTGCAGATAGATATTTACAAGGGTTTGTATAATCTTAGTCTGATTAATTATTTCTACATGAAATGTCAAAATATATAAACAATATTAGTATTATATCAAAAGAAAATGTCTTTACAGTGGTGCAAGGTACACCACTGTTTAGTTTTACGATTACTTTTAGAAATGCATGTACTTAGAGGCAGCTCGACGTTAAACTCCGCCAACCAAAACTGAATCTGATGTCTTAATACTGCTATATGTGAAAGATGTATGAAGTTAAAAAAAATATATAATAAAATCGCTGTCTCTCATAAATTGCAACAATTTCCAATGTATCGATAGGTGACACAAAGTGAGAGAGCGCTGTTTTTACGATTGTGGTTTTTATACTATCGTCTAGTATTGGTGAGGAATGGCCACTAGAGAGAGACTTTTGTTTTATTTTCTAACAAATATTATATTTGTATAAATATGGTTTTAGTTAATAAGAATATGTACCTTTTTTTATAAGATAATTTGAAAAGACATTTATTTTTCACAGATTTATAAATCATGGTTGATTGGCTCTATTGATAATTTAAATCAGCTTCACGCTGCACTCCGCATAGACACTGCGTATTGAGTGGCGGAACTCAACGCCGCGCTTTGCCTTGACACCAGAGCGAAGAAATCAAAATATAAATTTAAATAAGTATTCGTTCATTTTTCCAGTCACACTTTGTGCCCCTGTGACATAAAAATGGTTTTTGAAGTTATAAATGCTTATGGGAGGATAAAACTATTTTTTGGCAATCCTGGAAGTGTAACCGTGACCATCAGGCTTATGGTATAATAATTAAGAAGAGGTGGGGTTAAACAGCATTGCTAGAATTTCCGAGTGAAAATCGAATCTGTGACCATCGCGTTTACAATCAAACACCTTCCAACACATTTTTGAAGAAAAATACTCACATACCATTCCCTTATAAGTGTCTTATACCCAAATCTTCTTATTTGCAGTGAGATCACCCTTTACAGCATCCCACGACGCGAGAGCAACGAGATGTGGACTATAATTTCCATAATTACCTATAAACCTGGCCATACAGAGCTTACTTTACGACTATATACATACATGTACGTATATGTTTATTTATTTATTATTTTTAAGGTTCCCGCTGTGTTCTGCATATAGCAGAATGGGAAGGAACCTAGTGTAAAGATACTCCGTTCTCCACGCACCGCCCAATTTGTGATACATTGTATGCTCAGTGACTGAACTTAACGAACGAAACCTCGATAAAGGTATAACAGAGCGAAGAAATAAAAATATAAATTTAAATAAATATTTGATTTTCTTTGAGTGGGGATCGAACCCACAGCCAGTCTTGCCACGACTAGCCTCGTTACCAAAACTAGGAAATGAAAATATTTACTTTTTCAAAATTTTATAGACCTTCAACCTACATTTAAATAGGGGTGGGAATTCCTTTCTTAGTGCTTCAGGATACCAGTTTTTTTTTGTGACTTACTAAAACTACTATTGACCTGGAATAATCTTCACATCGTTAGCACTCGGGTAGGAACGAGCTACTCTGTCTGTGCGTTGTCTGTCAGTCACTCAGTAACGAAAGACTTTTAGATATATACGATACAATGGGCCGCTACGTACTTACTATTTATCTATTTTTTTAATAGATAAAATCATTCCGTCGTAATATTTTCTTGTTCTGTCACTATAATTTGATTTATCACTACACCTTTAAAGTACTGTAAATTAAAAAAGTTGTTATTCCAAAGCAATCATTGTCATCTAATCCGATGAAAATAATGAATTTGTTAAAAAAAGATCCGACGTCGAGATAGTTTTAACAATTAATATTTGATTATCTTAAAATATAAAAAAATGATAATATTAGTTTTAAATTTTAATTGAAGATAATTTGGTTTCTCTGATCTTTTTATATAGATATAAAGATTAGTGAACCACTTTTATATATGTATGTACGGTAGGTAAGATATACTGACTTGAAATACCTGTCGTTCAGTTACATAGGTACCCACACCTCAAAAAGTGAAGTACGAAGCTGTGAAGTGTGAAGCTGAAGTCTGTGCTGGGCCAAGGCTGGGCTGTCTCATACTCTGCTATATGCGTAAAAAGTATGTTAAAACATACAATAAACCAGGATAACTGTACCTTATATGTAGAAATTTGTATAAATGTTTGTTTAAAATGTGAATCCTATATGACTTCGTAGCTTTTACTTAATCGATCTTTTTTAACAATTAAAATTTCCACAAGTGGAAATCGAACTCACCACCAGTCACAGTTTTCACTTCGTCATCCTTAAAATCTATCTATATTTTAAACAAAAGTTATATCATAATCGCATTATGACACTAAAAATAAGTTTAAATCTCCTATCGTTGTACGGAACCTATCCCCAAACGCAGTCACGCTCTAATTGCGGAGGGACGTCGGCACACTGGACGGTTTTATTCAATATTATAAGAAAAAGAAGAAAGTGAAAAAAGAACGGAGAAAATTTCAACTTATTATTCTTAGGAATTTGAAAAAAATTGTTGGATAAATTGACTGTATTTTGCATATGACGTCAATGAAACCTTTCTTTATAAATGGAATATCCAATACAAAAAAGGTAATTTCGAAACAATAGTTCCTGAGATTAGCGCTTTCAACGTAACAAACTCTTGACTTTCAGTAGTTACATAGCTTCTAAACGTATTTTTATATAATTCTGTTTAAAAAAAACAGAAAATAGAATTATTTGTTATATTTTTTTAATCACAAAATTTTAATAGAGAGAGAAAGAATGAGATAGAAAGAGAGAAACAATATTACAATAGTATATTGTATGCGTTTTTGAGATTAGTATGCACAAACACACAGACAAACCGGCAAACAGATAGAAAGTTAAAAAATATTGTTTTAGGTTGTATAACATTGAAAAATATACCCAATAATAGATTTTTTACTTATTTTATATGTAAAAACAAAAATATTTTTTATATATAAGATCTTATTGAATAGAATAATCTTGCTGTTTTTTATAATATATATTTTTTATTATACTGTCTTATTCCGCATAATGTCGTACAAAAAGCATCGAGAATTGTTAAAGCTTTTAAATTCCATTTAGCGTAAAGAACGATTGTGGAGCGAATATAAATAATGTGTGTTTGTAAATACGGGTACCGATGACGATGCCTTTTTTCCCAAAAAAATGCACTTGTTCGTAGAAAAATACATTTTTCAGTACGGAAACATTGGATATGGGTAGGAAAAAAGTTTATTCTTTATTTTTTTCAGGTTCACGCATATAACGGAAGAGGCAAAGATAACACTCCGTTTCTCCACTTTCTGTCCAAAGTTCACTTTCCGAACAGTGCATGTAATTAACATGTTAAATTAAGTGTGTTTTCTGCATAATTCATAAATTATAATGTTTAAATAATAAATTTTATACTTACCTTTTTTAATCTTGATCTAGAGAATAGACTGAGATCCCAGGGCCACCAGACCTACGTCATTTTGGCGAGGCTGAAATTTTTAGAATTATTAGTGTAATATGTATTTAACGTAATAAAGTAATAAGAAATTGCACGTATATATCACTAAAGCAAAACATTTGACATCTCAGTCACGCTGTGCGAGTTAAGATACTCCGTTCCCATTAGAACATTTGATGCATTCGGTTTTGAGTGAGTTGAGAACTCAACACCGCGCTTTTTTTGCTATCATAGCGTGAAAATGAAAATCTAAAATATTTCACTTTCCCGACTGGTAATCGAGCACCACATTCTCCAAGTTCATAGTCACACGCGTGTACCCCCCGGACCCAACGATCTAATTTTGTGATAATTTTTATAAATACTTTTTTAGATTTCATTAATCTCTCTTGATATATACTAAATAAAATATAGAAGATGATATTATGTAAATCGGAAAACAAATTGTTATGTCATATTTATATATTCTTATAGATTCATTTATAGAATTAAAACGATTATAATCCACTCCCTTTCAAAACAGAAGTAGATCTTACAGTAGGGTAAACGGGACTATGAATTATGTTTTAATATAATTTTAAGTGCATGAATAGTACTTTAAAATATTATATACTTGAGGCTAGTCATGGCGCAAGAACAAGCAAAACGCGTGACTATTATAGCGACGGATTATGGGTTCGATCCCCACTCTAGGAAATGAAATATTCAACCATTGAGATCAGACCATAAATCGAAATATATATAATATTTTTCATTTTTAAAGTTTATCCTGGTGAATACAGAAAGAACCCATTTATACATTTATCTCTACGTTCTAATATTTTCGTCTGTTCTAAAATTAGTACTGATTGGTTTAACTCTTTATTTCATCCACATTATTATTTATTTTATACCTTATATATACTTATTTATTATCTGATTTAAGGCCGCCATTCGGACGTTTATGTTTGTAGATGTATGTTTTTTGGTATATTTCTATGCCTTACATATTGTATATGTTATCATGCATCATTCGTTTATCTTGGAGGCGCGTTTAAATTTTTCCTACGATAACCCTCATTAATATTCATGTATTCAATGCAAATATTTACCAAAACATAAAAAAATATTCTCAACGGCTAAATTATTTGATCTAGATCCGATAAATTTAGGATTTATATATTTTAATTATTTATAGTTATATATATTATTATTTTACTTATGTAATATGTTATTCAATATGTATTTTTATAGTGAATCATTGTTTTTATCGTCGGTTATTAACAAAAACGTATTTCTTACATTATTTGATAAAAATATAAACAATCAATGATCATACTTCATCGTATCAATATTAGTCTACTTTATTTTTATTTAAGTTTTCTTATTTTAGTCATTTACTCATTATCTGCTGCTGATGACCTTACTGTTATACTACATAACAGTTAAGTCAGCAGCAGCAGATAATTCCATCTTAAACAATTTTAAGTTAACTCTACAAGAGTTATATCACAGAATATAAGAAAGACGAAAAAAAATATCCATATCAAATATTAATTTAATAATAATAAAAAGGGCTTAAATATTCGTCAAAATAATAGCAAATTATAATTTGTACTAAATGATTTCATAAATAGTCTCTCTTACCCTACTATTTGTACTATAATGAAATTCCCGTAAACATCTGTCTCGGATTGGATTAAAATATTATTCCACTCGGTGACACAGCGCCGTCTTGAATTGCAATCGTTTCTTTGTTTACGTTTAAAGCTTCATTTTTTTATAAATATTCATAACTTGGATTGGTAGGTTCATAATATAATTTGGAAGTGAATTCTTTTATCCAGTAGCATAAACCAAAAGCAAAAGGAATCTAGTGTCAAGGCACTCCGTTCTCTACTTTACGGTCTCGGGACCGTTACAGTGGACGAAGTCATTACAGTATTAAATCTTTATTTGTCTTTTATTAATTACGTATAAAGTGCTTTCAGACAATATATAGATGAAACCTCCCAGCGTTGAACGCTGAAATTTGGTTTAAGAATTTGCGAGCTACAATTGGTTTATAAAAGTCATATTTTAGTTTTAAATTTAAGAGGTGCTTGTAACCTAGTTGAATAAAGAATATTCTAATTTCATTACAGTGCGGTGTTAAATTCCGCTATACAGTTGACAAAACTATGAAATAAAGATAGGAGAACAAAATATTTAACAATGGGTTTTCTTTGCTTTATCTGGAAAAAATAAAAAAAATGATAATTTGACCAACACATTTGATTACAATCGTTTCATTGAAGGTTATATTCACGCATTTCCTGGTGTTTCGCAACTTAGCATGATTAAGATATTAAAAAAGTATATACTTTTAATATCTTAATCACACCGCGTTGTAATACTAATGTATTACATTCTATTATTTATTTTTTAATATTACATTGTAAGTCTCCACTCGAGGAAGTGAAATATTTATTTACGTGTATATTTCCATTTCTTCGCTCTGGTGTCGAGACAAAGCGCGGCGTTGAGTTCTGCTACTCAACCCGCAATGTGTCCAGAATTCGGCAGAAAGTGGGGAACGGAGTGTCTTAACAATAAGTTCCCTCTAGGTAGAGACCGTAGCCCGTAGAGATACAGTGTGAAACTAAGTTAATTTATTAAGTTACATCGATGACATGAGTTTTCTTTTAGAAAGTCCATAAATGTTAGATTAAATCCTATTAAAATTGTATTGAAGAATTTTAAATAATCTGGATAAAAATACTGTGTATGGGGCATGCTATCCAAAATAACATGAAACTTAGCAGTAATAAGTTGCTTAGGTGACACTACTAAAATATGGTATCATTGAGCTGATCTGATGGAGCCAAGACCCGAGTGATGGAACTCTTCAAAGGTTACCACTCTAATATAGGATTATGTAATTTATAGTTCTGAGCACGTTCTGTAGCAATAGTAGCAATTGGTGTAGCGTTTTTCTTATAATATGCCTGTACATATTATTATTGTCTAAGATATATAATAAATAACCTAATAATATATAAAAAATAAAAATACAGTTCAACACAATCGTTTTTCACAATATTGTCTTTAATAATAAAAAAAAAGTTTTTAAAATATTATTCGTTTTATTATTATATAATACGTCAAATGGTTAAGCTGGCGTCATCTAGCGGTGAGTAGATTTTATTTTGTTCAAATCCTTCATTTATATTGTTAAAATAAATATGAAGTCGAAAGTGTTGCAGCAGCATGACGTCTCACTGTAAGTATGATGCGATTTCGATTCCCACTCGGGGGAATCATATATTTTCATATCTCCAGACAACGGTGTCTCAACGCCGGGTCTCCTTTACTATGTATTGTATATGAATGTGTAAAAAAGGGGTCTCTCTACCTACACTGGTACAGAACATAAGAATGTTCTGTGGGATTCAGAATAAAGCTATAAAATTTAAAAAAATGTTATGAGAAAGACAATTTAACGTGAACTTCATTTCTAATTCCCTTTTAGCTTCACACTGGTTTCTGAGCAGGTAGCAGCAGCAAGCGGCAGAGGGAACCTAGTGTTAAGATACTTGGTTTGAGCAGAGCGAGGAAATCAACATGCTTCATTCCTTGACTTCGAATCGGAGTACGCGTATCGAGATATTAACTTTTTAAATTAAGTAATTTAATTAAAAAATACAAACTAGCAGTTCCTGAGATTAGCGCATCAAATCAAACAACACTTCAGCTTTATAGTATTAGTATAGATAGACAACTATATTTAATAAATCTAATAATAGAAGTTAGTCAGTATTTATTATTTATCTACATATATTTTCTTTTTGAAGACAGACGTGAAAGATACCTGTTATCTATTCAAAACTATAATATTGTATTATTTTACAGGTAACAGGCTAGGCTGATAGAATATGTGTCCAGAAACTGCGTTCTCTACTCATTTGTACTCTATTTCTTATTTTTTAAGTGTAATTAAACTTTTGAATGTCCATGTTGACATATCTAATATTTATGCAGAAAGGCGTAGTGCTGCCGGTACCAGGGTTAATGGTGCCTTGACTGTATTGATGAGACGGCGAAACGTCAACACAGCTGCACGCCTGGCCGCCCCTGACGTTTGGTGCTCCACAATCCCTGACAATCCCGCTAGGGATACAGCGTGAAGCTAGATTAAATAGCAATTATTACCTATTACTAACTCTTTATTATGTATATATTGTGTATAATTTTTGTTTATGTTATAGGTGAAGGCAGTATCTTAGCTGGATCTCTTTTTAACGTGCATCTACTATAGCGTAATATTGTCTCTTTACCGTACACTCTCCTTTGTGTGTTTCCCGTTCAACGTGACATTGGCGAAGTGATTAGTGCTGAACTGGCACGCTCGGATCGCCATATTTAAAGAACAACAACAACAATTAAATAGCAACAAATAATCTTCACAGACAGACAAAAAAGTGATCCTATAAGGGTTCCATTATTTCATTTGGGTACAGAACCCTAAGTAAGAACAGCTCTATAATTATTTCTCTCAAATGTACAAGTAGTGTTTAAGGTTACGCGGAAGCGTTAGCATTACAAAATACCGCGCGGCTACTTGAAAGTTTAGATATATGTTTATCTGCACTTAAGTCCAATTTGTACGTATCTCCAAAACATTAAGATTTTATCAAAAATATCATAAAATCTTTAGTTATTGCAAAAAAACACATGAA
Source organism: Heliconius nattereri (assembly GCA_013403645.1). NCBI lineage: Eukaryota > Metazoa > Arthropoda > Insecta > Lepidoptera > Nymphalidae > Heliconius > Heliconius nattereri. The sequence continues at coordinate 10,620,469 of JAAIXI010000232.1, forward strand.
TTGTATTATTTTTATTAAATTGTTTATTTGGATAAAAAAATATATAATTGTTTTATAATACTTAGAACANAAGAGGTTATTAAACATTTTTTTCATTATGTTATATTAAATTGTTTATTTGGATAAAAAATATATAATTATTTTATAATACTTAGAACAGCTACCAAATAAGAAAATTTAATAATTTTATTATATTTTAATTATTCTTATTACATAAAGCAAAGAAATATTTTTATTTTACCACCCCAGTACCGAGTACCACGCAATGTTCCAAATATTGGGTGGTCGATGGAAACCAGAATGTTGATATTACGTTTTAGAAAAATGCTGAGCTTGAACTAGAAACTACAAATTGAATTAATTTTAAAGCATTACATTACTGTCAAATGATACCTTGGTTAGTATTCGAAATAATTGATATAATGAGGAAAACCTGAAATCTCTTGAATTTTTGGTATATTTTAAGATTATCGGCCCCACTGAGCGGCGTGAAAAATATACATGGTGTTAAATTTCATCAGGAAGTATGTATATTTAGCTTGTGCTCGCAATTTATTTAGAAAATATTTTTATATTTAAAATATCTTTTTTTCCTAAATAAAAAATATATATATCTTTAATGTTTATAGGATGCTCAAAAAATGTTTTTAGCTTCTCATTGTTTCCTTCTTTAGAATATAGCAGGATAGGTAGAGGTAACCTGGGAACCTAGTGTTACAAACGAATTTTGTAGGGCACAATCAATCGCGTTTAAAATCGCACGCATTTCCTCCTACGCTGGCATCAAATACATATTTAGTAATTATAAGGTAAACAGTTTCAATTTATGCTCTTCAATCTGTAGGTAATTAATTACTTTAAAATAAATAATATAAGATTTCAATTAAGATTAATTATCATAGTGGTGATATCAATTATTAGCAATTTAATTAATTTAAGATAAACATCTTTCCGAGAACACGCATAAAACAGCTTATATTAAAGTGCTGACTGTGATTTTCAAGAGATATGTATGTGAAAAAAAATATATTACTTTTTATAATGTAATAGTTTATTTTTCAGCAACACTGTATCTCGCTACAGCATGGTATACAGCATTCTGGTGAAAAATGAAGAAGAGGTTCATCTGATACCTTACTAGAACTAGCGGCTTTAATACCAAATTAAATTTGGCCCCCTTTTAAAACGATTTTTTTAGGATTTAACCACAAATGTATATTTGTTTACAAATGTATATTATTTAATATAGTTTTCAGATTTTTTCCTGAGCTAGTACTTACTACATATAGATGCTAGCTGTCTAGATAATTCTAGGTAAACCGGAAGCACCTTATAAATAGAGTCGCATTTTTCGATACATTATCTTCTGGAGTTGAAATCCACAATAAAAACAGTGAATTAATAACAAAAACATAATTTGGTTCGATGAGTTCTAACTTTTTACTTCATTTCAAAAACATTCGAGTTACATAAATATGATGATTTAAGAAACATGGCTAAGCTCTGCTTAGTTTTGTAGAATTATTTTAATAAATGGATATTTGAAAACATGGGAAGTACCTATAAAATGTTGGCATGTTTATGCGAGGTTATTTTGTAGGGTTCCGTCTTTTTTAAGGAAAAAAAGTACTCTTATAAGATCACTCTTTTGTCCTTCCGTCTATCTGCCTGTCTGTCAAGACGCTTTATCTCAGGAACGCTTCGAAATATCAAGTTGAAATTCAAACCATATTGTAAACGTATTTCGACACTATAAAATGAATCAAAATTAGTAGGGTACTTCCAGTTGACCTAGAATTATGAAATATGGCAGCTAGCAGGTAGTAGGTACTAGTTAAGCAAAAAAATTGAAAACTATACATTTGTGGTTAAATTCTAAAAAAACATAACCTTAAAAGGAGTGCAAAATTAAAGCCGTTTGGTATTGGTTCAAGTGAGGTATCAGATGAAAAGGCTCTGGCTAAGCTGAGGATGAATTTCAGAAAAAAGCTCGAAACCTCCACTTTTGTACGGAGCCTTTTGTACGGTACCTCCTCGCTGGGCGAGCCCGACTCGAGCTTGTCCGTTGTTTTTTCTTTTAATAATCTTTTTCTTCATCATTTATCCCAATCACATCTAGTGTGCCCAGGCCAGACATGACAGGCCCGGCACAAACATGTGACCGTAAGCACGGCAGGTTGTAAACTATAAAATAAAGTATTCAATAGTTTTATTCATTTTAATAGTTGTCGAAATAACAAAATAGAACCAACTGTACCAAATGGGATATTGTTGAATGAAAAAAAAAATTGAAAATGATTTTAAGGCTCATTTTAATTCGCCAGGACTGGCCCTTAGTATATGTTTCAATTTATTACTAGGTATTTTTCATAAACACATCCTTTTAATGCATTATGAATAATGACAGTCATAAATATTCTTAATACAGAAGTCGTAAATTTTGTATATCGATAAGCATATACACGGAAACGATATCATAAAGACAGTAGTGCATCGACAGCTTAAAGATAACGGGTTGTAAAGATATTTTAAAAAAATAATATCTTCAAACTCTATCCCCCAGTTAGCAGAGAAGGCAGAAAAGAACCTAGAAATCTAGTGTTAAGGCACTCCGCTTACATTAATTCTACACTATCCGAGACATTTCCATCTCAAGTTACAATAGACGATTTACTGTGGAAGATTAAAAACTATATTGTAAGGAAATCTTATGTAAATACAAAAAGTAAAGAATTATTAACTTCATTTAACTTAGTTTCGCGCAGTATCCATAGAGAGGGTAATCGAAGAGGACTCTCAAGGTTTTAGGAAGTCAAATTACAAAATCTGCTTCACGCTGAATCCTGCATACTGCAGGGTAGGCAGAGGGAACCTAGTGTCAAGACACTACACATTCACGCCACATTTTCAACTACTTTTATTATTTAAAAAACACAAATTGACGTTACTAAGCGTTTTAAACGGGGAATTTTCAGTTACCGCTTATCTAAAGAGATTATTTTACCACTCAACCCCAAGTTCTGTGAACTGGACCGACTACTTCACACCTATTAATTGACAAGAATTATTGTAAATGATAACGATATTTGATAACAATGGGTGACAAAAACAAATTGAAATTCTAAACGATATAGACCATATTTATAGATATACTAGTGGATCCGGACGCGGCTACGCCTGCTTGAACTATAAGAACATTTTTAAATATATTTATGAAATTATTTTCAGTTTTCAACAGAATTAGTAATAATCAAAACGAATAATAAGTAGAGACATATTATTAGAAAAACTATCGGAGTTATTGAAATGAAGAAATGAATCAACTAAAGAAGTAAAAGTAACTAAAGGTTATTCTTAATATTAGAAAAAGTATCTAAACTTTTCCGTGCGTGCGTACATTCTCGTAGATATCGACTCTATGAAATAAATAAACATTTTTCTATATTAAATAGATTAATTTTTGCGAGCAATATCAAATAAAATAAGAACAGAACCAAAGTTTAGTTTAAATAAATTGTAAACAGCAAATGATTACATAAAAATTTACAATAGTTCGAAAATGTATGAAAATTTATAAAACCCTCAACATCCTCTGCCTGTCCGCGTGGGTCATACTATACCTACCACTCGTAGGCTAGGTCATTCCGAATCAGTGACATCTCCTTAATTATTTATTATAATTATAATTTCCATCTAGATAAAATGCTAAAAGTGACTATTATATTTATTTTCATAAGGATGAATAACATATAAGTTCATTTTGGGTGACGTTTTCTTAAACCAACAAACAAACTTTGCAAACCGTTGCTTAGCAACGACGGTTGTTATTAACATAGCAGAATAAATTGCATGTCTAATTAGAAAGTATTTTAATTTATTAGTACATATGTGTAATGTAATGTTATATAGCCTATAGCACTTCTGAAGAATGCAGCTTTCATATAAAACAAAAACAAAGTAAATCAGACCAGTAGATCCAGAGATCTTAGCGTTCAAACAAACAAACAAACTCTNGATATCGACTCTATGAAATAAATAAACATTTTTCTATATTAAATAGGTTAATTTTTGTGAGCAATATCAAATAAAATAAGAACAGAACCAAAGTTTAGTTTAAATAAATTGTAAACAGCAAATCATTACATAAAAATTTACAATAGTTCGAAAATGTATGAAAATTTATAAAACCCTCAACATTATCTGCCCGTTCGCGTCGGTCATACTCATACTATGCCGCCTGAAGGCTAGGTCATTCCGAATCAGTGAAATCTCCTTAATTATTTATTAGAATATTATATAGTAAACTATAATTTCAATCTAGATAAAATGCTAAAAGTGACTATTATATTTATTTTCATAAGGATGAATATCATATAAGTTCATTTTGGGTAACGTTTTCTTAAAACAACAAACAAACTTTGCCAACCGTTGCTTAGCAACGACGGTTGTTATTAACATGGCAGAATAAATTGCATGTCAAATTAGAAAGTATTTTAATTTATTGGTACATATGTGTAATGTTATGTTATATAGCCTATAGCACTTCTGAAGAATGCAGCTTCCATATAAAACAAAAACAAAATAAATCGGACCAGTAGATCCAGAGATCTTAGCGTTCAAACAAACAAACAAACAAACTCTTCCGCTTCCGCTTTATGATATTAGTATAGATAGTATAGATAACGAAATTCTAGTAAATAAAAAATTAACTTCCTTCCTATGGGGTGGTTCCTGGTGGACTGTTTCTTCCCGACTGTGCAATAGAAATGAGGTTAATATATTTAACAGTTCATGTGTGAACAAATGTTTGTATGTTTGTTTGTGCCAATGTCACCTTGTAGAGAATTGCATAAGATTTTTTTTTAATTTTTCAGTTCTAAATTATTTTGCAGAGTGTCTTGTTTCTACTTTCTCGCTGTTTACCCTCGTGCGCCGTATTTAATATATGTCCGGAAGCAGCATATATCGTAGTTTATTGTTAGAAAAAAGATAGATTACACTAAAATCAACGCCTTTATGTGTTTTTATATCTTTAAGCCGATTAAATAATGATTAAAATAACACTTTATCACAAATACGAACTTGGCTGAGTTCATTTGGTTTGACAATTAAATAATTTCGTTACACAAAGATAAATGTTAAAAAAACGATTAGAATATCAAGACTAATACTGAGAAAGATTAATTAGAGTTATATTTTTTAGAAAACGTATTAAAATTTGAACGTAGCGGGATTTGAACCCCCACCTCTTTGGAAACCGTCCAATTTCTCTGACCGCTAAGCCATAAGTTCTCATCAAGCTACGTCGAAATTCTTATACTTTTGTTTACAACTTATTTATGTTACCATTTCTGTAGGGAGATTTTTAAAATTTCACACTATAAGATGTATGTCCGTCTGTATATTTTTCTGTCAAGAGCCTTTATCTCAGGAACCTTTATGAAAAATTTATGAAAAAACAATTATTACAATGGCGGTACTGTGTGCATATATATATATCAATATAAAAATGGCATCCGGTGTCAGTGATGCTTCTCTAAATCTTTTATTATTTAAGTAAGGTTTCTATCGAGTCTATAGTCCCTTGACGAATTATTAATATAGAATAGTTAATTTGTTTTTTTTTTTTTAATTTTAATTTTACGTAACTTGGCCATGATCAATGACACCTTTAATAATTAAATTATTATTATTTTTTTTAATTTGGACTTTTAACTTCGTTTTGCGTTTTTTTATGATTAAAATGGATATAATTTGTTTATTTATTTATCATAGTAATGTTAGCCAAATTATAACAGGTAACAGGGAACTTAACAGCCTTTACTTTGGAAATGCCTTGACGTCAACTTCCTCGAATCAGGGATAAACATTCATATCATAGTTATGCGAAAATAATGTATATTTTATTTATTAATCATACTGTTTATCATTTTAATTAATCGAAAAACAAATTGATTTAGTTGTAATTTTACCTGGGACTGATAAAATATGCATTAAAAAATAAAATACATGTTTGTCAGTCAGTTTTAGAATATGACATGTTATTTTTTTTATTGTGCTAAGCAAATAAATGTAAGCGCGGTCTTTTCAAACGTCTTCTGTCTCGTCCACTGTCATCAACCCTCACATACATGACCACAGGGGAGGTCCTCATGCCTTACGGGATCTTCCTCCAGTATCATCAATATTGTGTTTTCGAAGGTCAATCGAGGTCTCTTACCTATCTTATCATTCAATGTTGCTTCATAAATTTCGCTAATGCTAACCATTTTATTATATCCCCTCTAGCCTCCCATATTTACTTAAAATTTTCAAATTATAGATGGCTTTTAATGCATTCCATACTTCGATACATTCAAAGCTAGGTTAAAAAGTTTTAATATTAAAGATGTTGAGGAACTCTGCAGCCAATCTGCCGAATAACCGAAACGTAATTTTTTTGTTAGAAAAATTCTAAAATTAACATTATACAAGGAAATAAATTTAAGGTTAGTACATTTTAAATTTATTTGTAAGCTTCAATATTTTTAAACTTAAGTGCGATAAGGCGTTTAGTTCCGTCAATCCTCTTGCATTACGAGTATCTCGACTACACTAAGGGATAAAACAAGAAAAGGGAAACTGTAACAAAAACAAGAAAAGCATCTTCGATTTATATAATTTTTATTAAATATATATTATATACGTATATATTAAATAACACTCTTAAATCGACGGGAGTCTACCCGTGACCATGAACAGTTAGTATAGCCGTGAGTTCAAAAAATATACAATAGGAAAATATACGCAATGTTCGCAATTATCGTATCAAAGAATATTATATATAGAACTAATAATAAAAGAATCTCAGCAGACCAATATTATCCGTTGATATCTTTTAATCATAAAATAATATATATATTTTTTAAATATTTATTAATGCAATAAAACCCGGAACTGTTCATAGTTTTAGAATTAGATATATTAAAAGAAACAACTAATCTCTATATATGATAACATTGATAGCTTTTTCTTATCACTGCCTATTGTTATTATATAAATTGGATAAATCTAAAATAATTCAGTGTGTGCAATAGAGCTTCATAAAAAAAAACTAATTCTTGCTTAATCGCGTTGTTATATTCGCGTCATTTCCGACGCAATGTTAGGTACGTTACTTAAAGTGTAAAGTGTAATTGAAAGTGTTTTAGAGAAGTGTCTACATCTCATTTTTTGGGTTCATTGTTATATTATAAATGGATTTTATGATTTCATGTGGAAAATGATCATTGTGTATGTGTGTGTGCGTGTCATGATGAATTCTACGTTTTTCAAAGATTGATTCCCATTTAAATTACCAATTTTTATTCTATTCCATTCCATTTAAATTACTAATTTAATTTACCAATTTAATTTACCAATATTTAGGCAATATTGCTATAATATTATTTATTTTTCACATTACATTACCTAATTGTAATATTATAAATAGATAGGTATAGAAATTTTTGGTGACTCTTTGCCTTACTTAACGGCATGAAACGATTATGAGTTCATTATTGAGCACGCGCTTCCTGATTATTTTACACTAAAGCGTTTACATGGAATTAAGGAACTAATTAAAACATTTTTGAAAATATTTTATTGGAATGTTAGCCTTTTTGGACTTACTTTGTTTGACCTCAATAGTTGCCTTAAATTTGCAGTCTCGAGCCTTTACAAATCATTGGTTGCATGACGATAAATGACTCGGCATTCCTGTAATCATACCATCAAATATTTTAGATATCCATACAGCCGTATTAAATAATCTCAATTATTTAATATGTAAACGATCTGTCACAATCTCCAATAGTTTGAAAATATCTGAACGAAAAATTATTCGCGATATGAAAGTACAAATTTTACATTTCCGTGATAGAACCTCCACGCCCACGAAGCCTAAGCCATCCACCAGCCCCTGTACCGTTGGGCCGTATAATCGATTGTCTTCCTAGTCCATTTACTCAAGTCGTAACTTCTTTAGTTTTGTTTGGAGTACTAAAACTTACTTAACTTAAAACTTAAGGTTATTTCATTAATTTTTAACAATATTTTTTTATATTGGAAGATTTTTTATATTTTATGGACAGCAGTAAACACTATTAATAGTTGAATCATCATCCAAATAAATGTCAAATAAATATTTGATAAGATTTTATATAATTATCATCGAAGGATTAAAAATATTACAATAAATATCGTGTAATCTGTTATCACATTACAATTCTGTGTACCTACATGCAATCATTAAGTAACATTAGGAAATTCCGTATATTTGGCGTTTTTTCTATATCATTTAGTTAGTAAATAAAATAAAAATTAAATAAGCTTGTATTGTTGAATGACATAATTTCAATCTTAATATACTGATATGCCATACATATAAGTATTGCTATCGGCAAACTCCTCTAAAGATCTCCATTTTTGCCTATGTTGTTGGCTATTTTGATCTATTCTGGACCATTTGGATCCATCTTTTCAATGCCGTCGTATTAATTAGTAGTTGGTTCTATATTACTTATAAGTTTTATTATTAGAATGTCTTATATGATCGGTTTAGACTTAAATCTATAATTTCGAAACAGTTGGGCCTCGATACATTTGAGCAAAATAAGGAATCCAAACGTAGGACACAAAATCAATACTTTCGCTGGGGAAGTACCATAATTATAATGTCTCAACAGACGGACAGACGGACAAGAAAGTGACCATATTAGTGTTCCATTATTACCTTTTAAGGTCTTCTTCCTCCTGGCATTAATCCCGGCTATTGCCAGGGTCTGCCTTCCTACTAAGCCTACTCCACTTTGCACGGTCTTTTGCGTACGTTTAAGGCACAGGACCCTAATAAATGTTACATACAACAGATTTTGCTTCACGATTTTTTTACACGACCGTCACGTCAGCTGCAGTGCCACGTCGGCTTCAAAAACAAAACTGATTTATAAATATATTATTTTCTTTTTCAGCGAGGTCCCTCTTATTATTCCTGAGCGTAGGCCTGGCATATGCTTTGCCACCTGGGAGGAATAGTCTAACAGTATCAGATGATAGGTGCCCCGTAAATTTTTCACATCATTTACTAGAGCACGAGTATGATTGCTCCAAATATTACTATTGTGAGTGGGGAGAAAGATTTATAGACCCACGCGACTGTGCACCAGGAACTCATTTCAGTTATGCTCAACAGGTAAGTTTTACTATTGTTGTATGACATACATATACATCATACGTAGCTTCAGGCTGTATCTCGCACTAAGAATGGTAGGTAAAGGTAACCTGCACCCAGTGTTAAGACACTCCGTTCCCCACTTTCTGCTGAATTCTGGAGGCATTGCGTGTTGAGTGGCAGAACTCAACGCCGCGCTTTGCCTCGACACCAGAGCGAAGAAATGGAAATATAAACGTAAATAAATATTTCACTTCCTCGAGTGGGGATCGAACGCACAACCGTCGAGTTACAGTCACACCCTTGTACCGCGGCGCCACGACGGCCTCATAATTATTATTATTTCAAAATGATTATTATTTTAGTTATTTCTTAACACATCATCTAATATTTAGAAAATAATCCTGAATCTGAATCCCGAATATCCTGTATTTGCCCCAGGATGTATTAGCTTATCAATAATACAACAAATATAATAACCCAAATATGTTATTGTGATATATGTTATTTATTAACGATTATACAAATAAAGGTAAAAAAATATCTATATTTACATGTAATCTATCTTCATCTTTTAGGTATGTGTACATATAGCAGTTGCTAACTGTAGGCTGCCGGGGACACCACCTACAGCAGAACCCGTAACAACAGCGGCTCCAACTACTACAGCTGCACCAACAACAACAGCGGCTCCAACAACAACTGCTGCCCCAACTACTACAGCTGCACCAACAACAACAGCGGCTCCAACAACAACTGCTGCCCCAACTACTACAACTGCACCGACAACTACCGCTGCACCAACTACTACAGCTGCGCCAAATACTACAGCCGAACCATGTACTACAGCCGCTCCCACAACCACATTAGCGCCAAACACTACACTTGCACCAAACACTACACTTGCACCAAACACTACACTTCAACCAAACACTACACTTGCACCAAATACTACACTTTCACCAACAACTGCTGCGCCAGTGACAACAGTTGCACCAAATTCCACTGAAAATCCCCCCACAACTCTTTCACCAGATCAATTGCGTCCAAATGGTTGTCCGAATGATATCCATACTCATCAGCTTTTACCACATGAATCTAATTGTAGTAGATTCTACCAATGTGTAGATGGGGAAAAAGTAGAGAGAGAATGTGCGCCAGGGACTCATTTCTCCTTCCCTATTCAGGTGAGCTATATGTGTATGTATATTAGATATGCTTATAATTATATAATCTGAAAGACGTTCTTGTCTGTGGCCATGCAACTGTGGGTGCACGTAGTATTTAATATGCTCGAAAAAGTAATTAACAAATAAGAAATACGATGGCTTTTATATTTACTTATAATTTTAAAAGAAATAGAAATGCAAGCTTTTATCTCAATATAATTTTAATCAACCAAAACATCGTTTGTCGATATACATATACATAGACAGGTATAACTCAACAGTATATAGTTTGGTCTCCTATCATCATTGATAACATCGCATCATTAGATTCTAATTTGACCAATCATAATAACACCAATGGGTACTCTTTTCCAAATAAAAAAAAAATTAAAAACGGTCCACAAATAAAAAATATAAAAAATATACGCTTAACGAATCTAGAATCTCCTTCCAGGTGATATAATCATGAAATAGTTATAGAATAATTACAAAATAATTACAGGTTTGTACATGGCCCCATGAGGCACAATGTGAAGCTGGAGGAAATTCATCTGTAGGACCCGAAAATCCCTCGACTGTTGCACCTGAAGGTTCTACAACTGCCGCCCCCGGCTCGACTAACAACCCTGTTTCAACTCCGTCACCAGATATATTGAACCCCTATGGTTGTCCTGATGATTATCGCATTGAACACCTTCTACCACATGAATCAGACTGTAGTAAATACTACCAATGTACACATGGACGACCGGTAATAAGAGATTGTGCACCAGGGACTCACTTCTCTTACCCTCTTCAAGTGAGTTGCCTTTTTAATTATCCTAATATTTAAATATGAAAAACATAATATTTCAAATAAAACTGTGATAAAAAATATTTCAGAAATGTACCTGGCCTAGCGAAGCTCAATGTGAAGGTGGTACCGGAGGAAATTCTTCGACCGCTGCTCCCGATGGTCCCTCATCAGCTTCTCCAGATGTTCCATCATCGGTAGGCCCCGAAAATCCTTCGTCCGTTGCACCAGAAGGTCCTACAACTGCCGCCCCCGGCTCGACTAGCAACCCTGTTTCAACTCCGTCACCAGATATATTGAACCCCTATGGTTGTCCTGATGATTATCGCATTGAACACCTTCTACCACATGAATCAGACTGTAGTAAATACTACCAATGTACACATGGACGACCGGTAATAAGAGATTGTGCACCAGGGACTCACTTCTCTTACCCTCTTCAAGTGAGTTGCCTTTTTAATTATCCTAATATTTAAATATAAAACCATATTTCAAATAAAACTATGATAAAAAAATATTTCAGAAATGTACCTGGCCTAGCGAAGCTCAATGTGAAGGTGGTACCGGAGGAAATTCTTCGACTGCTGCTCCCGATGGTCCCTCATCAGCTTCTCCAGGTGTTCCATCATCGGTAGGCCCCGAAAATCCTTCGTCCGTTGCACCTGAAGGTCCTACAAGTACCGCCCCCGGCTCGACTAACAACCCTGTTTCAACTCCGTCACCAGATATATTGAATCCCTATGGTTGTCCCGACGATGATAGCATTGAACACCTTCTGCCACATGAATCAGACTGTAGTAAATTCTACCAATGTACACATGGACGACCGGTACTAAGGGATTGTGCACCAGGGACTCACTTCTCTTACCCTCTTCAAGTGAGTTGCCTTTTTAATTATCCTAATATTTAAATATAAAACCATAATATTTCAAATAAAACTGTGATAAAAAAATATTTCAGAAATGTACCTGGCCTAGCGAAGCTCAATGTGAAATTAGCAGCCCTACAGCGTCACCGGGAACAACTGGAACACCAATCACAATAAATCCACCAAGCACCTTAGCACCACCTGGTACCACTATTGCTCCAGCTCCTACTGATGCACCTAGCTCTATAGCACCACCTTGCACCACTGCTGCTCCAGTCCCTACCGATGCACCTAGCTCCATAGCACCACCTGACACCACTGCTGCTCCAGTCCCTACTGATGCACCTAGCTCCATAGCACCACCTGGAACCACTGATGCTCCAGCACCTACCGATGCACCTAGCTCCATAGCACCACCTTGCACCACTGCTGCTCCAGTCCCTACTGATGCACCCAGCACCGTGGCACCACCTGGAACAACTGCTGCGCCCGAAGTAACAACACAATCCCCTTCAACTATTCCTGATGGAAGTGATCCCTGTGCTTTACATTGTCACGTCCCTCATTGGGCCCACGAAACTGACTGTGACAAATTCTGGCGTTGTGAAGGCAATAAAAAGGTTCTCGGTGTTTGCGCTGAAGGATTGCACTTTAATGCAAATACACAAACCTGTGATTTTATGTGCAATGCGGGATGCGTTAGAGAGACGGTACAATCCACCGCTGAAAGAGACGGCTTGAAACTGTTCCTCCCATGGGAAAAAGTAGACAAATTAATCAAACTGACGAAACGTAACGAAGTAAACCTACTCCAGTATAATTCCCTGCTTAGTATGTTATAAAATTGAATTTTGAAATAAATAATATGTTTAGAAAAAACTAATAATTCTGTATGTGCAGAACTTATTAATACAGACTATCTTTTGTTTGTTGTACTTGATTAGTATGTGATATACAAAATTGGAACTGAACAGAATCTAAAAGAAAACAAGATGTGTAATAAATAAATTATTTGTAAATATTTATAATAATAAAGCAAATATAAAATATATACCTGAGTTTTTATTTATTTAGTGAGAGATCAGAGATCTGAACACATCTTGATGTTTGTTTTGCGAAAAAATATCTCAATAATTATTAAATTAAATCAGCTTCACACTGTATCCTGCACACCGCAGGGTAGACAAAGGGAACCTAGTGTTAAGACACTTCATTCCCCATTTTCTGCCGAATTCTGGAGGCATTACGTGTTGAGTGGCAGAACTCAACGCCGAACGCCTCGACACCAGAGCGAAGATATGAAAATATAAATTTAAATAAATATTTCCTTTCTTCGAGTGGAGATCGAACCCATAACCAGTCGATTTTGCAGCACACAGCAGATTTTTCAGTTAGATAAAAGTTACCCAAAATCTTTATTTGTTATTAGTGTATGTGAAAACATTGAAAAAACATGTTACTTTTTTCTAAAAAAATATATTTAGTTTAAGAATTTTACTTAACAAGTATATAGGCATTTTTATATAACAAATTAAACTACTTTTCCTGGATCTATACGTGATATACATAAAATTTATAGGAAGTATACAACGAAATTAAATAATATAGTATATAATATAGTATATAATGTATAACAATGGCAAAAGGGTTTTTTCATGATATAAAAATAGTATTTCTTTTTATTTATAAATTAAAAAAAAACATTAATTGAATTGGCAAATACGTCAAAAATTATATTTATATGTCAAAATACAACATACAGATCACAAATTTAATATTATCTTAAGATATAAAAACATAAACTATTATATCCTCTTTAGACATCTTCGATTGCTCTTAACTGTCAGCTGGATTAGCTTCTAAGACCTGAAATGTAAAATTAAAAAATTATATTTAGAACTAAAGAGGCATTCGTTTAATGGGACAGTATTCAACTGTAAAGGAAATGTAGTTATGGATTTGATACCCACTATTTATACTTCTTATCGTAAAAACAGCAATAAGATGCAAAATATACGATACAATTCCCACGAGGAACTCTCGAGCCAGAAATTATCGAGCATTTTTTAATAAAACAAAAATAATATTTTGTTCTAATAATCACTTATACTTTTAATAACATTATTTTAAGTTAAAAATAATATTTTCCCATAAGAGGTATTAATTGTATATATAAAAACAATAATGTAATTTATATAGGTATATATGGTAAGAAATTACATAAAATAATAAAGTAAAAAAAGGAAAATTAGATATAATAACAGAGTAAATAGTGTCTGTAGTGTTGACATAAATAATAATAATTTTAAAAAATCGAGAAGAGAGTTCGAAATAAAACACGTGTTATAAGCGCAGCCGCTATAGTATAAATAAATGATCAAATAAAAATGTTATACCCGTCACACATTGAAATGAATAACATATAATACTACTCGTGGACCCGAACGCGGCTACGCCCGCTTGAACTATACGAATATTTATTAAAAATATTTATGAAATTATTTTCAGTTTTCAAAAGAGAGATGCGTTAAGCAAGCTCATTTTGGGTGGCGTCTTCTAACAACAAACTTTGCAAAACGTTGCTCAGCAACGGTCGCTTAACGATTATTAACATGGCAGAATAAATTGCATGTCAAATTAATAAGTATTTTAAACTATCGGTATCGATAATATTACAAATATGAGGAAAAAAAGTATTCTATGTTCATCACGAGACCTTCATATAGAGATACTTGGGTATCTCTATATGAGTATTTTATTACAATTATATTAGCGGTTTGGCCCTGATTGCGTAAAAGACTGACAAACAGAGTTACTTTTCAATTTATAATACAGGTATGGATTTACCTTTTTAATCTTCTTTCCATACATTGACCAGAACATAACTTGGACTTCGGTCGGCTTGCCCGTACGGGAATCGAATACCCGACAACTGTCGAAGGGCGGGCAGTACAGATGTAATGATACAGCGCCATCAACATGCGATGGATTCTCCATTCTATGTAAGCCGAGGGCATCTGTGACAAGAAAATTGCAAATTAAGATTTTTTTAATAAACTTTAACACTCAGTAACACAGCGCGTGAATGGTATCCTATCCTGCTGTGTGCGGGATACAGCGTGAAGCTGAATTTTAATCCCATTTCGTACGCATACTTCCGTTATTTATTTTATCTAAGCAAATGAAGAACGCAAAAGAAATAGGTAATCCCCTATTAGGAATAGAACGTGTACTATTCGTGTACAGACAAACCTTTTAACTGTACTAAGATGGAGCTAGCATTTGTTATAACTATAATGATAGTATTTGTTATGAAGTGTTTACAATTAAGTTTATTTACTCCTCTTATCGGATGCCTAACCTTCACCTTAAAGTTAAATAACTTGAGAAATAACAGGGACTTTTCTGTGGGCTGATAACTCTAGTGATATACACATAGAATGGTATGCCGAAGGAACCTAGGAACTTAATCTTAAGACGCTCCGTTCTCATTAATATACTTCGGTCTCCACAAGCTGTTGTGCACAAGTTGCACGCCTGCGCCGCTGAAGATGCCACGTCTATGTATAAATAATTCCACTCTCCGGTTTCTCTCCAACTTACCTTCATTCGTTCGTATAATAGAATAGGGGAAGGGGGAGCCGGATAAGTGTGAGAGAGCTTCTAAGCACTGGCGTCTAATGAAGAAAAAATATTACGATTGCATTGCTTTTTTTAATAGTATTAAACGATTCGAACGGCTCTACGTTTTATGTCATTTAAAGGGACTCCCAGTGCCATTTTTGTCACGATGAAAAGAATATTCTGATATTCTAAAATAACAACACATATCTTTTTTTTAACTTACCATTGATATAACAAACATCATCCACTTCTAAACGAGTCCTGCCAATTTCTTGCATACTCTGTGCATCGTAACCGTTTTCGCAGTATCTGTCGTCCTTTTGATTTTGACTTTGACAGTTGTGACAGTTATTTTGGCGGTTGTTTTGGTCATCGTTTAATTCCAGTTCTTCTATGTTTCCATTTATATCTTCGCTCTCTGAACAGCATCGTCGTGTCGGGCGTGTTTTAAGTTTTTTTAAAACTTCCGGCTCGACGTTGTTTGGCCATTCGTATCTGGAATAGATTAAAAATACATATTATATATTATATATAATGGTATTTACAAACATATTTTATTTCCAATGATGTGTCTTAATAGGTTTCTAAGTTGCCTTTGTCTACTCTTCTATATGCGTGATACAGCGTGTAGCTCATTATAAGATTTTTCAATTTTAATTTGTAAATATTTAATTAATATATTTGTAATGAATAAAAACATATTGTGGTCATTTATTTGCTTTCAACATTAACTGCATAGTGATAACAGCTATTAATACAAGAGATGAGCAAAACTGTTATTGTCAAGATAACAAGTTATTGAGTGCCTTTAAATAAACAATTTTGTTTTCATTTTGATATATTATTTACTATCTTAGATACTAGATTCCCTCTGCCTACCCTATCAATATAGCGTGGACCTATAAAAATGTCTCATAATCAGAGGGACGGTGGAGAACAGTGTCATAATGTTAAGTCGGTGTAAAAAAGACGTTGAATTAAAAAAAATGTATTACCTAACTTCTTCTAAGCTGCCACTAAGGAGTTTCATAAAGCAATGAGAATCTGCGTGATCGTGGATAGCAGAAGCATGCCCTGGACCCCAGCAGAGAATCATGATGTTGAAAGCTCCATTGCCGGCGTCAACCAGATTGCGGGTATACCTGAAAAAGTGAAAAATATATGTTTTTGCATCCCACATACAGCTTAATGCAGTATACAGTGCTAAGCTAACAAAATATATATAATTTCTATCACTGAACACGCACGTAGTGTTGTAACACTACACGCTAAAAAAAGACTAATCCCCACTCACTCTCTCTCTCAGCACCATTTATCAACAAAATAATTTTATATCACGCGATGTTTTGACAAAATTCAAAAGCATTCGCGATAAGATATACTGGGGCTGGCGTACTTACTATCATCATTGTTTATAATGTACACTGTACATAATATATGAGTATGACGTCTTTTGTTTTTTTTAAACAACCACGACGTTTATAATCTTTTAGAAAAACAATGCATTTTTAAGGTTCCGTACCTCAAAAGGTAAAAACGGATCCCTTATAGGATCACTTTTTTGTCTGTCTGTCGAGACCTTATAACATTGAACTAAGCATCAAGCTGCTATAAGAATAAACAACTTGATTAAACTACGTACAGCATTCAAAAGCTGAAGTTAATAATCGATTTAAATTATAAGAATATTTTTATCCATGCCGACAATCTGTCGGCATGGATAAAAATATTGATTAAATATGTTTTTTTTATAACGTCCACCACGTTTTGACCTATAAAATATATTACTTAATATATGGGAAATATACTTTCTCTATTTTTTTTTCATTTTATTACCTGAAACGATCAAACTTCGCGTATTTCTTCCAATGTTTCGGATCTGATTTGTAAGCCGACATTAGTTTTTGGACTTCTTGTACATTGACGTGGCTCTTTGAGAACACCCTGTGTAGCTCTACTACAAGTGTTTCTAATGCGTCGATTTGTCTGTGTAAATAGATAAAAATATATTAACACTAGCTTTTACCTACGGTTTGCAAAATTTTTTTCAGCTTTCTGGGGAAAATCTTTAGCTTTCACGGTATATCCCGCTTGCAGCTGTAATCAGGTTAGGACACTCCGTTCTGAACAGAAATTCCCTTTATTCTACCACAATTGGAGAAATAAAAAAATCCTTAGGGATTGAACCGATTTAGATATATTTTTTAAACTGTAACGTACTGGTCAATTTTCAACGGTCGTTCCACTGTCAGCTGCTCTAAATCCGTACATTCTGAAACACGATGCTTGCAATTTGCGGTCTCTACATCCATTTTTATCTGTAACAAAATTTGTAATATATTACTTTGCTTATTCTCTAACTTAATTAAACTTAACTTGTCTCTAACTTAATTTAAAATATTGTTTACAAAAATAAATATACATTTGCAGGCACTTTAGGATCATGAACGTTAATCTACCACTAATGGCTTGGAGTCGCTGAGGTGAACCGAAAATAACAGTCAATGAAAGTTACAATTCTAATGTTTTTACAATAAAACAATGGTTTATTATCACATTTTTTTGTTCTTGGAGACAAATCAACCTCGGTAGAATAAAATGACATCACATTACAACTTCTTTGATATACTGGACTTAATTCTAGTATTTAGGCTGAATTCTACTTGTATCGTACATTTAAACCTTACCCTTAAATCACAATCTCTTTTACGACTGACCTGAAACTGGTACTTTACTTACTCTAGTTTTTTTTGTTAATGAGATGAAAGATGTTATCTATTAATAAAATAGTTTTGTTTATTATCCACAAATATCTATATTTCAATCACAAATTAAAATGGTGGGATTTGGCTGACAAGAATGTAATCGAATACAGACAAAGACATGAGGTTAAATTTATTAAAAATCTGTACAATATAATAAGGAGGATAATCTTAGCCTCAGTTTTCTCTGTTACTTGCGGGATACCCTCCTACATGCGTAAGGATAAAGCGTGAAGAAGAAAATAAAGGGATTTTAATGAACTAGCAACAATATGTATAAGATATTTATGCATATTATTTTATATACATATATTTTATTTGGTGGCGTCACCGTCAAAGGCGAAAGGTTAGAAGGAGATAATTCTATAATGTTATTATAAACTCGAAATATACTGGCGAAATGCGGTAAGTTTAAAATCATAACAGATATTTAATAATATAGATAATTTAATTATTATTTGCGTATAAATACCAACCACCAGTGAAAGATACTACACGTAATGTTTGTAGGTTCACGCCCCACACTGGTAGCAGGGTAGGCAAAGGGAACCTGAGGAACCTAATATTAAGACATTTTATCCAAAAGTACAACTGTCGTACCATAGTCACACCCATTTACCATGGGGAAACAACGGCCTCGCGGTTTTTTTTTTGTATTTTACATTCAATTATAACAGGGATATACAGAAGCAACTCAGATATATTTCATCCCCCCGAGTGGCATCGAACCCACAACCATCGTGCTTACAGTCACTCGCTTGTGCCCCTGCACATCGACGGCCTCGGTGCATTGCTAGTTGAATGGCGGAATTCAACGCCGCTATTTATCTTCCGTAGTGTGGAAATCAAATAAATATAAATACCACCATAAATTATTATAATTTCCCTCTGATATTGTTAGATATTTAGTTTTTTTTTAAGATTTGAAGAAATTAAGACTCGAACACGCTACCTTTATTTACTTGTTAAATATAACACATATTATAGCTAAAATAAATGTATATTTCGCTATATATTTACTTAAGGAATCCGTCGTGAGAACTGGTACATTAGCTTAGACGACTATTATTTAGACAATGAAAGTAGGTGAGTCAAATATTACTATGCTTTCATAGATGTACTCGTATCTCTATCTACATAATATGTGTTAATACTATATTCCCCCTGAACCCTGCAGTGTGGGGGATACTGCGTGAAGCTAATAAAGGGTTTCGTATTCACCTTATTATTGGAATGGAAGTGTCCTAATGGGAACGGAGTATCTTAACACTAGGTTCCAGGTTCCCTCTGCCTACTCTGAACAACGTGAAGCTAAAAAAATAATACTAAACGGGAAATGAACGTACAAACTTCTAAGCCTACTAAGCCTATAAATATTTAAAAATCCGTATCACATACTTATGTATGAGAAAAATGTAACTGCATTTTTAGCCTTTTATAGAAGTTGGTTAGATTTCTTAAATACCTGCAGTCTAAAGGCCTTTACCTTATTTATATTTAAAAGTACATGAAAAAAATATAATTTAGGGTATCTATGTGCATGTATGAATGTTAACTGTTTTCATTTAAATTTTTAATGTATTTAATTCGTAATTTGGTTCACATTAAATTATTTATACATCTGCTTATTTTTTTATTTCTGGCTGCACACGCAATGTTCGTTTGAGGGAATTAATAATTTTCATTTACTCTCCCCGGTATACAAATCGTGTTAAATTTCGATACTCAACAATAACTCTACTGTTTCTTTCGCGCACATATCTGGATAGGCACAGTGAACCTGGGAACCTGGTGAATATATATATATATATATATATAAGTTTCTAAGAGACAACACAAAGACGAAATTACTTAGAAAGTGAAAATTAAATTAATAATTTTTGCATTTACCTACAAGAGCACTAAGACCTGATTTTTCTATTTTTTTACGAGAACTGTAAAAATACTGAATTTTCCACTTTGTCTTAAGACCCACGCAATTTGCAATCGTGGACTTAAATAAATTACAATTCCAAATTAGTTAGTTATGCTATACACCCTCGCCATAATGAACTTGAAAGTAATACAACCTGTTCTAATCCTTTATATTTATAGATACTCACCGAAGTTTCTAGAAAACGCAACAACAATTCCAATTAAGTTTAAAGAAAACTTCCACTTTTTACTTAAAAAAATATATAAATTAAATTATTTTTTACACTATTAAGGCACACCTATTATTTGCTTGATTTTTTCTAAGAAAAGTTTAAGAAAAGACTGTCTTGGTTCGTAGTTAAATGGCAAATGACAACAGTTTTCCCGCGCATTTATCTTTATCGTTTACATTTAGATTTTGTGCGACGAAAGCTTAAGTAAATACATTTTAAGTTATTTTTCTTTGTTGCTTTCAGTTAAATAAAGGTTTTTATTATAATTTTAAAGTCCTTCTTCAGTTTGTAATAGTGTGTTAAACGTATTTTAGGCATTCGGTATTTAATGAGGTGGAAATATGTATTTAGGTTAAATTTTAATAAAACTTAACAAATAATTATCGCTCTGTGCGCAGTTTTTAATTTAAAAACACTTACTATTGATGATTGAACCTAATGTCTTATATTTTTAAAATTTGTTATTTTATAACTTTTACACAAGACTATTCGCCTGAAATGGATAAAATGCGTATCATTCATTTCTCATACATAAGGCTCCGTGCCCAAACGGTAAAACGGCACCCTATTACTAAGTCTCCGCTGTACGTCACACTGTGTGTTTTGTGTAATGGAGGACGAAGCTACAGGAAATATAGCCAGAAGTCAACGCTGCGCTTGTTCCTTGTCACAAGAGCGGAGAAAGCAAGCTAAAAATATCATTACAGTTTTGTAATAATACAGCCTATAGCCTTCTTCCATATATGGACTATACAACGACAACTATAAAAAAAATGTTCCTGAGATAAGCGCGTTTAACAAAACAAACTCATCAGTCTCTTATATTTAATAGGCATAGATAATTTATAATAGAAAAATAAGCAAACTGGAAAGTTTTAAAACATTCACCTTGTATAAATATAATTTGTTACATAATATAAAACTGTCATGGCCGTTATTTTTAACTTTTTTTTATTTTAAGGTTTAAATGCTCGTTTGAGGGTTTCGGGTTCATATTTTTTAACTCTATTATCATTTTAAACTAATCATAACTATAAAAGGCAAATAATTATATTTTTTTAAAAAAAAGCAAAGTTTTTAAGTAATTTATCCCATTGGTTCATATACCCTTATGTGCAAAATAGCATTTTTTTTAAAGAATAACTACTGGTAGTTTACAATTGTTACACTTCATAATCCAAAAATATAGTATTAAAAAAAATTTCAAAAAAAATATAGGGTTTCCCCGGTTTGCTAGGCCAATCAATCTGTTAGGATTCCGTCACTCAACATTGCCTTTTTCTTAGGGTTCATAATTTTTTCTACATACCACGGTAGGTATAGAGAGCCTAGTGTCAAGACACTCTGTATCCCATTTTACTCAGCGAACGGAACTCAGTGCCTCGCCTTATGTTGAAATAATATGAATAAGTATGATTATTTATCTATACCATAATAATTATATTAACTATGATCGTGACGCAGGGCCATAAGTATGCGAATATACACGCGACGATTGTGGGTTCGATTCCCACTCGGAAGAATGAAATATATAATATTTTTATTTTCTCGCTCTAATAACGAGGTAAAGTGTTGCGTTAGTTTCCGCCACTCAACACACAATGTCTGGAGAGTTCAGCGGAAAGTGGGCAACGGAGTGTCTTAACACTAGGGACATATAAGCGTGAACTGAAGAAAAAGGTAATCATCATTAATGAAGATATTTTTATATTGGTTGAATGTCATCTAAATTATAATTGATTACCCTGAGTACAAAGATTGATCGGCTCCTTTTACCGGCCAAATAAAGACATTGTTTGTTGAGTAGAAATAAAAAAAAATAACTTTAAACATACACACAGAGAAAGCCTTAAAGATTTGAATTGGTTATCATCTGAAGAGGCCGTGTGTATACGCTATGGTTATGGGTTCGATCCCAATTCGGAATAATTAATTGTTTTCATTTACCAGCTCTGACAAAATGAAAATGCAGCGTAGAGTTCTGCTACTCAACACCCGAATTTTCCCGAGATCGGTCGGAAAATGGTAAACGGAGTGTTACGATACTAGGTTCCCACTAACATATACGGGAAAAACATTGAAGCTGCTTTTTTAGTTGTTTTTAACAATCTACGGACTGTTCAGCTACAACATAACTCATCTCATAGGATGTTGTTTTTGAGCTACCCTCTTTCTCTGTTACATACAATAAATATTTTAATATTTTTTAAGAAAAACAAATTATGAAATCATATATTGTATGTAACAGAGATCATAGAGCAAAGGTTAAACTTGTTTAATACGTAAAATCCCGATATCTTTGATTGTTGTGACGGGCGTATGGAATTTGACATATATTATACATATATTTAAATATCTATTGAGCTTAGACTCGAGAAACTTTAACTTAGAACTTTGAGCAGTGGGGAAGCAGAAACCAAGCAGGGAGTAGCAGGCTCCTGCCCACGGCAAGACATTAGTGGGGGGCTCTTCTATTGGCAGCAATCACTGAAATAAAGAGTATATATAATAAGTCTTAAAGATGCCGTGGAGGTGGAGGGGCACAAGTGTGCGACTGTAAATACATCACTCACCACGTGATGCCTCAAAAAATCTGTGGAAACTGGAGAACGGAGTATCTTAACACTAGGTTCCCTCTATCTACACTGTTACATGCATGATACAGCGTGTAGCTGGAAGTAAGCACACAAAAACATGTATTTTTACGCAGACACATTAGAAATTCTTTGATATTCTTAAATATTCTTCTTATATCTCAAATTAATCTGTCGATTTTTGAATATGTGGTTAGATGTGTTACCTACCTAGGCTTAGATGTCTTAAAAACACAACGGATTTTAATGTCGTTTAAAGTAAAAATAATTCGAGAAGCTTACACTTAAGCATATAATACATGAAAATTATATTTGTGCAGAATAAGAGGAGGAAGTCGCGGACTAGTAGTAGACTAGTTTCAAACTTTGTTTCACAAAATCAAACTAACATCCTTAAAAACAACAATAACCCATTTAACTCATTTTCTCTCTCATTTAAAATATACTTTTTTTTAATTTATTTTTTTCTCATTTTAAGAGCCGAGTCGCTAAGGTAACTATGTTGCTCTGGTTAGTATAAAATATACTTGAGTATGTATTATATTTTAAATTAGTAGTACCTCGTCCAAGAAAGCACTGACTTTCCAATAAGGCATATTCGCAAAAAGGGATTATTTGCGATAATGACATAAGACATAAGCCGTTTTGGTTTTAAGTTCATAAAAGTGGTATACCATTTTTAAACCAGATCAAAAGTCCAACAAAACCGAATAGTCTTATCCTAATATGATGATTTAGAATACTTAGGACTTTTTAGCTCGGATAAGTTTAGTTGAAAAAGTAGTAAATACTATTTAAAGTATTTAGTTAGTAAAAGGACATATGTGTATATGTGAATATAGTCTTAAAACGCGACTTCTCCTGTAAATAAATAAAATTTCCTTTATATACAGTGATATAATATTTACTAAGTTAGGTGCAGATTCGATATCTGTCTAGCTAGAATTGGTATAGTTCTAGCAGGGTTCCCGCGGTTACACATGCAGTTTCAATCGGGTGGTTAAATGCAAATAACTACTCGTGTATGACACATGACACATTCTTAGAGCGAAAAGGATAACTTGTAGCCTTTCTCAAAAAATGGGCTCTAACACTCTAAAAGATATTTCAATTCGATCCAGTAGTTCCTGAGATTAGCTTGTTCAATCGAACAATCTCTTCAACTTTATAATATTGAGTATAGTATCTACATATGTCACACATTTAACATACATCCTTTTGAAATTGCTAACGAAATTGTATGGGCATTACGTATTCCGTACTTGTAGCCCAATATAGGTGAAGTTGAAGTATAAAATAACTTCTATAAAATAACTAACATAACTGTTCTTTAAGTATTTTTGCGTTACGTAAATATTATAATATATATATATTAAATTAAACTGTTTAATCGTTTTATAGGTCATACATTTTTTATCTTTGTCGAGCGTGTGTGTATGTGTAGTCTTTCCGGTAGGTATCTATATTACCTATTTGTCTCACATTGTTTAAATTTTTTATAGACTTTTTTCCGATTTTATGTTAGGGAAACGCTATACCTATAAGTAGTATAATAATAATAATATCTGTTAAGAGACTTTCGTTTCCCACTTTCCGTATTCTCTCTGCGATTTGCCTCGTTAGTATATTTCATTCGCCTGAGTGGAAATCAAACCCTCAACCTTTACAGTCCAACAGTATTTAAGTATTTTTATTTACTATTTTAGTACATACATACTCTGTTTATTTATAGATAAATAAATGACATTATTTTAGTACAATTGGATAATTATAGAAAATATTTAATAAACACTATTTGCTATTAATCAATGTATTTCTTCCGTTTTTGATTATCTCGCTCCATAATTACAAGGATCTGCCATATGATGAGCACGGAGGGTGGAGCTGAGCGAAGCTATGTTGCGCCAAATTTTGCGAAATTTTCTGTTTTGTCCGCACGCGCTGAGTTAAGTTAGTCAAAGTTCAATTTGTGCGCATGAATTTCATAACGTTTCACAGCTTAACTCTATGGGACACGTTTTGATCACTTACTAAAAAACTACAATTACAATTATCACCAAACTACACCTTGCTAGAATCTCCGTGTCGTCCATGGCAGAACAATTAAATACTGGTAAAAATAAAAAACATTATCATTAGTAAATTTACAAATACATCATAATATAAGGTAGTTAAAGATTTCATCACACAGCGCTTGTTTAGCTTACTTATTGTTTTACGTAATTAACTTTTATGTGTTTGGGTAAATAAAATATTCAATTTATTCCTTTTACTATGCCTAATAAAAATTTATTTACTTAATTTTCTTGCCGATGGTGCCCTACCAGATCGAAATAAAATTTATGTTTAAATTGTAAATTTATGTACATAAAATTGAAAATTTTATATTTATATATATTTTATAATATCAAGTAATTTTTTTGGCATTATCTGATATAAAATATATACATTTAAATAATATCGTTAGTTTTTTTGTATTTAATTCAAACTGAGTATAAATATTTTACTATATTTATTTGTTAATACCGATATCATATTAAATCATAAAATAATCATAAAATAATTATTAAATATTTTTGTATAAGTATCTGAATTCTGAACAATGAACATAACCTGAAAAATGTTTGACGTTTAATAAATTGTAAACAAAAATATATAGTACATTAAGCGTATATTTTTTATAAAGTTAATATTTCGTTACTGTTAAGTTAACAAAAGTTAATTTAATAAATATAAATTTAAGTTAAAAATATGTCTGACGCAGAAGTGGAAGTGCCCTCAACGTTTAAGAAACGAATTTTAAAGATAAAAGGCGGGAGAAAACGTAAAGCGTCTAGTTCAGAAGGTAATTATTAATTTAAATCATTAAATACATTATATAGTTACGACTATTAAGACTAATTAAAATTTCACTCGCAGCGGCAGACAAAAGCTAGTCTATAATGTTTTAACTTCTTACTGTATTCCTATCTATGGGTAGTCAGAGGGATCTTAGTGTTAAGACAATCAGATCCCCACTCCATCAAATTTTCTGGACAAGCAAAATTGAATAGCAGAATCCAATACTGCAATTTGTCTTCTTTGCTGTTTTCTTTTTACTTTTGCTGCTCTGCAGCAAAGAAATGAAAATAATTCTTTAATTTAGAATTGAACCCATATTTATTACATTGATACTCAGATGCAGTGCTGCTGTAACATGAAAATGTTTATTTCTATTTTTAATACTAATAATATTTATAATTAAATTTCAGAAAAAAATAGTTCAGATTCTGACGAACCAACAGTAGTATTACCTTCTAAAAGAACACAGAAATTGAATCCAAATATACAAACAACTGGCGGAGAACGGAAAAACATTGAAATTGATAACAATGACAATGATAATAGCAGTGATGATGAAAGTGTAAGAATTTTTCTTTTATCTTTAAGTGTGTTGTTGAGTTCTGCCACTTAACATGAAATATCTCAAAAATTGAACAGTGTGTGGAGAAAAGAGTGTCATAACACTAAGTTCCCTCTGTCTAACCAGTTTGATTTTATTACATGCAATGCCTTGAGAACTTGATAAAAACAAGGGACTTGAAATATCTTAATGAGAAAATTGTCTAAATACTTGTGCAACTATTGAGTATATATGAGATAATTGTTAGTGATTTTCCAATATAATTTTAAGTCTTATCTTATATTAATTGAAATTACAGAGTAAACCAAATATGACACTATCAGTTCAACAACAAAAAGAAAATGCAACTGCAACATATGAACTGGATACAGAGAAAGACAGGGATGCTCAAGCAATATTTGAGAAAGCACAAAAAATTAATGAAGAACTACAAGGACAGGCCGATGATAAGGTAAGTGGAGATTCAATTTATGTTTTTATTTTTATTTTCTTGTTTAGTATGGTCAACAAGTTGTGAACATGGTTTTCTGAAGTTTTGAATTTTGTTCATTAAGAAAATAATTTTAAAAAATCTAAAGTCAAATCTGCATAGCCATCTATATCTAACTTCAGAGTAAGGAGAAGGAAGGAAAAGTGAATTCCCTGTGTCAATTGTGCATATAGATGCATATTTATAGAAATATATTTGTGTTTTAGGTCTACCGCGGTATAAATAATTATGCCCAATATTATAAAAAACGTGACACCGCAGCCGGTAATGCGAGTTCAGGGTTGGTGAGAAAAGGGCCGATTCGTGCTCCCGCCAATTTAAGAGCCACTGTACGGTAAGTATTTAGTTTTTCAGTGTTTCATCATACATCAAAAGAAGAAATGAAATACTTATAAGAGTGATTTGTTGTTGAGACCTAATATTTAGATGTATGATTTCTTGGACAAATAAAAATTTAAGCTTCAAGTTTATACTGCATTTTATATGAAATTCGCCGCATAATCAAAACTTGAAATCATGAAATTTTGCAAGAAGCAGGAACTTTTAGTAAAAAAAATATTAATTTATAGGTAAAAATATTAATCTAATAGCACATCACTACAAAGTTATATTTGTAGTGCATTTTAAACAAAATTAGTACATGCATTGGCAATTATAAATTCATAACTTTTACTTTCTGTTGATCTACAGTCAGAAAATTGGTATAGAATTGGCGGTGGGTGAGTCTAAATCGCACATAACTTGTCTTTTTATATATGAGTAAAATAGTATTAATATGAGCTTTAATATTTTTGTGAAATAATTTTTATTGTCTTTTCTTTTTTATAGATGGGATTATCAACCAGATATATGTAAAGATTACAAAGAAACTGGTTTTTGTGGTTTTGGAGGTATGAACTATTTTTATTTTTTGTATCCTTTGTTCATTGCATCGCATATATTTAATTATCGTTTTCATGCTCTGATCTATATAAACTAGATTTAAATATCTTTCTAGATTCAGACACATTCATTGCGTTGTAGCCACAGTGAATGGAAATAAAAATATTTAATTCCCCCGAATAGGAATCAAACCCACAACCGTCTCATTTACAGCCGCCCTCGCATCACAAAGACGCGAGATGCGATGGCCGGGGTGCCACGACACCACTTTGATTTTTTTCACCTTCACCGCCTTCATTTGACATTGAAATTTAAATTAATATTAATTAACATTTTTTTCCACAGATTCCTGTAAATTCCTTCACGACCGATCAGATTATAAGCATGGCTGGCAATTGGAGAGGGAGGAGGTGAAGAATAATAATTCTGACTCCGATTACGAAATACACAGCGACGACGAGTTGCCTTTCAAATGTTTTATTTGTAGAAACAGTTTTAAAGATCCAGTAGTTACGAGGTATTGAACCTATCCTAAAGCCCCCCCCCCCCCCTACCCTCACATAGCAGTGTAGGCATGAGGCACCTGGAAACCTAGTGATAAGACACTCCGTTCCCATTAAGATGCAGATGGAAGTGTCCATTTCCCATTTTCCGCCAAATTCTGAAAGCATTGCGTGTTGAGTGGCGGAACTCAACGCCGTTCTTTGCCTCGACACCAGAGCGAAGAAATAAAAATATAAATGTAAATAAATATTTCAATGAAAAATAATATTGCGGCGTTAAGTTCGGCGTAGCTCGACAAACTTGAAGATTGAGCGATGTGTTGGGAATGGAGTGTCTTAAGATCAATCTGCCGTGCTATATGCGGGATAGAGCGTGAACCTATATATCACACTTATATCAATTAGTGTTTAATTTATGTTCATAGCGTTTAATTGAACAAAATGTTACAATTTACTTTTGTTATAATTTTTTTAAGGGTTCTATTACCCTAAAATATTATATTTTATATTATTTTTTGCAGATGTAAACACTATTTCTGTGAGAAGTGCGCTTTAGAAAATTATAAAAAAACAACAAGATGTTTTATATGTAACGCTCAAACTAGCGGAGTGTTTAATCCCGCTAAAGAATTAGAGGCGAAATTTAGAAATGTTGACAGTAATGATGATGATAGTGAAGCTAATGATGATGATGAAAATAATTATAATGACGATTGAATAAATAAAACGTATATTTATGCAATTTTAGTTTTTTTTTTGCTTTTTGCATCAGTCACTTCTTGTTATTTCATAACTTTAGCTCCACTGAAGTATTCTAAAGGGTTAAATTCCAAAAGGAGTCATACAAAATGGAGCAAAATCGATGCATAAATGCTTTGATTGTGTTGACTTACGGCCGGTCTCAATAACATATCTACAGTTAACAATCTGTTAAATTTTTGTAAGCTAAAATCTTTCCAACAATATTAAATCTTTGTAACAATATTAACGGTAAGACTAAGTATATAATCACGAGTGGGTTTCCAGCCCACAACCGTCGTGACATAGAACTGTCTAAAAATATATATATATATTTTTAAATATTTACCCGATTGCCTTTTCACCAGTCTATATATGTATATAATATCTTTGTTCTTTTGTAGCGTTGTTTAGTCTTTGAGTAAAAAAAAATGTGCGGCAACGGTGTCTGAGCACTACGCTCTCTCCGCCTCTCTTTCTATGTAAGGAATATAATGTAATCTTACTTTAAATATAAATATGAAACTTTCTTGGAAGGATGAAACAAAAAGGCTCCTATTTATTAAAAGATTTTTTATAATAATATAAGAATAAGTTTTTGCAGGCGCATCCAAGCTGGGATCTGTAGTATAATCATGCACGATCTATTACGTCACCGTTGAAAGCTATTTTAGATTGTGACGAACAAGCTATTGTTTATGAAAATAAACTTTAACTATTTAAATAAACTTTAGTTTCGCCTTTGTTGTCTTTTATGTTGAGATCATTACATAGAATATGAAATAGAAGTGTTATAATAGATTTTACTTTTACTATTATACGAGTATATATTTTAATACGCTTATATTATTTTTAAAAGTTTTCAGTTTTTTTTTACAAGTTGAGAAAAAAGGAAAGGAAGTCACAACATACCGTAAGCGCACAAGATGTAGTTTCGATTCCCACTCGAGTACTTCGCCTACAAAAATACTATCCTTGTACTCCGAAGCGTAGCTGTTGCTGCATACCAAATAAATTACACACAAAATAAATTACATGTCTCACCTGTAAGTAACCTGGAAATTGGAAAAGTTTTAGCTGATTTTGGATGCTATTCCACGGCAAATTTTTACGGAAATATACAAACACTGAAACATGAGTGGCAAGGGAGGCAAAGGGAGACTTTAATTGACCTTCGAGATGACAATATCCATGATACTATGGGAAGGTCATACAAACAACATTGGGACCCACGAAAGGCACGTAGATGACAGAGGCGACTAGACTCTCCGGCCTCTCTGGCTACCCCGCTAGGGAGCATGAAGCTAAAAAAATATTTTAGTTTTGTTTTTTAGTTTCTTAATATCACTTTTATAACACATTTTCAAGATTTGAAATGTTGTACGTATGAACAGTATCCTTTATCAGTAACGAGAATTGATTACTTCGGTCATTACCACTATATTATAGTAATTAGCTTAATTCTATTTTTTCTTTAACAGTAACGAATTTAACGTAATGGACATGTAGCCTCACCTTACTGTATGAATTATTATCCTTAACTTTGTTCAAAATGAGAAGTTGCAAGAAAAAAGGTGAGCTTATGCTTATTTTATTAAAAGAAGTGAGATATTTTTAATAAAATACCAATTGTACCAGATAGTTGTGGGAAAATTACTTGAATATAATTAATATTAATATCTATCTATCTAGATGTTTTTTAAATAGTATTTTCATTTTCCCTCTCTGGAAACGAGAAAACGCGCGGGTTTGAGTTCCACCACTCAACAATGCCTTCGGGATACGGAGTAAAGTGGAGAACGAATGTTAATGGGAATAGAGAAATGAATTTTCGAGACCTTGTATGGTGAGTGGCAAACCCAACCCCGAGCTTTCTGCCTAGGTACCAAAACGAATAAATGAAAGTATTGATAAATAATAATTAATTCTCCCGAGGGAGGGAGGGAGGGAGAATCTAATCTTCAACTTCCGCGTTGCAGTCTAACGCTTGCGCCCCTGCGCTGCGATGGCCTGATATGTCTAGATAAAAACAATAATATAATATACATGTCGACATTGATTTTCTTTCAGAATATATCTTGATTTTAATTCTATTGTGCACACCAGTGACGTTATGTAATCCTTGTGTAAATCAAACTTTAAATGCTATCCCTTATCCAAATGATTGTCAAGCTTTTATACTATGCTGGTTGTCCCAAGCATATCTACACACATGTCCAAATGGTCTGTTCTTCGACATCAAAACTAACGTAAGTTTTTTACAAAAATCATCGACGTATCTAGATATATTTTCCGTGAGGGCTGACTGTCAGTTGGCTACGTTACTTAATGTAGAATTTAAATTTTATATTTATTTGCAGATCGAATTACTTTTTAAATTCAAAATAATATTAAATATTTTATTTTATTATTCAGTAAAAATTTACCAATTTGTCTTGATTTTAGCTTTGATCTAATCTTTATGGCTATAGGGTTTTGGCTACATATTTTAATTTGATAAGTCAAGTAATAAATTACTTGAGTTATCAAATTAAAATATTTCCCATTTATAGTATTATACAGAGTGAATCTCATTAATAGTAATATAATGTCAATCTTATTTCAGAACTGCCAACCACTAGTTACAACAACATGTTGCAACGTGACACTTCCTATATTAATAATTCCTGTACATATTTACCAGGGATCCACAGATCCTACCAATAAAACAAATATATGGACAGCTACAACCACTAAACAAACAAATAGCAGTAGCACAACTCCATTGTTACCAACTTTAAAAACAACCTCAACTTTTATCACCTCTAGCAATCAACCTGAAGCTACTACTTCAATAATTTCTATATTATCCACTGAGTCATCTGATTCAAGTCAGTCATCTGAATTTACTTTACACGTTACAGAACAAACAGAAATCACTACACGTTTGGAACCAGCACACATAGATAATAATGTAACAAAATCTACTAAAGCTGTGAATTCTAGTCAACCCCATTTATATAAGACTTCTACAATAACATCTTATACGGAATTTCATACTAAAAAACCAAGTTCAACGTTAATTGTCTCAACGGGTACATCTGAGGCTACTACTCCATTGTGGACTGATTCAAGGCTAACTTCACCATCTGGATTTACTTTAAACACAACAGAAAAAGTAATTACAATACCTCAAACAAGCACATTTGTGACAGAATTAAGAAAATCTGAAGAATCAAAAAAGATTGAAAGTCAAACTAATGTATCCACAAGTTCTGCATTTGTCACTTCTATAGATTCTAGCAATAAAACGCCAAACTCGAGATTAATTACCTCCACGAATCCATCTCAACCTACCACGCCCATAATATTTACATTGTGGAGTGTGCCAACAGATTCAAGGGAAATCTCATCATCATCAGGCTATACATTGAACGTTGAATTATCTACTACCCCCTTAGAAACAACAAGCACATATATTGATGTCACAAAAAAACAATCTAAACAACCAAATGTTTATTCGACTCCTCCAATTGTATCATCTACGGAGTATAGTAATTATACACGTTTAACTTCAACATCGAATAGAAATCCGCCGCCGGTAGTTACATTTAATTCAACATTAAATCCATTAAATACAGAAGGACCACATACAAGTGCAATGTCCGCAATTAGTACTGATACGTTAATGTCTTCTAAGACTTTCCCAATAATAACATCGGACTCATTTAGTACTGAACTGCAAACATTTACCGAATCATCAACTTGGCAACCACCATTTTCTTCTACAGTAAATATACCTTCCTCTTTAAATAGTTCATTTTTCCCAACAATATATTCTACTACGGAACTTGAAAGAGCACCAAAAACGACACAATATTATAGAAATACAATTTCCGCTCCATCTTTGTCTAGCTTATCCGAGAGTACACAAGCATCTATAACGATGGCCTTGCCAACTTTATCAACAGATTTCACAGAGAATTATGAATATATAACACGAGAAAACTTGTCAACTACAGTACCGTCACATAAATCCTATACACTACCAGAATTGAAAACTGACAATATTAACTTTCTTACGACGACTTCAATAACAGCAACAGTAGCAGCATCAACAGAACACAGAACCGCAACAGAATTTCAAATATTTACCGAATCTTCAACATTGCAACCATTAGTTTCTGCTACTGCAAACATCGTAACTTCTACAAAAATTCCATACTTTCCAACGATTATTTCCACTACAAAACGAGGACAGCCATCTACAACAACGCAATACTCTGTAGAAGATACTGCGACTAAGTCTTCGCCTTATTTCACAGAGCCTATAGCACAGGAAAGTGTCTCAACAATGACCACAGAATATATACCAACTACGATAACGTCATCAGCCTCACAATTAGAAATATTTAATAAAACAACATTATTAACCACCACGGGACATTCAGTTTCTGCAGTAACATCGCAATCTTTACCATCACAGTTTATATCAAGTACAAATGCACCAAAATCTGAAACAACAGTAGCTTTTTCAATATCTTCTTCATCAGAGTCTACAGAAGCCACAAAATATATAACAAAAGGAACTGAAACGACCTTGGTAACATTCTTAACGACAGACCATTCTTCTTCTCCAATGATATTTACGAATACGGTAAACAGCACATGGGATCCTGTAACGGATAAGTTAACATCATCACCATCAAATTTAAAATCAACTACGGATTATACTACAATTATACCTGTTACAACAGTCTCTACATCATATTCTTCACATCTTAATATAAACAATAATTCACATTTCACGTCAACGTTTCAACCAAAGTTTACGAAAACTACAAAATATGACACAGAAAGCCTTTCTACAACAGTGGAGTCTTTTCCAATAAGCACAGAGGTGAAACATAGATCAGCTGAAACAATGGAGCTTTCGATATCAACCACGGAACCAACTATTAGTACAGAAAACAGCTTGCATACAGAGTCTGAGACACATACAATTCAATCTACAATATCCGAAGAAATTAAATCAACACACTCTACATTATTACCTAGCATAACAATATTTACTAGTAAATCTATAACTTCATCACCAGACACAACAATAAAGCCAATTGTGACTCAAACAGTCCGCACTTTACCGCCTTTGCCTTACTCTCCTCCACCATGTGTATTTGCTACAACTACACAAAAACCAATAATATCTGAAAAAACTTCACATAACATCCCACCAATTATGTCTTCTACATATATTGCTCCAGAAATTTCTACTAATGCGCCATTTTCTAAGCCAGTGTGTGGATTCTGGGATAAATTTGTGTTTCCCGATGAAAGTGATTGTAAACATTACTACGAGTGCTTATTTGGAGGAATCAGAAAAGTTAGCTGTCGATATGGATATGAATTCAACCCTTACGCTCTGGTGAGCATAACATGTTCATTTAGATAGGATAGGCGGGTAGAAAGTGCTCATTAGTTATGTACTCCATTTTCTCCATTTGCATTAGACACATTTCGTATTGAGTGGCGGAACTTAATGGTTCCCTTTGTTGGCATTAAAAAATGTTGCTCTGGAGAAATATTCTAATTCCTTGGCATGAAGATAAAACTCACAACCATCCTGCTTACAGTCAGACATTGTTCCACTGTGCCGCGATATTTGTACATGTATTACTATAATCATGTGCAATTTATGAACAACATGACAATATCAAAATCAATCAGAATTAGTATGTTCTTCAAATGAAGAATTGAATTCTTGGATATCCTTGGATTGAACACCAGAGTAACTTATCTAGAAATTTGAGAATCTATTTAAGGCTATTCAATTCGATTAAATACTGTTTTTCAACCGACTTTTGTAAGTTATATTTGTTACCTCAGAACTTTTGACTGTGTGAACCGAATTTGATTTTTTCTTTATTTGAAGCCTAATGCGTCCCATGTGATCCCATTTCATTTGGTCCATGATATCCATGAGAAAATCACATAGGTCTTAAATTTGCATTAAGTATGTGTAGAGGGTACACATACTTAATGCAAATTTAAGACTTATGTTTGATGTTGACGTTGTTTGATGAAAGTTTGGTTAGATTCTCATTATGGGATCCGGTTAAAATTGAAGATGTCGGTTAATAATAAAAAGTGTTAATTATTTATTACTCAAAATTAAGACACATTTTATCTAAAAATTACAGAAATGCATGCCACATTTAGAAGCAAATTGTCAAAGACGCAAAACGTCTAAAGAGGTATTGGATTTTTTATATTATATAATGAAATTGAATGGCCTTAGTGCAAGTGGTCCAACTGAACACTAGGAAAATAATCAGGTTAAATTTCAGGCAATTGAACAGGACAAAATAAAGTGAGACTAGTTAAAATATGGCTGATAATTGCTGATAACAAATAGAAAAGAAAAGAGTAAGACATATATAGTTCATAAAAATTATAAGTTTGTTATTAAATGAATAT
This sequence comes from Heliconius nattereri, assembly GCA_013403645.1. Taxonomy (NCBI): domain Eukaryota; kingdom Metazoa; phylum Arthropoda; class Insecta; order Lepidoptera; family Nymphalidae; genus Heliconius; species Heliconius nattereri. The sequence goes on from JAAIXI010000232.1 coordinate 10,656,088, forward strand.
TTTGTTATAATAGCTAGAGATTCAATTGTAATTTGCAACGTAAAATGTATGCGAATTGTGGCATGGTTGGCTTGTGCCCACTCCAGAAATTTTTCTAACAAATAATTAAGCCTATAGAATAAATAAACTTCTCGAGCCACCTACCCAGAGTTGCAGTTGCAACATATGTACCTATATGTTTTTCCAGAAAAGAAAATGTCAAATATATGGTAGTAAGTGATACATATTTAAAAAAAAATAAAGTGTTAGTGTAGATTTATACCAAATTGAATAATCTTATAAGATTTAACAAATGTAAATATTATACAAGTTACTTCTTACTTTTCTTTCAATTGAAAATTACTAAAATATTTACTACAGACTATTAAGTGCTATATGGTTATAAGTATTTTAAGTGATTCTTGTATGACTAAACAATTTATGTTGTTTTTATGAAAAATGTGATATAATTAAATGTATTTAGTTTTTTTTTAATGTATTTATGTAAATCTTAAGAGCTCATTTCTATGCTCATGTATGGCTTACGTTTCATTACACGAAGGGCACACAAGGTATAGGAGCTTCAGAGGTCAAGCCGTAATTATAGTGCTTGCGGTTTACTAGGGACACAGAATCGTGTTTCCTTCCCACCGGGTATTGATGTAAAAAAAGTAGGGTTAACAGAATTAACCTCGCATTCGAAAAAAATAACAATATAAGTAGATTATACAATGTTTTTTTAGCTGTTTTTTGGCTATTTTCAGATTGTTTACAGCTTAGATATTCTCTTACAGTACACAACGACTACATCGCCATCTGTCAAAAAGATTGCCATTGAAATAAAAAAAATAACATTTAATTTAAAGCGCTCCTTCCCCTTATGAAAAATACCATATGATAGGGAAGTCCCCATCTTATGTGCTCGTCACCTTATAAATAAAATAAAAAAATAAATAAGAACAAACAAGTCCAAATTAAAACAAATTTGTAATAAAATGCGTTTATTATAAACTTATGCCTAAAATAAATAACTTACATTGAACGTAAACGTCTTACTGGCTCCTCTGTTTACAATTCCTTTTAAAAAAAATAGATTCTATAATTATCTCAACAGGAAAATAAGGATATTTTAAATTTATTTTATTAATCAAAAGATAATTAATATTCGCATGATATTTGTATAGCTTGACGTTCAATATTTATAATCTGTACTGCAAAGTCCTTTTTCGTTTCCAAATTGTTCATATTTTAGATGCTGTGCAGCCATTATCTGATATTGGAACGCATTTCTAGAAAAAAAATATGGTTTAGTAATATTTTTCACAAGTTTATAAGAGAATAAATAAGAATACACTTATATTTACTGCCGTTTAATCATTTATAAAATGATCAGAATAAAAATGAAAATAATTGAATTATTATATTACATTAGGCGCTGTTCGATCCCTCTTCAATAAACTGATGTTTTTTTTCTTACTTTCTGAGATAAATTGAGTATCACCACTCAATCCGCCGTATCTTGAATTCGAGTGGAAAGCGGAGAACGAAGTGTCTTAATGCTAGGAATGAATATTGGTAAATAAAATTATTTCTAAATTGTTATCTACTTACAGTGACATTAGGATCGTATTCGTGGTCGGGCAAGCAATACAGTGTAATAGTTATTCCTCCAGAACACATATAGAACCGATCACATCTTTGAGGATCCGCTATTTGCTTATTACCTCCTGGTGGACAAACTACTTCAGAATTGTCGTTTTTAACAGTAGCTGCTTCGTCCACTGAATCCTTCGGTTTGGTACTCTTTTCCTGATCTACTAAAGTAACGAACTCAGTCGTAGGTAATATTGAGGTTTCATTTTTATTTTTCATTGCTAAGCAACCATTTTCTGCTATTGCAACACATTGCTAAAAAAATATTATATAGGACATTAAGATCTATTAGAGAATTTATAAAATATTATAGTCTTAATAGAAAAGTCAGTCACGAGATGGATAAGGATCGCCAATTTACGGACCAGTCCAAATTTCATGACAATCGGTACAGTACTTTAGGAGATATGGGTGGCCATGCATTACTGAAATGACATGTATTGTTACTTTGATACATTAAAATGGAACCATTAAAAATATAAACAGCTCATCCGAAATTGACACCATTTGTTGCTATAAATTCCTTTAAAAGTTGAGCTATATAATCAATAGCAGTATGGATTGTTTTAATAACTGTAACTCTGTCTAAGGCACTTGATAGCGTATTTTTAGATAGCGATTAGCATTGGTCATAAAGCTATACTATTACTTATGACATCTTATTTAGCTAACAGAGTTCAGAGGGTTGATTTGTACGGCAAGAAATCTGCTACATCATTAATCTGTATGGAGATCTCATAAAGGTGTCTCTTGGTCATTTTCTGTTTCTAATATATATATATACAGTGTTTTTGCCATCACCACTTTAAATGAAAGCACAGTTTTAACTTCTCTATAGAAGCCTAGTAAAATTAAATAAAAGAGATTTTGCAAAAATTAAAGTTTCAAGCAAAAGAAACACTAAAATTGTCGTTGTAAAATAAAACGCTATTTGCTAAGAATGACGCACACAGACACAAACCTATCAAAGCGACAACGTTGCACACGCCTCATTCACGAAAGCAAAAGCATTTTTAAAAAAGCAAGTTTTTTAAGAAAATGATACGAATCACGTGGACGTAGTGTATGAAATAATAACAATAAAATGATGAAAAAAAACTAAATAATTAACTCACCCGGCTCTCTAAATCAAATTCATATCCAACATTACACGATAAGGATATAGCCATACCGGCGGAGCACAGATAATACTTAGTGCAATCCGTTGGATCTGGGACATTTCCAAAATCAGTAGGTGAACATATCGTTGGTGTAGTTACTTCAATTTTAATTGAAGTAGACTCTATTTCCGTGTACAATTCATTTTGATCGTTTCTATTGGTCTCAGTTATAGATTCACTCGCTAATTTTGCAGTACATCCATTGTCAGATATGGGTGTACATTGCTAAAAACGTACAAAAAATATAATTATTATACAATTATCTATTAACTGCACCTTCACCTGTGGTTAAATGGAAAAGTCTAATAGTACTAAGAGTAGTGTATGACACATTATGTTATGTGCTTACGATAGTTCCCATTGTATCTGATAACAATACAATGTCGATAGTCTCGAAACGTTAAGCGGAGCCTGTAAGTATAACTTTATTCGACAAATGGACTATCCAAAAAATACGTTTTTTTTTCAATTCGACCCATAATTGCTGAATCAGCTTTACGCTGTTTCCCGCACACAGCAGGGTAGGCAGAGGGAACCTAGTGTAAAGCCACTCCGTTCCCCACTTTCTGCCGAATTCTGGGGACTTTGCGCCTTGAGAACCAGAGCGAAGAAATGGAAATATAAACGTAAGTAAATAATAATATAATTGCTGAGATCAGCGAATTCAACCTAACAATTATACTTATATGCTTTAAAATCTCAATTAATATAAATGATAAATCTGTAGCCAAGTAGCTTACCCGAACTATTGGGTCAAATTCGTGTCCAAGATTACATGGCAGAGATATGGCAATACCAGCAGAACACAGGTAAAATTTACTACAATTTTTAGGATCTGGGACATTTCCGACATCGCTAGATGAACATATTGTAGGTGTCGTGACTTCAATTTTTGCTGAAGTAGATTCTGTTTTTAGATCGCCATTATCAAATGTGTTATTTTCTGTTGTTATTTGATCTATATTAGTCGAATTTTCTTCATTTCTTGACGCAAAACAACCATTTTCTGATTTTGGACGACACGCCTGTAAAAAAAAACAAAAACGCCTATGAACACCAATGATCAGAAAATAATAAAAGAACATTTTAAAAAATAATATAATGTAATGTAATGACTTTAAAAGCAGTGGAATGAGGAATGGTAATAGGTATGAAATAATGCTTCAAAGTTCGTTACAGTAAAGTTTTTACATACGAGTATACAAAAACTCTAGTTTTTGTTTCATTAAAAACAACCAAGTAATTATGATTTTACAGGCATTTGAAGTTTGCAAAAATTTCAAATACCGCTAACAGACCCGCGGCCGGCGGTGATGTCAGTGGTCTTACAACTCGCTAGTCGCCGGTGATAGTTAGGAGATCTCGCGCAGTACTTTGTTTGTTTGTTACTTGCCTGTGCTAAAGTGTCAATCTAATTAATTAAAATGGATGAGGTATTCGAAAAAGGGCAATCTGATAGGCCCGTAATAGATGGATTTATGGTTGGCGATTATTTATCGAATAATAGTGATTTCATCGCGGCAAAAATGCAAGGAGTAAAAATGCGAAGATTAGTTGTNGCCCCGCGGCCGGCGGTGATGTCAGTGGTCTTACAACTCGCTAGTCGCCGGTGATAGTTAGGAGATCTCGCGCAGTACTTTGTTTGTTTGTTACTTGCCTGTGCTAAAGTGTCAATCTAATTAATTAAAATGGATGAGGGATTCGAAAAAGGGCAATCGGATAACCTGCCCGTAATAGATGTATTTATGGCTGCCGATTGTTTATCGAATAATAAGAATTTCATCGCGGCAAAAATGCAAGGAGTAAAAATGCGCAGATTTGTTGTCTAACTAGTAATATTTTGTCTAACTAGTAATATTATGTCAATTTGTCAGGGGTATAGTATCTTATGTTATTTTATTTTGAAATTATTTATTTAAAACTGTAATATAACCTAACCTAAGTAGTTTTATATTGTAGATAACGCTATTTGCGGTAAAAGTACCAAACCACAATTAATTAAGTTCAAAGTAGTATTATTGTTTCATAAGTGAAAATAATATTATAATAATATAACTAAATACACGCAGTAAGTTGAGCATGCACAATTTTTTTTAATGTTGATTTTTAATATTTTTATGTATGTATATTTGAATAATACTTTTATTGTGATTATTGTAGATTGGCAAGAGATTTATGGTCATGATGCTATTGCGTACGTACAAGTTAAAAGAGTAGGCTATGTATGTATTGCCAAATGTAGATTACAGCAGAACATCTCGCACGTATTTAACCATATTATTGCAGTTTAGAATGCAATGAAAAGAACCAATAAGTTTATACGTAATCTGCGAAGATTGTGCCGCCAGCAGAGGTGATTGTAAACATACCATGGCATTTATAATGGGCTACATCATCGAAGCGACGAGTTTTCAACAACTGCAACTAAGTCTTCTTTCTCTTGGCATTAATCCCGGCGTATGCTGCCAGGGTCTGCCTTCCTGCTTAACCTACTCCACTTTACATGATATGTAACGTACTGAGTGGTTCGACCATTGGCACTCATGTCCTGCATAACGACATCCAAACACCGCATCCTTGGGCGTTCGGAGGTGGGATCTAGCTCCAGGGATAGGACAGACATAGCAAGGAACTTGCATCCGACATAGTTCCTACGCCGGCGCGCAACGTTGCCATAACATCTTAGGTCACGCTCTTGGAGCTTATCTGCTGCGACATGGATCCGAAGACTACCTCGAATGATGTGTTACGTATGCGTCAAACCGCGTTACACCGCCCATTCACCTCAGCATCTTCATTTCCGTGACATGAAGCCCGTGACGTGAAGTGCTGGCCGGCTGGCGGATCCAAGGCACTTGAAACTTTTCCAACTTAACGGATGGCTCAGGACCTATAAGGACAGTTCTCGAGTCCGGGCTCCCTCAGGCTATGTATTCGGTCTTCGACAAATTTTGTTTAAGACTGCCGTTCTCGGGCTTGAGCCCACCCTTCCAGTTCACTTTACGCTCCAGCATCAGTTGGTTCTCTTTAATGAGTGCAATGTCAACGGCATACATCATCAGCCATGGAGGCTGGTCGTGGTTGTGAGCCGTGACAGTACACTACATTAAATAAGAACGAACTAAGAGCCGAGCCTTGGTGAACTCCCTACTGTGATCTAAAGGGCTTGGTGTCGCCAACAGCAGTCCTAACCATCGTGAATCGCAAAGCGGGATCGTGGTACATATCTCTGATAATCTCAATATAGGCCTCAGGGATCTGTATGCTTCCATCAAAGTTCTGAGTAGTCTCTCCATTAAAGTACTGATTAAGTTTGTGGTAACGCCCAAGCCAAACCAAGTGTATTGTTGGAAAAAAACCAAGCTTTCTGATATCGATACTACAATAAAAATAATCAAAGCTAAAGATTTTGGTACAACACGCCATGAAACCGAGCAGGATAGAACTGTTTTTTTGAAAAAGTAATATCAAAACTTCAATATCTTAAAATACAATGCTCGCAATTACATAATGTATGTGAAAAAAAAATTAAAATATACCATAGACATAGGTATATTATTTATTAAACAAACTAAATTCGTAGTGAAACGCCAGCTACAGAAGAGCGCGAACTACGCGTGAACCAAAACGAACTGAGCGAGCTAGTTCTATCAGACCAGTGACGTCACGCGGGTCGGTTACGGCCCGACGGAATCTCGCGTCGCGCGCTTACTTTAAAAGACAATATCTCAAAAACTAATAGACGTATCAAAATCATTCTTTCACACGTATTTTTGTTCTTAAAAGACAATACGATGAGCTAGAATTTAAATTTAATGATTATTCTCCATTGTGTCAAACGGGGACAGTTGCTTGTAGGCGATAGCCCTGTTTGGAAGGTATCTAATGTGTAATATTGTTATTGAGTGATACATGTCACTTATTGTTATTACGTGGTATCTCTATCCGAGTACGTTGGAAACATAAAGACAGTTTTATTGAGTTTTTTTAAAAAACGCTAACCGCTTCCGATTTCAGATAATAAGATAAAAACATTTATGTGAATTAAGGTCTTACCCTAGTTTCTGGATCGAATTCATCTCCTGGTGTACATCGGAGTATAGTTACAAATCCTGCGATGCAATGATAGTATTCCTGGCAATTTTCTGGATGTGAGAAATTTCCAGACACACCAGGAGGACAAATACTTGGTGTAGTCATTTTAGACTCTGCTATCGTTGAAATTAAGTCTAATGTTGTTTCTTTTTCTATACTATTTTCAGTTGATACGCTAGATATGCTTTGCTGTGATTTAGTAGAAGTCAATAAACCTTTCGACGCATAGCATCCGTCTTTAGAAATGACAACGCAATTCTGCAAAATTTAAGATATACTTAGTTAAATCAAAATTCGAAATTTGATTTAAATATGAATATATTTATTATATTATGTGTGTTATATTGAATGAATACTGCAATATTGTTTGAAGTACTTAACATTAAGGAATATTCCAATGTGATAAAAATTATGCATAATGTTTAGAAAAATACGTATTTTCATCATTTAGCAGGACTTGAATCTGCACTTTATTTATTTTCTCTCGCCAAATGATGATAACTTATAAAATTAATGACTAGGCAGTGGAAATTTGAGACGGTAATAACAAAACCAAATTTATAAGAATTATGCCATTGTTCGATGAGAACGAGCGGCTTAATTTGGGCCTCTAAAATGGCTTCCATGAGGAGCCGATTAAGTAGTGAATATTAAAAACAAAAGATCTTGCACACATAAAGTACTTACTGCAACTTTACTGTCGAATTCATGCCCAGCTAAACAATATAATGTCGTCACTTGACCAAGTAAGCAGTGGTAAAACTTATCACATCTGTCGTTGTCCCCAATGATGCCAACAAAGTCAGGTGGGCATATTAAGTTACCATCTATATCACCCATGTTCGTGGTTGGCAAAGTTATTTCAACAGGACCTTGGGAAGTAAATATTGGCAGCTCGGAACGATCAGTTGACGAAGTCTGTTTGTTTTCAGAAGAATCTCTTGTTGTTTCATCGTTGTTAGAATCGACTGTTCTTTCATCACCGTTAGAATCTTTAGTCGTTAAGTCTCTTTCGGTTACGTAGACATTGTTTGTAGTGTCTTCGGATTCAGATGATGCTGTATGTGTTGTTGAGCCATGGATAGGGTTAAGAGATGAAGATAGCAGTAAGTCTGAATGGTTAGTTGTAGAGCTGTCTGTTATTTCATCAAAATCTGTTGTTTTATCTGAACTGTGAGTGGTAGGGTTTTTGGCATTACTAGAAGAGTCTGTTGTTCCTTTGTTTATATCAATTGTAGAGTCATCGTTACTGGATTCGTTATTAACAGCAGTGGTCAATCCTGCTTCAGTATAGACGTCATTAATATCAGGCGTTTGATGTCCACAATTTATAGTTGCAATCTCATTTTCTGTTGTTATTTCAGACTTACTTGTCGAACTATCTTGATTTTTGGATGCAAAACAGCCATTTTCTGATATCGGCTGACAACTCTATAAAGAATGTTTATTTAATACATATGTATGAATTTGCAGTACTTAACTCTATATAATTAATAAATGTATTATGTAGTTAATACATAATAGAGATCAGCCGTGGCGCAGGGGCACCAAATATGACTATAAACGCGACAAGTTGTGAATTCGATTCTCTGTCGTGGTAATAAAATATTTAATATTTTGTTTGTTTCGCTCTGGTGTCAAGGCAAATAGCCACGTTAAGTTCCGCTACTCAACACCCATGCCCCAAGAATTCGGCGAAAAATGGGAACGGAGTGTTTTACTCTCCTCTGTGAGCGGAATATATTATGAAACTGATAAAAAGAAATTAATTAATTTTCCATCACTGGCTGAGGTATGAGTAAATAATGAGTATTTAATCAGAACGCTGTAGATGTCCCCTGTTTCAACTTTAGCTAAATAATTTTATTTTTAAATAACACATTATAACATTGAAACTGTCCAATATACAATTAAAAGACCTATGCTCAGTAGTGGCTACAAATGAATCTGATAAAAATATGCAGATATCTAATAATACTGGTGGGTGAGTTGTAAGTGTGAACGAACATACTATATGGATAAATTTGCTCCGTTTAAAATAATACAATCAAAAGAAACGAATATCATAAAATTGTTCATAGTTTCAATGAGAAATAAATAATATTCATACCCTAGTTTTCGGATCGAATTCATCTCCTGGTGTACATCTGAGTATAGTTACAAATCCTGCGATGCAATGATAGTATTCCTGACAATTTTCTGGATGTGGGAAGTTTCCAGACACACCAGGAGGACAAACACTTGGTGTCGTCATTTTAGACTGTGTTGTCGTTTCTTCTACTTTCTTAGTTATGTCATCAAGACGATCAGAAGTAGATTCTCGTGTTATACCACTAAAATTATTTGTTGCTTCTGTATTGTGATTACTATTTTCTATTGTTTCAGCAGTACTTTGTGCTGATTTGGTAGAAGTTAATAATTCTTGTAACGCATAGCATCCATTGTCAGAAATTGCAACGCAATCCTGTAAAATAAATGAAAGAGATTTTTAATTGGTTTAAGCAACTGTTTTCAATTATATACTTGTTACAAATATTTCGCTTTGCGCAGCACATCAACTTCAATTACTACGACATGCGCTTTCGTGTACTTTCGCTTGATCTCAGCCACATATTCAGATCTCTTTCATCCATCATATCAAATAACTCAATCATATTCTATTATTTTAGTTCCTCTGTTCCAACTCTTTAACACTCAACTATTTGTAGCTCTGTCCTCCACTTCCCGCTGTTCCGAACATGTCGTGTCGGGTGGTAGTCTCCAACGTTGTATTTGTCCTTACCTACCTACGCACTAGGAGGGACGCCCTGGTGTGCGTCGACTTTTGAGGACAACCTAAGAGTGTGCTCGGACGAGGTGGAAGTGACGCTGCTGGCAAGTTTTTCGTCTTGGACGCCCAACCAATAATAAAATAAAACTAAAAACCTTTATATTCTTTTTTCTTTTTAGTTTTTGTAGTTTAGTTACTTACGGAATATGAGATATTAAATTCGTATCCAGGTGGACAATGTAATGTTACAATTTGACCTGCAATACAATGGTAAAACCTGTCACACCTCTCTGGATCGGGAATGACGCCAATAAAATTAGGTGGACACATTATACTTGGATTTAAAGGATCTTCGACATTTATTGAAGTGCTAGTCATTTCATTAGGGTTTTCAGTAGATATTGGTACATCTGATGTGTAGGTGGAAGAATTATCATCCTTTTCAGATGAATCTGTTGATACTTTGTTTATATCAGTACTATTGTAAGCATCTGGCTCATTATTTTTTGTCGTTGTTGTTGCTACTATTTCTGATGTTATAACACTAGTATCGGTTGTTATTTTGTTTTTACTCGTTGAACTTTTTTCATCCTTGGACGCAAAGCAACCATTTTCCGATATAGGTTTGCATTTCTACAAAAGACAAATAACAACTTATTGAAAGACAAAAGTTAAATGCATAATATATATAATGATAGATTAATAATAAATGAATAGCTGGCCTTTTTAAAATCAATTGAGTTAATTATACATTAAGTTTAAAAGCTCCTAAAAGTATTAGTTATGTAAAGTTATTTAGTTTTTATTATTATATATAAAATATTAATTATTTAAACTATGTTTACAATGTATAGTATTATATAATAATCATAATACTGTTAGGAAGTAGATCGATAAAAAAAATATAACTAAACTTTTGTATACATATATAAAATAAGTACATATTTTAAATTTATGTATATTTTGCTTTTGGTTCACTCATTTCCTTAAAGGGTGATCGAGCCTATAACTATTGCGATTATTATCAGATGTCCAACTGTGCTACAATTCCCTAATATATGTATATTTTTTTAGCTTCACGTTGTACGTACCCCATAGCAGAACAGGAAGAAGGAACGTGGGCACCTAATACACACTTCATTTCCCATTAAGATGTTTCTATTTCACTTATCGCTAAAATTCCAAGGCATTACGTGTTAAGTGGCGGAATTCAAATCCGCACTTTACCTCGTTGCCTGAATGAAGAAGTACAAATATTCCTCCGAGTGGGAATCGAACCCACAACCACCGCGTTTACAGTTTCATGTTTCTAAATATATTTATTTATATTTATTACCTTGCTCTCTGGATCAAATTCATATCCAGGTGTACATGTTAGTACAGTTTCAAATCCTGCGATGCAATAATAGTATTGATTACAATTTTCTGGATGTGGGAAACTTCCGGTTACACCAGGATAACAAATGCTTGGTATTGTTGTTTTAAAATCGGTTGTTGTTTCCAAAAATTTTGTAGCTATATCATCAGTGTTACTATGTATAGAACTTAATTCCTGGGTTGAAACTTTAAGATCTACAGTTGTATCCGTATTTTCTTTATTACTTTTAGTTGTTTCAGCAGTATTAGTTGAAGTTAGTAAGCCTTTTGATGCAAAGCATCCATCTTCCGATATGGGAACACATCGCTGTAAAAAGAGTATATATCATTTAATAATAATTAAACAACTATGTCATAAAAAATCTTCTTCCACCTCTTGGCATTAATCTCTATTATTATATGTGTGCAATAAGGAAAATAAAATAAATAATTGTTCTGCTACTCCTGGAAGTAGTCTCTCCATCTCTCCTTCACAGAGGCAAAAAATCGTCAAAATAAGGAACGAAGCGTCGTAACATTTGATCCTTTTTGTGTCCCTGCTATGCCGGAAAAGCGTAAAGCTTAAGAAGTGACTAGGCCGAATACTGAATAGTAGCAATATTCATTAAAAATCTAATAGACACATAATTATGTATTGTATACATATTTTTTTTATTTCATACTGTATCTCGCGCATAGCGTGATATGCACAGGGAACATAGTATTAAGATACTCCGTTTCATTAAGACTGCTCCCTTATTTATTTACCGCTGAATTCTAGGGGGAATGAGTGTTGAGTGGTGGAACTCAAAGCTGTGCTTTGTTTCGTTACCAGAACGAGGAAATGAAAATATAAATATTTAATTTCTTCCAATAGTACTTTTGGGTTAAATTTAATATAAAAATAGTTAATAGATATCCAATAATATAACTTTTGTTAGTATTTATAAGCACATATCTTATACGTTGAAGACAATTTTTGAAAGAGTCTGCCTTACGATTTGGTCTAATATTTTTTTTATAAATATAACTAGTGGGCCCGGACGCGGCTACGCCCGCGAAAATATAAGCCTAAATAATTAAAATAAGTTAAAAAATAATAATAAGTGGAGATTTATTATTAGAAAAAATGTCTGAGTAACCGAAATGAACAAACAAAAGAAGTAAAAGTAACTAAAGGAAATTCTTAACATTAGAAAAAGTACCTAAAGTTTGCCGTGCGCGCGTACTAAACATTTTTCTATATTAAATAATTATTAATTTTTGCGAACAATATTAAATAAAATCCCAAATGATTAAAATTACGATATTTTAAGTGTATAACATCGGTATAGATAACCGAACTAAGATTAATTAATTATAAGCAGCAAGTAATTACATAAAAAATAATATTAATTCGAAAATATATAAAAAATTACAAAATCAACAAAGTCATCTGCCCGTTCGCGTCGGTCATACTACACAACTCGTAGGCTAAGTCATTTGGAATCAGTGACATCTCCTTAATTATTTATTAGAATGTTATACAGTAAACTATAATTTCCATCTAGATGAAATGCTAAAAGTGACTATTATATTTATTTTCATAAGGATGAATATCAAATTATAGAAATCATCTAATTTTTGTTAATGTATACAAATCTATATCGGCGCGCGCCATGTCTGCATTAAGCAAACTCACTTTGGGTGACGTTTTCTTAAAACAACAAACTTTGCAAGCCGTTGCTTAGCAACGCGTAGCGACCATTGTTATTAACATGGCGGAATAAATTGCATGTCAAATTAATTATTTTAATATATTGGTATATATCGAAAATATTACAAATATGAGGAAAAAAAAAGTATCCTATGTTCATCCCGGTACCCTCAAGTATCTCTATATGAGTATTTTATCACAATTAAATTAGCGGTTTGGGCCTGATTGCGTAAAAGACAGACAGACAGACAGACAGAGTTACTTTCAAAGTTATAATATAGGTATGGATTAGATCAAATCGTAAGGCAGTCCCTGGCAATATTAAAACCGGGACCAATGCCAGGAAGTGGAACACATTCACAAGCGACACCATACGACTTATACAATCTTAAATGAGTAAAAATAAATATTACCGAAAGTTGACTATCAAATTCATATCCAGGGGCACAGTACAATATAACTGGACGACCAACTGTGCAATAAAAGAATCTATCACAAGCTTCAGGGTCCGGAATTATTCCGACAACATTAGGTGGACATATATTATTATTATCTGTGTCATCCACGTTAATAGACGTAGACGAAGTTATTTCATTAGGATTTTGAGAAGTAGATATTGATATATCTAAATAATCAGTGGCTGTTGTTGTTTCGTTGCCATCAGAAGTCTTTGTTGTCAGTTCGGTTTCAGTTACTGACACATCTTCATTATTTGTGGTACTCTCGGAATTTGGTATCGTTACATCTGTTGTAGTACTTTTTTCAGTTTCAGAAGAATCCGTTGTACTTTGATTTCTTATTGCAGAACAACCATTATCTGAGATAGGCATGCAACCCTAAAAATTTTAAATTGTTAATGATTTATTTCAACCATGTAACTAAATAAAGCAAATATAAACATTAGTAGAAAATGTGACAATAAATTATAGAAATTACAAATATAGAGGACGTGGTACAGAGGAGACTGTCAGACTGTAATTAGTGTGACCTCAATTCGGGGATACTTAAATTAGTTTCCCCGGACTTACGTTACGTTCCACTACTAAACATTACGTGTTTAGTCTTGAAAATAACACTAAAGTCAGCAGCTAAATACATATATATTTTGAAAATCCGCTACTTACCGAGCGTTCAATATCGAATTCATATCCAAGTGCACAGTATAATGCTATAGCTTGACCAACAACACAGTGGAAAAATCTATCACATCTTTCAGGATCAGGGGCAAGACCGACAAAATCAGACGGACACACAATACTTGGGTTTACCGTAGGATCCTCTATACTAATTGAAGAAGTAGTTCCTTCAAATGGTTCATTAGTCGATGTATATGTCGGCGAGCTCTGTTCGGTTTCTAACGAATATGTTGATATACCATTATTTTCTGTTGTAGTGTTAGAGGATATATTATCGTCATTATTTTTGGTTGTTGATATTATTTCAGTAATTACGCTATGAGCCGAATCTGATGTGATATCGTTTTCTGTTATTTTTTCTTTATTGGTTGTTGTTTCTGTATTTTTGGAAGCAAAACATCCGTTTTCTGAAATTGGCTTACATTCCTGAAAAAAATAAAATATATTTTTACAGTCGATTACCATACCAAATTTACACAGGGATGTTGTTATAGAAGCTACATATTAAAATATTTTTGTCAACGGCAATAATATTCATTGTCTTATTAAACACCTAGAAAATATATTTTTAGAAAATAAAATAAATAGCTTTATTGTATAATGCTAATATGGTTATGAACACAAAAAACACATTATCACATAATGTTACTTTCAACATTATTTTTTGTTTGAAATAAAAAGTGTAGTTTTATGACAAACAATATTGTGCAAGTATAATCTATATATATAAAAGGACTTGTCTAATATATTTTTAAAAAGTTACTTATGTATCGTCATAAATTGTACCTATGATAAAAATATTTAAGAAAATCATATTTTGTAACCTTTACGTTATTATACAAATACCTACAAACTTTAAACCGACTTCTGAAAAAAAGAATGTACTTTGCATTTCTGATACTTCGAGGGCAGTTTAATGACAGTTTGGGATTATGGGACCTGGTGTTTTTTTTTTTGTAAAATATTTATTTATCTATATTTAAGGTCAAATTCAAATGTTCCCTAGCGTAGCTTGTCTAGATATGTTTTCTGGGCGGAAGTGTACTGAACTTGGTAGCTTTGCACAAATATGTTCGTGTAACTGTTGTTATTTTTTTTATTAAAAGAGAGCAGGTTAGCTTATAAATTAATATGTTTTACAGTTACTTTGAAATTATGTAATAGTAAAATTTTAAATACATCCCTCCAACTTACCAATTCTACTTTATCAAATTCATATCCTGGTGCACAGTACAGCTGTATAGGATGACCAACAGCACAGTGGATGAATTTGTCACATTTATCAGGATCAGGGATGACACCAATAAATTCAGGTGGACATACTATTATAGAAGATTCAGTATTTGTTGTCGTATCAGTTGATTCACTAGAATTTTCTGATGTAGTCACTGGTAATTCTGTTTTATCAATTATAGTGCTGCGTTCATTGCCGGATGAATCGGTTGGTACTTCGGTAACGTCAGTTTCTTTATTGTTAGTGCTAGATTCGATTTTGCTTGTAGTTTTCACTATTGCATCTGTAGTACTCTCATCTACAGCAGTTGTGCGATAACTAAAATTTGATGTTGTAATTTCATCCTCTAATGTAGTTTCGTCTATACGTTTTGTACTTTCTTGATGTTTAGATGCAAAACAACCATTTTCAGAAATTGGTTTGCATTTCTGCAAATTTTCAATTAAGACAATTTATATAAAGAATTTTATATATTTAAAAAAAATAAAATTGCTTAATCACAACACAATTAATAATTTTAACATTTAGTAAGATTACAATTACACCACTCTTTTTTTTAATAATTTATATCCAAAAAATGGACCAACGAATAAACAACACTATTATTATAATTGTTATAGTATATATATATATATATATTTTTAAAACTCGTACAATAAAAAATGTTTGTAAATTCTTACCAAATCTACACTGTCAAATTCGTATCCAGGGCCACAGTAAAGTGGCAGTGTCTGTCCCATGATGCAATGGTAGAATCTATCACACCGTTCAGGGTCCGGGATAATACCAACAAAATTAGGTGGACAACTGTGCATAGTTGTTGTTTCAATAGGTATTGTAGTAATTTGACCATCTGTTGTTTGTATTACAACTGATGTTACTTCAATGTCATCCACAGATGTTGTTTTATGATATGTAGTTTGTTCAATGTTTGTATTATTTTCTGTAGGTTCTGTTAAATCTGTCCTTGAAAATGTTGAGGTTTCTTGGTTTTCTTTAGAAGCTAAACAACCATCTTCAGATATCGGGACGCATTGCTGAAAACGATAGTCGTGATAATATGTAGTTTATTTTAAAACCTTGAAATTATAAATATAAGAAATATATAGTTATGACTTATTTAATAAGCAATATGAAAAATTAAATTTTATTTGAAATAAAAGCAAAATTATATTAAAATTATTTTCGTTTAATGTTTTAATTTTTTTATATATAAATAAAAATACGAGTAAGTAGTATATACTAGTATATGACGCCTTGTTTATAAGATCATATAGAGGTCTTGTAAACAAAGAGTCGACCAATCAATGCAATCTTCGTTCATAGGCAATAAACAATATCAGTGCATTAGTATACAGGTTTCGAATTCCATTCCCACTAATGGGAATGATATATATAGTATGTTTAATTCCCCACTCTGGGAATGAGGCAAAACGCGGCGTTGAGTTCCAACATTCTACACGCAAAATCGCAAGAATTCGGCGGAAAATATGGCACGAATTCTTACAGAAAGTGTCTTAACATAAGATTCCCAGATCCATCAGCCTATTGTGCTAAATGCAAAGTAAGCTACAAAAAAACAATAATAAAGTGTTGGAAAAATTTAAACAGAAAACTAAATACAAAATAATATGATGTATACCTGACTGACAGGATCGAACTCAGAAGTGATTGTACATTCCAGCGATATTATAGATTCGAATCCACTCATGCACATATAATATTTACGGCAATCTTCCGGATGTGGAACGTTTCCACTAAATCCTGGTGGACATATAGAAGCCGGTGTAGTGATAACTGGTGACTCAGTTATGATATGCCTAGTCGTATCAGTAATTTCTTGTGAAACTGTGGATGCTGATGATGGATCTGTAGAAAAATTGTCAGTTGAAATCTTATCTTCATAATCGGTAGTTTCTCTAATTGTTGTACGCCCATTTTCAATTGTACTTTCACTAATTGACGTTGATGTTAAATACGATTCTGTAGACGCTTCACTTGTCAAAATGTCCAAGTCTGGTATTGAGGTTTCTGGCCAAACTGTGGATGATGCTAAAGAATCGGTTGTCACTTTCAGAGTTGTGCTGTCATACTCTGGGCTCGTTGTGTCTCTTACGGTCGTCGGCGTTTCAGGATAATCTGTAGATACTTTAATTGTAGTAGTGTCTACGTCTGGCATTGAGGTTTCTGGCAGTGCTGTCATACTCTGGTTTCGTAGTGTCTCTTATGGTCGTCAGCGTTTCAGAATAATCAGTAGATGCCTTAATTTTAGTAGTGTCTTCGTCTGGCATTGAGGTTTCTGGCCAAGCTGTAGACGTCACTGGCGAATCGGTTGTTACTTTCCAAGTGGTGCTGTGCTCCGTGCTCTGTGAGGTTTGTGGCCAAATTGTTGTTGTTGAATCCGTTGAGGTTTCTTGTGTATTCAGTTCTGTAGTCGTTGTTTTAATGATGTCGCTTGTTGTCGTCAATGGTATAGTTGTTGTATTTTGCTGCGTTTCACATTTAACTGCGTTTGGCCAATTACAAACCTGTTTTGTTTTAAATCAGTATTGTTATATTTTTTATAGTATAATTTAAGACTTATTTTTATATTTTTAAATGTACAGAGTAGTCTATGTATCACTGTTAAAACTACTGCACCAATGTTGAATAGTAGTGCTATATTATTTATAGCTATTTATTTATACAAATATATTTAAGTCGTTGGTTTTTTAATGAAAAATTAGAAAACGAAAGTAATTCAGCCTATTAAATAAATATGTAGTATAAGCGGATGAAGTCGCGGGTCGGCCGCTAGTCATAAATACATGTCGACCGAAAATGTCGCAAATGTCGGATTGATAACCTCCTTTTTAAAACGATTTTAAGGTAAAAATAAAATAATTTCGTACCTTTAATTTTGGATCAAAATATAGTCCAGGATTGCAATTACGTTCGACTTTTTGTCCATGTACACAATAATAAAATCTATTACAGTGAGTTTCATGTGGAAGTAGGTGATGAATATGGAAATCTGATGGACACCCGTTTGGTAAAGTTTCAAAATCTGGTTGATTATCGGGTTGACCTTCAGTGCTTGATTCAATAGTAGTAAATCTTTCAGTAGTACTTCCAGCAGTACTTTTAGTACTTCCTTCAGTAGTTCTTTCAGTATTTCCCTGAGTAGTTGTTTCAGTGTTTATTTTGCAGTCAACGTTATGAGGCCAATCACAAACCTAGAATATATAATTATTTTAATTACTTAACATTTTTCAATTCTTTCACCTTAACTGGCTTATATAGGACCGCTGCGCTAGTTTTCTTCGTCCGCACTAGCTGAAGGTATCAGCAGGTGTAGACGAAGTAAACTATTGCGGAAAGAAATCTATGTCCCTTCTGCTGGTGATTACCTCATCTGTTTGTGAGAGTTTGGCAGTGTCAAAAATGTATATTAACTTATGATCATAATTATACATATTTCCCATCAAAACAGCACTGTCAGTTGTCAATTGCCAGTTGTTAGAGTATTGGAGTGAGCGGCGCCGTGGTAATAAATGAGGACGCTTCAGCAAGCGTACTGTAAAGCGTTTCCCAATTAGTTAGGATGTTGACGTACGCATAGTTTCTGGCAACGGTCAAAAGTTAAGCTCAATGGCGTGACATTCCAATTTAAGACCTATAGCCAGTGGTGGATGATAGATAGATGGATGATGACAATAATAGTTATAGCGATGATAGTGAAATTATGTAAAATAATATTACAAACCTGTATTTCGAAATTAAATAATGTCCCAGGAGCACAATTCTCTTCAACTTTTCTTCCATGTACACAATTATAAAATTTACTACAGTCAGTTTCATGAGGAAGAAGGTGATGTATATGGAAATCTGCCGGGCATCCATTTGGTAACGTTTCAAAGTCTGGTTTATTATCAGGTTGAGCTTCAGTAATTGTTTCAGTAACAGTGCTTATTTCAGTATTTATTCCAGCGGTACTTTTAGTACTTCCTTCAGTGCTCTTTTCAGTAGTGATTTGAGTAGTTTTTTCAGTATTTACTGAACACTCAACATTATGAGGCCAATCACAGACCTGGTATAAAAATAATTTAAATTTTATTGATTAATTTATCAGGCAGCCTGTAATGACAACTTCTTTCCAGAATATGTAAACAAATATATTACAAATAATATTTAAAAAAATATTATTAAGATAAAAAAAAAGAAAAAATTGCTTTGATTAAATTAATATCATCTATATGATTAATATTTCAATAAACTGTATGAACGCTAAGTGCCATCTAGTACTATAAGGTAAAAAAATATGTTTTAATTTGGGTGGGGCTTTAGTTACAACCACAATCTCGAAGCAACAAGCTGTTAGATATTTGGTACATTGGCGAATGATAGTGTATAAGAAATTAATAACATTGCAAACCTGTATTTTGATATTAAACAATGTTCCAGGAGGACAATTCTCTTCAACTTTTCTTCCATGTACACAATTATAAAATTTACTACAGTCACTTTCGTGAGGAAGTAGGTGATGTATACGAAAATCTGATGGACATCCATTTGGTAAAGTTTCAGGTTGAGCTTCAGTGCTTACAGAAGTAGTGCTTCTTTCAGTACTTATTCTAGCAGTGCTTTCAGTATTTCCATCAGTAGTCCTTTCAGTACTTATTCCAGCAGTGCTTTTAGTACTTCCATCAGTACTTCTTTCAGTACTTCCTTGTGTAGTTAATTCAGTATTTACTGAACATTCGACGTTATAGGGCCAATCACAAACCTGGAAGAAAATATATTTAAATATTATGAACTGATTTATCAGGCAATCTATAACGACAAACGTTTTCTTATCAAGATCATTAAACAAATTTATAATAAATACAATTTAAAAAAACCGGAGAAGCCGAGGACAACTGAGTTGGGCAGGCCCACGAAGGTTCCGTACAAAAATTGGAGGTCTCGAGCTTTGAGTTTTCAGATTTTTTCCTGAACTAGAAATTTCATAATTTTTTCTTCTGGGTGAATCGCAAGTACCCTATTAATTTTGATGCCCTTTATAGTGTCGAAATACTTGTTTTTCGCTATTTAAAGCTAGTACTTTTTAGAATTTAGCCACAAATGTAGTTTTTCAGATTTTTTCCTGAACTTACTAGCATCTACAGGTAGATTACGTACGATTATATATAAACTTTAAAGATATCTAGCTTACTCTGATATTTGCTTTATCTTAAGGCATTTAGTACCAACACTAAATAACTAATAAAAAATGTATTTCAACTTGAGCAGCAGCACTAAGAACGTTTTA
Source organism: Heliconius nattereri (assembly GCA_013403645.1). Taxonomy (NCBI): domain Eukaryota; kingdom Metazoa; phylum Arthropoda; class Insecta; order Lepidoptera; family Nymphalidae; genus Heliconius; species Heliconius nattereri. The sequence continues at coordinate 10,676,457 of JAAIXI010000232.1, forward strand.
TTAACGAGAATATCAATCAGTAGAAAAACATATTATAAACCTGTTTTTTATAATGAAACAATGTCCCAGGAGCACAATTCTTTTCCACTTTTCTTCCATGTACACAATAATAAAATTTACTACAGTCAGTTTCATGAGGAAGTAAGTGATGTATATGGAAATCTAACGGACATCTGTTTGGTAAAGTTTCGAAGTCTGGTTGATTATTATCTTCAGTTTCTTTTTCGGTGACTCCTGCAGTGCTCCCTTCGGTACTTTTTTCAATAGATTTTACGGTGGATCTTTCTGTAGTTCTTGTGGTACTTCCTTCAGTACTCACCTCATTGCTGCTCTGACATTCAACATTTTGTGGAGAGTCACAATCCTGAAATAAGAAAATAAAAATAGGTGTAACAAACGCATTTAACTTTCTAGACTACATTATTATGTTATTGATTGGTAAAACTTTATGTAAATGAAAATAATTGAAATATCATAAATCTCCCGAATTAAAATATATATTCTAATTTATAAAATTGATTTGTTATAGCTTAGAACTTAAAGAATTTATATATTTTTTAATTATTATACCTGTTTTTGTTCATTAAACAGCATGCCATTGAAACATCTCCTGTCTAGTTTCATGCCGAACACACATTCGTAGTACCGGCCACAATCGCTCTCGTGGGGCAAGAATCGGCGTACTTGAAAATCCGCTGGACAACCATTGGGCAAAACTTGTACGACTTCCTTTTGCGAGCATTTTACATTAGCTGGCCAGTCACAAACCTGAAACGTGTTAACATGTAACATAAATAACATGTAAAGACACCTGGCGATAATCCATACGTCCTAATTTTAAAAATATCTTAAGTAGGGGTTAAACTAAAAATATAATATTTTATTTATTATATAAGTATAGCTAATCTCAACCCATAACAAATTTTATATATATTTTATGTATATAATATAACAAATTTTATAGTCTGTGCGAATGTATGTTTCTTCTATCATGCAAAAAACAATGAAACTATTTAGATGGAATTTTATAGTAATATACCTAGTTTATGTTTTAGAATTTTTATTAAATTTAAAATCATAAATATTATTTAATTTATATTATAAAACCGCAAAAATAATTTGTCTGTACATTGAGTATTATTAGTAATTAACGCTCTATCCCTCATATAATAGTTGAGTTCCGACACTCAACAAACAACGTCGCGAAAATTAGTCGGTGCATGGGGATCGAAGAAATCACTAGGTTCCCTATTATAGGTTCCCTATAATTCAATGCCTACTCTGTTTAATGAGGGATAAGCGTGAAGCTTCTACAAGTGTAAACCAACCAAACCTTCCCTTCATTAAACATTATATTATTTACACTAATTACAATGTAGATAAAACAAAATTTGATGATAAGAATCTGCCTCATTGTTCGGTGTTTTTGTAACATCCTTTGTAACCAAATTGTAATACTTTAGATTTTTAACTTAAGATTCGATTTCTTGATAAGATTAAGATATATCTTTAAAATGTATCGACATTTCTGCGTGTAATGTGCAAGATAATGTGTATGTACAATAAATATTGATTTTGATACATTAGTTTATGGGGATGACCGATTTATTTAATTTATTTAACGAGACGAAAAAATATCATTTCAAAATCGATCCTTTCAATGCCATCCAAAAATACGGTTACATTTGAATTTTTATACGCAATATCAGTATTTTATATACTAAAGTTGTAAACAATGCATCAAACAGGTCCAAATTTGCAATTAGTAATAGAACTGAAACTAATAAGAAAACGACAGGACAGGTTTAACTAAAGTTAATTTTTCTTACTTAGATAATTAGAAAAATTTCAACAATCTTACCTGTTTTCTTTCATCAAAGAGGGTTCCACTCGCACAATCCCTAAGAACTCTGCTTCCATGGACGCACTGGTAGTACTTGGCGCAGTCAGTCTCATGAGGTAGGAGCATTTCCATATGGGAGTTCGACGGACACCCATTGGGCAAAGTGCTTGCCCAACCGTAGCCGAGCAGCAGTAGGAATATAAGTATTGTCATATCTAAAATACATTAATATATAATAGTTCATTTTAATATACTTTTTAATTTAGATAAAATGAATATGTTTGGTTTTTTTATTTCAGAAACAAAATTTTGTTTGAGAATTTGTTATATATTTTTTTATATTTTTTTTAAAATTCCATTCCAAAATAAAGATCCAAGGTGTGCGTTCGAATGCCGTTATGTCCCGCAGATATCACGGTAAGTACAGTAAACCTGGGAACCTATTTCGCATTAAGAAATTGCCGTTCCGTAGCCCACAATCTCAATAGATTTCTATACATATCTTCCATGTACACACAGCGATCACTTACAATTTTATTACATATTAAAATGTATTAACATTACGCCTTTAGCTTTTGTTTTTAGCTAAAGAAAAGATATTAAGACATCACTATACAAAATAATGAATAGCTAAAAGTAATGAGACATCCATATTTAAAAACCTTTTTGCCTTGATATTATCTCTAATTATAAAATTTCTTTGAATCAAACACTACGTCATGTACCTATTATTATGATAATGTTTTGTACTTACATTAATTTCGTTGTTTTATTACAAGATTGTTTATCAATAGATCTACATCGTTTGAGTTTTAGTGAATACATTAGTAAATTGTATGTTTTCTTTTTTTATATTATAATGTGCGATTCAATAATATAAACATTCTACTAATTGAAAGAAATTACACAGGGAATGGAAGATCTGCCTAAATTGAAAGTTATTAGAATAAGCTAGAACCATATATGGGGATTATGTTTTGTAGAGGTACCTAAGGCATATTGCTACCGGTAACAGGGTTAACGATGGCTACCCCACCAGGAATAAAGCGCGAAGCTAAAAAAATTGTAACTTTCGTATTTTCTCATATTTTAAATGTTTGTTGGGTGAGCTCTTAGTTCCTTGAGCGTGTACAATTTTAAATTGTAAAAAAATGGGCCCGTATACAGCAGAGGCAGAGCCAAACCGAAAACTTAGTGTTGAGATACTCCGTTCCTATTAAGACACTTCCATTTCCCACTTCGCCGAGTTCTGTAATGTGCGGGGTACAGAAGGAACACAAATTTTAAGAATAAAAATGGAGAACGTAGTCATTAGGTACACTAGGTGCCATGAACTATGACAAAAAATGTATCAAGTAGTTTTTGTATTTTCAAATTTACTACTTTGATATAAACTTTAAGAGCTTCCAACTAAAACACTTAAAATTCTATGGGTACTGTTTCAACGTTTTAAAACCTATATTATACAACCATAATATTCATATTAGATTAATTTATTGTAATAAGAAAAATATATCTAATTTGTGATAACTACCATAGATTAGTAATTATTAAATAAGCAAATATAATACCTAATTTAAATCAAAATTTTCGCTCTTTCATCTTTAAGCTCCACCTACAATGTAAGCAGCCATTAGTATTTGCACATGAGTCATGTGTATTACGATACAATCCTAATTTAAATTTAATTGATATTAGCGATGAGCCTGAGAGCACGTCCTTCTACGCCACTACTAACTGCGAATTTCACATTTTGTTGTATCGGTACTATAAAAATGAACATAAGTATTTAAAATATCACAACTATGACATGTAAAGTTAATATATATATCTACTCTAGCATTTTTCGACGATTGTAATAAATTTTTATGTACGAACAAGTATGGAGGAAAAGACGTTTGCGTTTTCAAACATTTTATTATTATATTATTATTTTATTTGTTTTCGTATATTATTCTTATTTTTCATAAACTTCTTTTTACAAGGTTCTTATATATTGTAATGTTTATACCTCAGGTTACCTATAAGAGATCTCTAATAGTGATATTTTTACAAGTGTTTTTTCCCCCCTGCCTATACTGTCCCATTGTTGGGCAAAGGCCTCTCCATTTTTTCCACTCTGATCTATTTCGTGCTATTGAGCACCAGTCAGGCTTGCAATGGTCCAGCTCGTCTCGCCATCTCCGTTTTTGTCTGCCAATTCTCCTTTTAGAGTTCGGAATACAACTGGTAGAAAATTTCGCCCAAGATTCAAGTGTATTATTGGTTTTATTTACTTGCTATTTTTTTTTAACGTACGTAATAAATCAATTAGTAAGCTGAGGATCGCGTGTGGTGGCGAGAATTGGGGAAGGCCTATGTCCAACAGTAGACAAAAGATGGCTGTTGATGATGATGATGAATAAATCAATTTATTTATCTATTTTACGGTAAAGGTTCTTCACATGCCGCTGAAACACTATATATTTGAGTTTCGAAATTCAACATAGCGCTGAGTCTTGACTATTGCACCACAATGACTTCATGATTTAAGCAAATAATTTTTCACAGTATTCGCTATAGTATCGTTTAATCTTTTTTCTAGGTATCAGACAGCACGGCGGCGATAAATTTATAAATAATAAAATATATATAAAATTATTAAATATATTATATATCATCTATTTTATTATATATGACACTGATTATGTCTTTGTTTGATATTTTGTATCATTTTCTTATCGTACCCCAGCATTTAGTCAGGGTCTGCCTTCCTGACTCCTGACTTAACCTACTCCACTTTAGATGGTCTTCAATATCCTCGAAGGTTTCAAGTCTGCATCACGACATCCAGCCATAGCGTCTATGTTTAACGACAGTAACAAACATAGCAAGGCGACATATACATTACAATAAGCCCGTTACTCTGAACTTTGTAAATTTGTGCATATTTCTGGTTTATAATTCAGGCGCCTGATATCTCTGAACTCAGTATGCCGGTTGGCAAAAGCCTTTTCTAACATGTTTCATTGTTTTCTTTACCTAGCGATCATTCTCAAGTTGAAAACTGCTGTTAATTTTATTTCATCTTCACATCGTCTGTGATGTCCTGTGTATTCCTTTTAGGTACCAATCGGTAACAATTGTGCTCCATTTTTTCCTGTTTACTTCTTAGCCCGGTTCACTTCCTCTTTAGTTAGGTACTTTATTTTTTTAAGGATGTCTGTTAGTTCGGTGTCAGTTGTTATAGATATATTTTTTATTCGGCCTTGTTTTCTGATACTCATCAAGTTCCTTTTCATGGCCTTTTCAGTGACAGTATCCGAGCATACCTCTATGGTGGTTTGAAATCCAATATGTAAAATAAGGCAAATACAGGTTAAGCACTTTCCGCTTGATTGCTGTATAAAATTTGGTGATTTCATAATTTTAAGTGTGTCCGTCGCGGAGCAGCTGAACAAGATATGACTGTAACGCTACGGTTCTCGGTTCGCTCTCCACTCGAGGAAATAACATATTTATTTACATTTATATTTTCGGTTCTTCGCTCTGCTGTCGAGGCAAAGAGCGGCGTTAAATTCAGCCACTCAACACGCAATGCCTCCAGAATTCGACGGATAGTAGGGAACGGAGTGTCTTAACACTAAGTTCCCTCTGCCTATCCTGCTGTGTGCGGGATACAACGTGAAGCGTTGTTTTTTTTTCTCATAATTTCCTTCAGCGACAAGTGCCTTTAAACTATAAGCTAATCGTTTTTTGATTACTTTGGTAGTTTGGTCGGTGTGAGATATGATTTTCTCAAGATAAGTGCAACTAAAAATTATTTGAAAAAATTGCGACCGTCTTTTGTTTATTAATTTAGTATGGTTTTATTTTCGCCTATTTTTTTTATTTACTAACTATTAAATACGGAGTGCCAGTGATAAACAATATTATTGGAAAATACTTAAAAAACATATCATTATTGTACTACAAGAGAACATTTGCTTCAACCAGAAATGGAACTGCACACCTACGACTCAGTAACTAATATACAAAAATAAATAATTTACGCTGCAAATATGATTAATTCATGTTATCTATCAAAATGTATACAGTACATAATTAAAACACCTTGTACATACAAGTTGTAACATTACACACTTAAGATAAAAATCGTTGATAAGATTTATAATATAGAAAAATTCTTAGAAACAATATGATTTAATAACAAAACAATATTATACCTACCTAAAAGATACCTATCATTGAGGCCGATGATGCGCAAGAGCACGAGTAAACGCGAAATTTGCAGGTTCCATTCCCACTCAAGTGAATAAAATATTTAAAATATTCATTTCCTCGTTCTGGCATCTAGTTGCGTGCACCGCGGCGTTGACGCAATTGCTCAAGAATTGGGCTGAAAGTACGGGACGGAAGTGTCTTGATGGAAATGAAGTGTCCTTAATACTAGGTTTCCAGATTCCCTCTCCCTAATAGCTTCACAAAATTTTATCAGCTTCACATTATATCCCGAACACAGCAGGGTAGATGGAACCTTGTGTCAAGACTCCCCATTGCTCACTTTCCCTGTCGAATTTTGGTGTTAAGTGGCGAAACTCTCGCACTCCTCGCTTTGCTTCGGCAATGGAGCGGCGAAAAATGAAAATATAAATTTAAATAAATAGATAGAACCCACAACTAGTCGCTTTTAAAAAACTTTACTATATTCTTCATTACAGCATACGCCTTTTATTCTATTCTCTATTCTATCAAAGCTAGAGCTAAACGAGTTATGACTGGCTGCATGTAATTGCCAATGCATTTAATATGCCATTTATTTTTATCTGAATATAATCGTTGGAACCGTCGTGTTAACAGTTAACACTACTTTCTACCTTACATACTCTTATTATTAGGTATTTTACGCTTACAGCGTAAAGCTAGCTACTTATTCCAAGATTTAACTATCGGGAATTTAAATATTTTATATTAAATATTATTTAATATAGTGTCCGAGTGGCCGCATATGACGTATATTAGAAACAAAGCTACGTACGTCATGAGTAGGCCCTCTCATCCGATATTATTTGTAGACTTTTGTATACTAAGGAACCTAGTGTGCAGACACTCCAATCAGGCTAAGGCTCTTACGTTCACCAAATTTTCCTAAGAAAGGAAATTTAAATGTTAAATTGCGCCATGGACCGGCTATGGTCGGTGTATCTCTTAAGGATAGAATCCGAAATGAGGGAATCCGGAGAACCAGAGTTACCGACATAGCTCAAAGAATTGGTAAGCTGAAGTGGCAATGGGCGGGGCATATCTGTTTTAGAGCGGACGGCCGTTGAGGCAGACATGTCTTAGAGTGGAGACCCCGTACAAAACGACCGGTGGGACGACCCCCTGCGAGATGGACCGATGACATAAAGAGGTTGGCGGGAAGCGGATGGGTCCGAAGAGCTGAGGATCGAGGGTGGCGAGAATTGGGGAACGCCTATGTCCAGCAGCGGACAAAAGATGGCTGTTGATGATGAAGAGGATGTTGAAATGTTAAATATTTTATACCCCCGTGTGAGAGTCGAACCCAAAACCGTCGAATTACAGTCACACCCTTATGCCTCCGGACCCCGATGGCATCAGTGTTCTTCCACTTGTACCAAATAAATATATATATATATATATATATGTTTATTTAAATGGAAAACTTACAATAATAATCAGATAGATAATTATTCGCAAGCTTAGTTGCAAAATTCAAAGGTGTCCGAAAAGATAACGCAATGGGCGGCACGTACTAAAAGTTAAGATTATCAAAGAGATTGCATGTATGTACGAGTATGTTTCATGTTTCAGAAATGCCTATAGTACACATACATATTATATTCTAAGATTGTAATATATACATATATATATATATATATATATATACTATTTTCATGCTTTTGATAAGAGTTAGATAAAGCATAAAGTTTGAGAAACTTTATTATTACCAAGCTTACATTGTATCTATTTTTTGTTGTAGTTTCACACAGTACCCCGTACATGGCGGAGTGGGCAAAGGGTACCAGGGAACCTAGAATTAGTTTCCATTCTCCGTTAAGAGGTGTCCGTTCCCCACTTTCTGCCGTATTCTTGAGACTTTGCGTGTTGAGTGGCAGTGCTTAAAGCCTCCTGACCAGAGCAAGGAAATGAAACTATTAAATATTTCATTCCTTCGGGTAGAAATGAAGCAACGACCGTCGCGTTCACATATAAACTCTACTAACTTTGAAAACTACACCTTAGTGAAAAATACTCTAGTTTTAGCTTAAGCTAAAGTCATTTCAATTTGTTTCTCCATGAAAAAATATCCGACAGGTTTTAATTACGCGGTGAATTTCAAGCAAAATGAAGCAAAAACGATGCATATATGTTCGTAATTTGTGATTTTGTTCATTTAGAAGTTTCATTTTTTTAGAAGTAATCCTAAATATTTTATATTAATTTCAGCTTGATCTCTCAAGATCTTAACAGATGGCCTTGACCTCTAAAAAGGAGCTTAACATTTTTCCGCCCAACCTAATATCCTCTGAATATTTTATAAGTGTTGAGTGGGGAAAATTAACGTTGCGATTTGTCTACCACAGCGTGGAAATTAAAATTAAATTAAACTAACAATATACGCGAGTGGAGATCGAACTCAAATTCGATGGCGCCTTGCTTTTTTTTTAAATATCAGAACTTGCAAGGACTAAAAAAAAATCTAGATACGTATACACTGCCACCTTGAACTCGGCCTTTAGAGGCACTAATATCAAGCAATTTTTGATTAAAAATACGTAACGATTTTTCCACGATACGGATTATAATTGTATGAAAATAATCTTTTTAATCCCCAAAACACTTTATCTATGATATTAAATGGATAATAACATCGTCAAAAGGAACATGTAGTGATTTATACCGTGTTTTTAGTTTCACACTGTCTCCCGTATATAGCCGGAGTCTTAAGACACTCCATTCTCCGCGTACTACTCAATCAATGTTCAGGCAATTCGTGTTGAGTACCGTAGCAAGCGTAAGCAAGGATAGATGTAGATGAAAAAGACTAAAAAAGCAATGGAATTGTGTCAATCGAGGGTATTATTCACCATCTACTCTCGCCCCTTCCCCCTGGTGACGGTGTAAAGACCGACCCAGGTCAAAAGTGGTTTACCATTTCAAAAAAAAGTTGAACGAGGCAGTTTAACTTTGAAGTATTGTTATTGTCATAACTTTTTTTAGTTTTTCAAAAACTATAACCGGCTCCGATTTTTTACAATGTAAACACATACAAAATTTTGCATACGTGCTTAGGCTTCTAAATTCTTTCTAATAGACTTTCTTAGCTCGATCCCGCACATACCAGGGTAGGAAGAAGGATCCTGTAAGAGTGTCTTAGGACTAGATTTCTTCTGCCTACTCTACTTTTTTAATTTATTAGCTACACGTTTATATATTTTTTATCTGATCTAAGCCTAGTATATCTACTACTAACTTAGAACTAAATTTTCTTTTAGTTAATATTGACCATCACTCAAGTTTTATATTGACCATCACTCAAGAGCATTAGCCAATTCACGGCCTGTGCTAGAATAGCTTTATAATGTCAAAACATCTGTACCTACTCCTCAAACATTGTTTGATAATAATTTACTGGTGAAAAATTTTATTTTTTTTATGAGTCAAGTACATTTTTTAAAATGTTGCCATTGAGCCTTATAAAATTTTCAGAGATTGCTTGACACAGACACCAGCAAATTTTAATATGACTTACGGAAAAAATCACCAGTATTTTTTTTCACTATAGCCCTAGGAAGTACCTATTATTAAAATTTATTTAAAGATAAGTCGATATACATATAAATGATTATATGATACAAGAGGCCTAATTTTGGGGTAGGTTGAAAAAACACCACGATCGCAGACCCAACAGTCGGGTTGTATTAGCCAATTTTCCTCATGAATCCGAGTTTTTCCAAACAAACACAAATTCCCAAATAGAATTAGAATCCCGTCTGTTGAACCACTGATAATCGCTTAAAATACATGGGAATGCAACGGATTTGCTCCAAAACGGACACCTCTTAAGACAAATGTAGATAATAATTATATTTTTCTGTTTCCGTATAACACTACTATCAACACAAGGTCAGAGCCTCTATACAAAATACATATTATAGATATATTGATATATACACAACTATAAAGAAAAGTCGACGACCAATTAGTCAAAGTATTATAAAACTCCAACCCTAAAACATGAGATCAAGTCAGCTAACTTCCAAATTTTTGTACGAGAATGTTCATGGAAATATAGGATTTCAGTTTGTACATAATTGTAATTATGCGAATATTTAAGGTCCATATTTATAATTCTCTCTCAACTCTGAGATCCATCTTGAGATTTTGTTTTTATTTATACAGTAGGTATATATCGCACCTTTAGAATTATAGTGACCTTTTAAAAATATCAAGTTTTGGGAAACATCGACTAAAGATACATTGTACAAAAATTAAGCTTACAATTATGATACAGTATGAAGATCTCAATATCGATCTCAGAGTTGATAGTTATTTATAAATAAGGGCGTTAATCATAATTAAACATTAACTTCTACTTGCAATTCAGCCCATTGTGAAACCCACCCCATGGTGAATTTAAAATACCTAAGGGTTGTCTATAACACAACCAAAAATAACATTGGCTATATATTGGGTTACATTGGAAAATACAGTCCTTGATAAATGAAATAAATATTAAGATTTTAATGAAAGTTATCTGAATAACTTACCAAAACATTAATTAATAAGAAAATTTCTTTCTCTATTCTTTTTTCACTCACTATGTCTACATCAATCACACCACTTTCGTAACTGCCGTAAATAATGTAACCTCACAACTATAAATTATATCGAATCTGTGATTTTTGCTCAAGATATGGAGAATACGACACATGTTAATTTCGTTAATTAATATCTATTGATTATTTATATATTTTTCTTTGATAACACTACACTGTATATACCTATAGCATAAGTATTTGAAAAATATTCTTATCGTTTGTTGTATGTACCATTTATTGTATGTAGCTAGCTAGGTATTTAGTTTATTTTCATAATTTTTTTCGTATTATTTTTGTGTGAATATAACTTTATTTCAAAACTATTTATTATTTGAAAGAAGATTTACGCAGTTGAAAATTAGTAGTTCGATGAATTCTGTAAAATGATTTTATTACAAAAATTAAAAACAATATAACGGGGGAATCCCCAAACATGTTGCCGGAACTAAAGACTAATTGTTTCAAAGTAAAATATTTTTTAAATGAAAAACACGCAGCAGTCCATATTAGTACATAAATTATACACTTAGTAGACTGAAATATGGAACTAACTCCTCAGCTCCTCATTTCTTATATATACGAGACAAACTTTTTAAGATAAGTATGTTTGCACTTTACAGTATAACACCTAAACTTCAAGAATAATAAGCTACAACTACAATGTAATCCAAGATATGGAAAATGTTTTTCACTGAATAGCAACCTCATTTCGCCACGCCTATTGTTACACATATGAATATCGGTAATAAATTATACACTTCAAATACAGATTGTGGGGTATTAAAGAATTTGTTAGGTATTTAAGACTAGCTTCTGTATGTTTGTTTCTGATAAGCGTCAATGGGGTAGCGGCTTCAAATTTTATTGATAGTATCGCTTTAAGAAAAAAAGAAAAAAAATGCTTTTGTACCCGTCACAGTCAGTCATTTGGAACGTATGAGAGTTAGTTTACTAACGAATTAACTAGTTTTAGATAAAACTTTACATCCCAATTCTTTGTACGATTCTTTTTTTTACTCTTTTATTAATACATTCAATATTTACTCCCAAAGAGATTACAATTACTGATAGTCCTATCTTTGGTGGCTCAGAACGGGGTTCTTGAAGTTGACCGTCGCTCCGACAGCTTGATGCGAGTGAGGGTACTGACATTAGTGTAGCTTTCAAATCAATTAGTATGAAAAAGACAGCCGACTTGTGGGGTGTCTCAGTTAATATCATAAATTCTTTAATTGATATTTTGATTCCTGATTTAGTTACAATTTTTAATAGATGTATTGATTGTGGAGTGTTTCCTGATTTGATGAAATATAGTAAAATAACTCCATTGTTTAAATCAGGTAGTACTCAAGACCCCACAAATTTCAGACCGATTTCAGTACTACCTACGTTTAGTAAAATTTTTGAAAAGCTTATGCTCAGTTAGCTTCTTACTTATTTTAATAATAATAAATTACTGCACACAGGTCAATTTGGTTTCACTCATGGAAGGTCAACATCTGATGCTGGGGTCAAATTAATAGATAGTGTATTCGCGGCTTGCATTTGATTGTGTGCAGCATAAAACTCTTATCAGAATGCTACACCACTATGGTATAAGAGGCATTGCTTTGGATCTTCTCACTTCTTATTGAAGTGATAGGATTCAAAAGGTAAATGTCAACGGGAAACTATCACACGGGTCACCTGTAGCATTGGGGGTGCCCACAAGGCTTTATTCTGGGTCCGTTGTTGTTCCTTTTGTACATTAATGACTTACCTCACCTTATGAGAGATATCTGTGAAATGGTGTTGTTTGCAGATGATACATCTTTAGTTTTTAAGGTTAATAGACGGCAATTGGAAATTGACGATGTGAACAATGCCCTTTCTAGGATATTACACTGGTTAAGTGCCAATAACTTGCTTTTAAGTAGTAGTGTATGTATCACGTATGTATTAGGTTCTTTACTAAGAATGTGCAACAAGTAGAAACCAGTGTTTTGATGAACAATGAGGACTTAAGGTAGTTAATGAAACTGTTTTCTTAAGTATAACATTAGATGCTAAGTTACAATGGGGTCCACATATAGAAACTTTATCTGGTAGACTTAGTTCGGCAGCGTATGCTGTCCATAAGATTCGTCAACTGACCGATGTTGACACCCCGCGTTTAGTATACTTCAGCTATTTTCATATCATTATGTCTTACGGCCTATTACTTTGGGGCAGTGCCGCTGAAATAGATACTACATATAATTTTTGTGCTCCAAAAATAGGCTGTCCGAGCAGTCTATAAAATGGGCCCACGAGAGTCACTTAGAAATAAATTCAAAGACGTTAACATCTTCACAAATACATTCCCAATATATTTACGAACTACACTCCCAATATATTTACGACAACTTTGTATATGTGCATAAAAATATTAATAAATTTAATAAAAACAGTGATTTCCATGAACGTAATTTAAGAAATAAAAATAAGCTTGCTGTGCCCTTCTCTAGGCTCCATAAAGTGTCTCACTCATTCGTAGGTCAAAGTATACACTTTTATAACAAACTTCCAAACGACGTGGTTAATTTATCACTGAATAAATTTAAAAAAGTGGTGTAAGCACAGGCTCTGCCAAAAAGCATATTACTCTGTTAAAGGCTATGTTCGCGATAAAGATGTTTGGAAATGAGTTGCTCTATTTCCAAGTTAAAATTGTTTATTGTAATTTGTAACAAATACTGGCAATTAAAAAGAGTGGCCATGAGTTTCTTTGCCTGGATCTTCTCATGAGCTCAACTATTTGCACGGGCTTTTTTCAAGTCAAAATTACAAATTTTTTTTTGGTTATTTTGTTTTTAATTTTTTTCCACTTTTATTACATGTCCAAGTAAATGTTAAGCAATTTTATGGAATAAAGATATTTTGACTTTGACTTTACAATAATATCTTTACATGTCTTTCAGGTTTTTCGTCGCTCTGATGTTTACAATCCGGAGGAAGTGTACTGCCCCCCGTACTGTGCACTGTGTTGTCTGCAAGTCTCTCAAGTGTGTATATACTTCTTTTTCTTTAACTTATTTCACACAAATGACAATAAGTATAATATGGAAAATTAGAAAAAAATATTTAAAAAAAATAGATGTGTTGCGCAAAAAATTGTCAAAAAGTCCGCCATTTTATTGAGGCATCCATTTTCCTTAACAATTGGAGATGTCATTTCATTGTCATCAGAAGTAAAGTCGTAATACAAATTTCAGCTCAATCGTACACTGGGTTGATTAAAGGTGAGATTACAAAATTTCACATACACTAACACAGCAAGTTAAATATAAACTTGTAAAAACCATAGTTTTTAACGATCACACACAGATTATATTAATAAAAACAACTGACGTTTCAATTTCAACATTTTTTTTATTATATTTAAACAACAAATGTAAACCTAATAAAATAAAAAGCTAGTGCTAAAAGAAAAATAATAATAAAAAATCTTACAATCACACTATCATAAGTTAAAAAAAAGTTTAAAGTAAAATAATATTTATTTCATAACGAAAATATTCGAATATCTGCGATAAAACAGAAATAACAAAATAAAATATAATACAATCTGTTTTAATATTCGATACAGCATTCACTGATACTTAAGTACTTAAATATAAAAAAACCAAGCTACGACTAAAATTTATATTTAAAACAATAATTGCGAGTTTCTATGTTATTTCATACGTTATCATAAATAATATTAGCCTTTGTACGGAAAAAATAAACCATCTCTTTATATAGAATTGTAGGCAATAGAGAAGCCTAGTGTCAAGGCATGTCATTCACCAAGTCGTCCGTTTAACAAAAGTTTGTTGCAAGTCTAAGCGAACAAAGATAAATATTTTCATATGCATTACTATCGGCCTGGTAACGAGGCAAGGTGGGGCGCTGAGTTTCACATTTATCACTAAACATTGAATGCGGAACTTAACGCTCCGCCAAGTGGTCAACAGAAGTGTCTTAACACTAGGTTCTCAGGTTCCCTCTGTCTACCCTGCTATGGGATTTCACCCATTTAGACCCATGCTCAAACTAGCAGTAAATAAAAGGTTTTTTAGGTAATAATCGATAGATATCGATGTAAAAAAATAAAAAACGTAAAAAAAAGCCGTCCTTAAATGGGGCCTATGGCCACATGTAGTATGTAAATTTTCGAAACTATTTTTGCGACACCAAATGTTTTATAACACTTTTTACACAATCAACGCGTTTTTTTATGGCACATTGCAGGTCTCAGTTGCTAGCAAAATTTTTGGGAGTAGTGGTCTACCCCGTGGTGCTGCAGACTTGGTACTGCAGAAGCTGCTGGTCGCATAAATATTTTCATTTGATGTTGATATTAACGTTGATGTTTTCGTCTCTTAAATCGTGACAAGCGATGTAACGAAAAAATCAAGCGAATCTATCCTGTTTATATTGGTTAGCAAGTGCAGGTGCCCCGAATTTGCAACAGCAAGATCCTATGTATGTGTTGATAAAACCCACCACCATTTTTTTGCCACGTACAGCATTGCTATATAGGTAAAAAGATTGATCAGCCTGATCAACCCCGCCCATACCACACTGTAAAACCTTCGCACTAATAAAATTTGGTTAACGTTGTAAAAGCAGTAATCATAATCGGCTCGGTTTTTCTTTTCATATCCTTTACTGCTGAGTTTCATTTTTTAACAATTCTTAAATTTCTCAAGACGACCTTGTATATTAGTCGTAGGTGGAGCACTTTTACACCAACGGGGTTGCTCAAGATTACAGTTCCTCTAATGCTACTGTCTTAATTTTCATTGCTTCTATTAGTAAGCAAGCGGATAGCAGTGCTTCGTATATTGTTATCATCTCCTTCGTCGATTACCACACCTGGTTCTAGAGGCAGCGCAACTAAATATACCTCTCCGAAGTCTTTTTCTTCAATAATTACAGCTGCGATTGCTTCTTGAAGACCCTTATATTCATTGCGACCGCTAAATATCCTAAGAGTCATTATGAACTTTGGATGGACATGCGTATAAAAACATAAAAATTTACCTCTGATGTGCCCATTGGCCCCAATTGGGGACAGCATCGTAAAAGTTGAATTTGTCCTATTACGACTCTTCTTTTCTAATCAAATGTAATTATATTACATAGAACACTAAGTACTTAAGTATGTTTTGTACCAAAGAAAATGTATTTAGAAGAAAAAGTTAAAAATAAAAATACTTACAATTTGCCTTCACAGATTTCGTGAAACAGCTTTACAAAAGGCATGAAATGAACGGTTGTAAAAAATTTTTAATTAGATTTTACAGCTCCAACATAGGGATATACTACTTATCTTTACAATTCTAGACATAAACTTCATAAAAATATAAATAAAACAAGGGTACTATTGTAGGTGTACCCATTTGGGCACGGCGGGTCTATATGGGTTAATTCACTCTATAAACAAATTAGTCAGTTAGTTAATATTATATTATTTGTGGCATAAAAATATAATCCTATTAATTTAAAAATACATTTATTTAAATCCACTTGCGACTAAAAAATAATAATACGGTAATCGCCAAAATTTTGATGTATATTTTGTTAATTAAAAACATTAAGATATTTAAGTACAAAAACTGCAAACCACTCCCCTATAGCCTTATATAATACAGTAATAGGTATTCTTGCAAAACATATTTTTAATAATATATGTAAAAATGACTAACGCAATTTATAATATATGTTTTGGTTTTTTCTCTTATAATAAGATATAATAATAAAATGAAAAATTTTCCTCAATAATTATATCAAATAATAGGCAAATTTCAATGACAGTACATTTTAATATACAAAAAGAAATTAACACAAAAATGTTAACTACAAGCATTCATTATACGGTAACTGTCAAATTTACCAAAAAAATATTTTTTTTATCATTATACATACATATTGTACGACGACGAGTCTTGGCTGTCCTCAAGTTAGTTGTGGATGGCTGCGCAGATTTGAATTTAAGATTTTCCTTACTTTTGATTATTTTGTTCCCAAATGAACAATGCACAATTTTGGCAACAATTTTGGAAAGCCTAACTGGTTCAAGGCGACCATAGTACTGTACATTACACATAAAAAAAATATAATATATTGCTGTTGTGACGTAATTTTTTTGGGATTACATTACCATAATTTTTCTATTTAATGTATAACCAAAAAAATGGTTATTAGTATGAATCAAAATCAATGTAATTATAATTATATAATACACATACATACAAATCAAAATAACACCTAGCATTCACTACAACAAGCATTCATAATATGGTAACTGACAAAATTTTTGACCTAAAAAAAATAAAAATAAAAATTTTAAATCATTATACATACATACAGTACGGTATTGGAGTCGTGGCCGCCATATAGTTATGCGTAAAGGGCTGCCCATTTTTTGGGATTTCTCTTACTTTTGATTATTTTTTTATTGAGCGCGAGTAAATATTGCGTAAAAGCTCGGAGAACCTAAACTCATGGCGGCCACGAGTCGTCAACTGCACTGTGTAAGTCTAAGCTTTTCCACTAAAAAGCAGCCGATATTTCGGCCTAGATTCAAGGCTAGTATCTATAATAGTTGGGTTTGAACGGCCCTACTTTGTTGAGACCTAGATATTTAGCCTGCTCGTCCGTTAGTTCAGTCAAATGTGCATCGAAAGTGGGCAAATGTAAGCTTGCTACGTATTCGTCCATTTTCTTTGGTAGGAGGTAAACGTCAGCCTGAAAAAAAAATGTAGATCATTTTTTATCATTATTTTTCAATTATAAAAATATACAAAAGATATTTAGCATTTAGTTGCAGAACACTACAAATTGTCAGAAATACCAAACGCGGACAGGAACACAAAAAAGTTATAAACATTGCCCGGGGCAGGAATCGAACTCACAGCCATCGTATGCATTAAAAGAAAATAATTGTTTTTTTTTAATATTCTCTTTCTATAAAATATTGTGTTAAAAGTGACTAACTTCACGCATCTCCTTCACCACCATACGTACATATACTAAAAAAAGATGTGATTAAATTAAACACACAACCATTACTGATATCCCCTCCCCTTCTTACCTTATGTGGTAATCTCTTACTCTGACACTTACACTCTTTCTTCCTGACACACACAGGAACACAAACTCCTTAACTCTCACCTTATACCGATGTTGCGGTGCATTATAAAGCTCAATAAGCGCAAGCGCCTGTGTGGCCGCCGTCACGGACACCACAAACGACGGCAGCGACGAGCAGCAGAGGTTGGCGAGGCGGCCCTCGGCGAGAAGGACTATACGTTTGCCGTTACCCCATATTATGTGGTCCACCTTTTTATGAATACGGTATATATGTAGATTTTTTAGAAAAATGTTATTTTATTACATTGATTCATGCAAAACTGTCTTTTATGTATATTTTAAAATATGTTGTATATATTTTTTAATAAAATGAATGAATACCAGAAGGGAAAAATATTATTGAAACAAAAAAATATATACTTTACTGTTAAAATCTGCTGTGAAAACGTTTTCAAATAAAACCCTTTTTAAATTAAACCTAAACAGCTTTCAACAACGTAAAACATGTGTTTTTTTTTTCACTATCCACCCTCTAATATTCATTTATGAATGAACATAGTATTCATATGAACTTTTATAAGTTGTGTTAATTATTGTGTTTTATAAACTTTTTCTATAGCAAGTAATAGGAGTAATTCTATAAATTTAAATATATATATATATATATATATATATATATATATATATTATTAATAATTAAAATTCACAATTAAAAGCTTTCGTGCATATACATACATATATACATTTTTATCTATATATTTTATATATTTTTTTAATTGAAAATCTAAGTTTCACATTTTAACATATTTGAAGTGTGTTAAAGCAAGAAACATTTTGCTTGAAGAGGGAAGCTAATAGAAAGTTAGTGGAAAATAATAATACAATTAAATAATATTTATACATTTAAAATGGCTGCGCGGACATAAGAAGAACATGCTACGCCATGCCAGTTTTGTTTTTTAAAACATTTACTACTTTCTGACTTACAACTGCCGGTGTGTCCAGCTTAATATAAATTATAAATATTACTTATATAATAAAATATTTACAGATTGTAATTAATACATATATTTTTAAATAGAAATATTCCTTTTTTTATCACAGGTGCATATAAAAATTGCTGTTTTGGACTGTAAGTGGTGGCTATCTTATATTATTATTCCTTTTTGATCGGGAGAGAGAGAAGAACAAAGAATTAAATCCAACTGTTTTGATATAACTGACTGACTGCCGAGCTTATGTCATTTTCATGTTCTTTTGTTAAATATAATAAGCTTGGAATAGTTAAAGTATAAGACTGGACTAAAATAGTTGAATTAGGAAAAGCTGAATTCACACTTCTAAATGTTTTCTGATATTGTAAGTTATTTTCATACATTATTATAATACTATCTAATGTCTGAAAGATATCTTTTTCCACCACCTATTTTTTTTATGATATGAAATTATTTTTATATGTTATAAAAAAGTTGTTTTGTTTTCATAAAATAAACATATAATAATATAAAGAAATATCTTCAAGATATAAAGAAACAGCTTCATTTCTTTATTTATAGTTTTACTTGTTAAAAGTAAAAATTTGCTTTTAGGAAAAATGTTTAAATTGTAATGTAAACATTTTTCATATAAGCTCAATTACCTGATTTCTAACCCTCTCCCACAAAAGGTCGGGGGTTCGAAGTGAGTGCACGTCGATCTCAGTGTTACTGTGCCCCATGTTGCACACGACGCAGCCATTTTTCATTCTCTCCATATGTTCCCGTGTTACTACACCTTTGTTACCAGTAGCTGTTATCACTAAGTCGACTTGACGGATTACCTTTAAAGAAAAATACTTCAATTATTTTGTTTCTAAATAATTCGAACTATATTAAAAATATATTAGAGACTACTAGCTACTACCTTTTACCAGCGTATATTACTAGTGACCCAAATTATATAAAATGTTTACATAAATTGTAGCATATGTGTTATTCTGATGTATAAGCTATATTACTGTAAAGTTTCATCTTAATCCGTTCAGTAGTTTACGCTTGAAAGTGGAATAAAGAACTTTCACATCAATAATATAAAAAAAATGTAATATAATAAAGTAAGTAAGAATGTAGCTCTGACCGCATGTACAGTGGGTTACATGGAATTTATTAACGTCATGTAATATAATATAATATAATATAATAATATTCACCTCATTTAACTTGACAACTCTAAAGCCATCCATGGCGGCTTGTAATGCGCATATTGGATCAATTTCCGTTACGTATACCTGAAATAGTATACATGTTTAATATTTTCCTTTTTTTAGCTTCACGCTGTATGCTGCATATTGGCGGAGACGCAGGTTAGACAGAAATTTAGTGCTAAGATTCTCTTCCCACTTTCCGCACAATCTTCGAGCATTGCAGTGGAGGGATTTAACGCTCTACTTTGACTTAAATTATGGGCAAAAAAAGTAAACAATTCCCCTGTGTATTAATAGCTATATATAAGTATAACTTTCTATTAAAAAGAAAATTATTTTAATGAATTAAAAAAACAATTTAATATTTTATGAGTGTGGGTTGAAATCATTTTTTTTTAAATATATTTTTACACATACATTTTTTTTATTTAAGCAAAACAACACATACAACACATCCCAACGCCTTCAACGCTTGACAACATCCTTTGCCGACTTCGCCGTAGCCGCACACAACTAGCTGTTTACCGCCGAACATTAAATCTGTACTGCGTTTTAGAGCATCTATTATACTTTCCCTGGAAAACATAGGAAAAAAATATTTAGGCAGAGGAAAACTAGAGTTAAGACACTCTGTTCCCCACCCACCACCTAATTCTAATATATATTTTATTTGAAATACTTTTATAATAATTAAATTATACAATATGTTTCCTTAAAATTAATTGAAGATTAATCATATCAAAATTCAAACACACACTCACCTACAAGAATAAAAATTATCAAACTTAGTTTTAGTGACCGAGTCGTTGACGTTCATCGCTGGCACACATAATTTACCAGCTTTACTTAATTGATATAGTCTGTGCACTCCTGTTTCGCTTTCTTCTACAATACCTGTAAATAAATAATATTATTAACGTATAGTTTTTTATTTTGTTTTTATTTTAAGCTTCACGTTGTAATAAATCATTCACTCAAATCATATACCTATCTTTAATGACGTCGTCGTTATCTAATATCATGTTTGGTTGACAAGTACCAGAGGGAGTGTAGTGCTGGTTGTACAATATTCAACTTAATTCAACCCAAATCAATCGAAATGAACTTAAATTAAACCAAATCCACTCAGATCGGTCGAAACAAACACTAATACAAATACCTTTAATCTGTTTGAACGTATTAGGATGTTTCTTCAGCATCAGATGCGTTGCATCACCACCGTCATCTAGTATCATATTTGGTTGCCACGTCCCTGTAGGAGTGCAGCATTGGTCTATACACCACCAGAAAGCTTCTTCACTTTCGCCACGCCACGCGAAAATTGCGTAACCTGAAGAGCAGATGAAAACAATTAAATTAATAATTAAGAAAATATGTTTTTTTAGTTTATTTCTGTTTAATTCATAGTCTATGACTATGACCGAACCCACGTTATACGTAAATTGTTTAAATTTATTTGTAAATATGTGAAGTGAATTATAAATTAACAAAATCTGTATTTAATTTTTAATTGTAGTTATCTATAAAGTTTAAATTACGTACAAGATGAAATTTAATATTATTTTTAACACTAGGTTCCCAGGTTCTCTCTGACTACCCTGCTATGGGCGGGAGAGATTATTAAAAAATATTATTATTGCCTCATTAATGCAATCAAAACGGGATATAACTAAGCCACGATGTTTTTGCCTAATTTCTACTTACCAGCATGTGCCAAAGCTGCAGCAACTTCATTCTGTGTACTGTAAATGTTACAAGCGGCCCAACGCACAGTAGCACCTAGAGCAGCTAATGTCTCTATTAGTACCGCAGTTTGAGCATTTATGTGTGTGCAGCCTACAATCTGGGAAAAAAAAATTTAGTATTTATAAAACTTTAATGTGAATATTAGACGCGATAGTTGTAGATTCGATCCAATCCCGGGATATGTGTACATTTCATATATTTTCGTTTCACTACGAACACGCTACGTCTCGAATTCAAACGGGAAGCAAGAAACGGAGTGTCTTGCCTACCCCACCATATGGGAAAAAGCGTAAAGCTGATAATACAAATAAATTAATGATAAAGTGAATGACACCAGTAATGGGCCATGGCGCAGGGACATAGGCGTGCGACTTTAAAAGCGGGCGGTTGTTGGTTCGTATTAGAGGAAAGGAAATATTTAATATATTCATTTCCTTACTCTGGTATCGAAACAAAACGCTGCTTTGAGCTCCGCCACCCAGTACAATGCCTCCAGAATTCGGCGGAAAGTGAGAAACGGAAGAGTCTCAATAAGAACGGAACAGTCTTAATACTGGGTTACCAGGTTCCCCTGCCTACCAAATTACTATACCGCTTACCAGTTCTTAAGGCATTATCAACAAAATTTCTATTAAATTCTAGTTTGACGAGAATCAAAGGTACATCAGTCATAGAACAACGTGGCTGTAAATCACGCAACCCAAATATCATTCTGATCGATTTCATTCTATATTCGTTACAAAGAGTGAAGGTTTTAAATGGATGACCTAAATCTATAATTTTAAAAAGTTTTCCTTTTCCGCGACTTTTGTATTGATAGCTAAAATAAAAATTGATAAGCCACCCCGATTTTTTTTAATTTTTGCAAGTCTTGAATAGTGGAATTTAATGAAATGTGTCTGTTGGAACCTTAAAACATATCTTAAATCTGAATAAACGGGATGGTCGGAGGTGGAATTCATTTAAGGAAAAACGGTCCGTGTTAAATATACTATAGCGCGTTTTTGCGTATACATGCCTATAAATTTTACATTTGTACAACTACTGTTCCCACTTT
Organism: Heliconius nattereri; assembly: GCA_013403645.1. Taxonomy (NCBI): domain Eukaryota; kingdom Metazoa; phylum Arthropoda; class Insecta; order Lepidoptera; family Nymphalidae; genus Heliconius; species Heliconius nattereri. Next base: position 10,699,208 of record JAAIXI010000232.1, read on the forward strand.
TTACCCAAATTTTGAGAAGTGTGTTAACCCTAGGGTCCCCCTGCCTACCTTGAAAAAAAAATTTGCATTCAGTCTCCAAAATTACCTTGGCATCTTTCAAAGGCTTATCATCCTTGGCGCGGGCCCTCAAAGCCATTATTCCCGGCATTTCTTGTTCAGCGATCTCTATCTCCCTTCTCCCGAAGGCATGCTGGTCGACGTTACGAACACAGTGTGGTGGGTTTGGTTGTCCCGCTGCTATAGCCTTTTCGTGGGGCTGTACACCTTCGTCTTCGTCAGAGGATGACCCTGAAAAAGATTGAAAAAAATATATATATATAATTCTGCAAATCTAGACTAATAATATAAATCCGGTTAAGCATGCTAATCTTAGAATAACCGACACGTGGACTATCCAACATAAAAAAATATTTTTGTGTTGGATAGTCCACGTGTCGGTTATTGGCTATATTATATCAAGTTTATCATTTGTACAACAAACCCACTCTACTCAGAGTTACCTCTGGCACTTAGCTTGTGTCATCCATAACTCTTAGTTATTTCCAATATGCTAGAGGTGAAGCCGAAGCCGTATTTCCACTCGGGGTAGGCCCATTCTGGCGGCGTTGAGTTTCGCCACTCAACAGACAAAAAACAGCATTTTTATATGGAAATTTTAGAAACGTTTACCAAACCTTTTACTCACGTTATAATTTAATAAACTTACAAAAATCACTCCTCCCAGATATAACGGAGTGTCGTTTCCTCAACGATGCGCTGGTCTCCTCCATGATGGTGGGTTGTTTCAGTATTCCGGTGGAAGGCATTTAGATCGCGTTTTGTGCACGTTTTATTTTACTTAAAAAAACATTTTGACAGTGACATTTCTGTATTTTTTTTATTAGCTTAGTTTTATTAAAGATAACGATATGGAAATTGGAAATATGAATCTATAAGTTTTTTTTATTTATTTATAATAATTTAGAATTTAAAAGTAACTTTGAATTTAATTTTGATATAGAGATCACTTCCGTTTCTAAATATGTGTTGTAAGGATTTTGTATATACAATATGGTTAATTTTTTTTTCACTAATGAGAAACATCACCAGCATACATATACAATTCACATGATGATAAAATACACCTTAGCCACTCATAGCAAATCTAAGTGCTTCTTATATAACTTCTATTATGCAGCACGTTTCATATTTGCACGTGAACACTCATAGTCAAAGTATCTGTGAGATTATCTGTGATACCGACTTCTACATCAATAAGTACTTAGTAGACGAAAGTATCTAAGAGATGTAATAGTCTTTTTTAGCTTCATACTAACCCTTACTAACCCTTACTAACCCTTACCGGATCCTAATGTTGAAACACTCCGTCCCCATTAAGACACGGAAGTATCCAGAATTTTGGAGGCATTGCGTGTTGAGTGACATCGACGAGCTTTGCATCGTTATCAGAACTAGGAGATGAAAATATTAAATAAATGTAAAATATTTTAACTAATATATTTATTTAATATCTATAGTAAATATTTTTCAAAAACTTGGTTTTCGTACGAAAAATGAACTAAGGTTGTGTTAACTTTCTAATAAAATAAATACAACATCCATAAGACAATAAACGAAATATGAGTATTTTAGAGTTAGGTGTATTCGTGGGAATGATTATTTTAAAATAATTCTTATTATTCATCTCTGGTAATAGGAAACGATGTTGAGTTCCACCACTCAACAATCTATGTATTAAATGACTTTCAAAGTGCAAATATTACAAAGTACGAAGAAACATACTACGCATATCCAGTAAATAACGCGCTGGATTTCCCAATATCTAAATATAGATCGCATGTTATTAATAACATCATCTATTACATTCAGTAGGGCATACTATTAGAGCTTCACAAATTTTGATTTTATGCATTTCTTATTTTAGGCAAGGGTTACTAGTTCATATCTCAGTTGAAATATCTTTTATTTTTACACGTTTCACTGTTTTCACCTAATAGACAGAGTAATTCAACGCGTAAGGTTCATATTTACGATACGCATGCATTATTTTTGAGTAAAATCGAAAATTGATATTTTCGAAAATTTATATATTTTTTTGTAATGTCTAAAACATACTGAGAACTGCCAGAAAGATAAATAATTAAGTAGCTACGTGGTAATTACGTGGTCAACGAAGGGGAAGCTACGAGCGGAACACTAATTTGTTCATATAAAACGAGGTAACTAGGCATGTTAATATTATAAAACCTCAATTTACAACAAAATATTAGCATGAGATTATTAAATGGCCGAAATTATTAAATGTCACTGGGGGAATGAATTATTATTTATGAATATATTCATTTCCTCGCTCTGGCACTAAGGGCCGACGTTGAGTTCCGACACTCAACGCCTCGAAAAATTCGGCGGAAAGTGGGGAATGGAGTGTCTTAACACTAGGTTTCCCTCTGCCTAACCTGCTATGTGCATGATGAATGTTCTCATTTGAAAGGACGTCAAAATTCAATACTTTTTATTCCTTGTATTTCCTTTTCCTTGTGTATATGGGATAAAGTGCGACGTAGAGTTCTACATCCAATCCTATACGGCTCGAGGGTCGGTGATGTAATAAGCAAAGTATTATAAGAATGGCTCTCAGATTACGTTTTAGCCTACATTGCATTGGGTAGGCAGGGCTACTAGTGTCAAGACACTCCGTTATCCGCTTTCATCCCGAATTAAAAACATTGCGTTGAACGTCGAAACTAAATACCTACCATGTAGAGGTACCATGTCAGAGGAGGTAAATGATTATAAATTAAATATAATCATTTCCTTTATAATACATATATCACTGCGTTAGGTTGGCCTCTATATTAAGATAGATGTATAAAAGTCAAATAAAACACTTATTAGAATTCAAACACTAAACTGAAAATATTATTATTTTAACATATTTAATAAATATTCGTATAGTTCAAGCAAGCGAAGGTCAGCTAGTTAAAATATAATCATTTTATTAAATGGAAATCGTACTTGCAGCTGTCGCGTTCACAGATTTAGAACTAGATACACGTATAATTTGTCCTAAGAACTAAATACCAGTTCTATCCATACCTATATTACAAATTCGAAAGTAACTCTGTCTGTCTGTCTGTCTGTCTGTCTTTCTGTCTGTGTGTCTGTCTGTCTGTCTTTTACGCAATCAGGGCCAAACCGCTAATTAAATTGTAATAAAATACTCATATAGAGATACTTGAGCGTCTCGGGATGAACATAGGATACTTTTTTTTCTCATATTTGTAATATTTTCGATATACACCAATATATCAAAATATTAATAATTTGACATGCAATTTATTCCGCCATGTTAATAACAACCGTCGTTGCTAAGCAACGATTTGCAAAGTTTGTTGTTAGAAAACGTCACCCAAAATAAGCTTGCTTAACGCATCTCTCTTGAAAACTAAAAATAATTTCATAAATATATTTAATAAATAATCGTATAGTTCAATCGGGCGTAGCCGCGTTCGGGTTCACTAGTAATACATATGTAAGTTAACTTGGACGTCGCTGACCTAAATACTCTTGATGGAATGATAATGAAATGTACTCTGTAGCTACTATCATTTATCAAAGCGAAGAATATCTTTGATAGATTGAAACTAGGCTATCACAACTTAGCATCTCAGGAAATTATTTAAAATAAATAATAGCTAAGAAATTAATGACACGAATGTAATGAGCACAAACTTTATATGTTTACTTGTTGGCAATCCTAGGTTCCACCAGGCAACTTCCAGTTCCATTATCAGACCAACTCGATGGTACTATATAAGACACTTTGACAGGCAGGTAGGCAGAACCTGGTGTTAAGACTCTCCATTCTCCACTTTCCACCCGAATTCGCGATATTGCGTGTGTTGGTTGAACTCAACGACGCGGCTAAAACGGGAAAATAATTTCCTTTAATGAAATTGAAACCTATAAACACCACGAGTCCCAGTCCGCAACGATAAACCTTAACTAAAAATATGAAATTTGTATCAAATTAAATTCGAACCCACTATCATCACGAGCAAAATACTACTGGTATATACATATAAGAAGTCCATCACTGCGCTACATTGCTAGCAAAGTTAAGCACATTTACGGCATGAAGGCAATCTAGTTCATTATTTGATTTTAAATGTAATTCATATATGTATTTGCTCTAGAAAACCAAAATGTGGCGTTGAGTTCCGCTATTCAACACACAATGTCTCGAATATGGCGGAAAGTGGAGACTTTTTTTGTTACTATTGTAGCCTTGTAACTAATTATTTTTTTGAATAAATGAAACTATTTAACCAAATTAATCGCGTGTATTATATATTAGACTAGCGGACGCGCGCAGCTTCGCCTACTTATTTGCGCCCTTAGGGGTGAATTCTAAAAAACCATAAAACACATGTTCAATGAAATATTTTTAAGTCTCAGTTTCAAATTTTATAAAAATCAGTGGCGATTTAAAGAGTTTTTCATACAAATTTTCAACCCCTTATTGACACCCTTGGGGGGTAAGTTCCAAAAAACCGTGAAACATGTGTTCAATTAAATATTTTTAAGAGTCTCAATTTACAATTTTATAAAAATCGATGCCGATTTAATTTTTTTTTCATACAAACTTTCAACCCCTATTTCACCCCTTTAGGGTTAAAATTTTTCAAAATCCCTTCTTAGTGGATGTCCAGATTACAAAAGTAAACATCTGTCCAAATTTCAAGTTTCTACCATCAGCAGTTGCAGCTGTGCGTGCGTCTTACCTTAGTCAGTGAGGACAAGTCCTTTTATATATATATACGAGATTAGACATTTCTGGAAACCCGACGTTTCGAACACTTCGCAGTAGTCCGTGGACACGGGTGGACTGAGGTGGCATCCATCTGTCAGTTGACATAATTATCATATCAAACGACCGCCATCGATTTATTAAAATCTGTAGGTAATAATCACGAAATTCAAAGATCTTATTAGTTTCACTACACCCGAACAGTTTCCGATTCATCTCCTACCCGGGGAACGTCACATATTTAAAAGTATCTTCGCTCTTTTAAAATTGTTAGACAAAACGCAGAGTTAAATTCCGCCATCATGTATTTTAACACAAGATTCTTTCTATTTATGGGTCAACACTTCTGTATTAATAGAAAATATCTATAGCAGGTAATTAGAACATTTATAACTTTTATAAGTACTTTATGTGGAGGTTGGAACCAATTTCATCCAACCTACGCACAGTGAAAATAAATATTTCTATCGATTTTTAACCCATCCGTGAAACGGGTAGGTGATATTTTTTTTTCTTATTATTTTTAATCTTCATTCACAGCTCACATAATAGGGTAGGCAGAAGGAACATGGGAACCCAGTGTTAAGACACTCCGTTCCCATTACGGTATTTCTCTTCCTCATTATCCACCAAATTCTGGGGGCATTCAGTGTTGAGTGGCGTGTTACCGGAGTGAATAAATGTAAATATTTAATATTTCATTACCTGGGAATCAAACCGACAATAGGTCGCGTTTACACTTTCGTCGCATACTTGTGCCCCTTCAACCTCCACCACTGGCCTCTATTGTACATTAATTATACATTCTATACGAATTAATCGTAATTCTATTAATTTAAGCCAGATGGGACCTAGTTCCATATATATTTATACATTTTTTTTATTACAGCGTAGGTAAGAACCGACCCACGACCTATAGCATACCATCAAAAGTTACAAGCCAACATAAGCAGTTATAAAACATAGCGTCCTACTATAAGCAGAAACTTCATAGAATAACTATTGAGTGGACACTAAATTGCATTTCTGATAGAAACGCTATACTATAATAATAACATTATCTGTTTACGGAAGTTTAAATGGAGGTATTAATAGCGCCTTCAGAGTTAATGAATGTTAAATAACAGGATTTGTTTTGGAATCTCTGAGGAAGATCCATTTTAGGGTACGCGAAGTTCATAATAGGGCGACTACAGGTTCTGTACAATGTCAGCTTGTTCCTAAATGACATTTCAATGGTCAACCCGTCCGGTTCGACAAAGCTCGGCTTCACCTTGTGAATAAAAACAAAAAAAAAGTTAAATCTTTAACCCTTTGATTACAGGTGCCGGCACTGTGATCTTAGAGTATGAGAGTTCTAAGCTATATGGCTGGGTAGACAGAAAGAAACTAATGTTAACACCATCCGTTCCTCCAAGCCTCCAGCCTCAATTTCGAAACCTTGAACAAGTGACGATACTTAACGCCGCGCTTTGTCACCAAAGCCAGGAAATGAAAATAATACATTCCCACGAATGCTAATCGAGCCCACAACCGTCCCGTTTACAGTCACGACGGTTCCTTGGATTAAATTCAGATAAAAATAAATTGCACATATAGGTTAGTTTCTGCATCTCAATCATTCATCAATAGACAATCACGGTTGACTAGCCAGCTAACTCGTTTAGCTCTAGCTTTAATAGAAGCCTAACTCACTGTACTAGAATAGAATAAAGGGCAACACCTATGCTATGAAGAACATGGTGCTTTAATTATATAACAGCTTCACGCTGTATCCCGCACATAGCAGGATAGACAGGGGCAACCTAATGTTAGGACACTCCGTTCTCCACTAAATAATAAGTGAGGTAATTTCTTTTCGTGCCGCAATGGGACAGCGTATGACTGGTTGTTTGTTCGATCTCCACTCGAGGGAATGATTACTATATTTGATTTATTTTAATTATCCCGCTCTGGTGGACGAAAAGCGGCGTTGAGCATTCTGCTACTCAGCACTTCTATGTCGCATAAATTTCGCAGTGCGTTGGTTAAGGGACCGTTAACACTAGGTTCACCCGCCTATATGCGGGATACAGCTCATATTTAAGCGTAGTATTTCTGAAAATGTCTTCTTCATATGTTAACTTAACTGGACTTATTGTTCTGCTTAAACACAACAATGAGTCCAGTTAATCAGGGTTCTTACGGCAATACACATCGTCCCCATTAAGACATTTCCGTTCCCCAATGTCCGAATTCTGGAGGCATTTCCTGTAGAGTAGCAGAAGCGCTTTACCTCGTTACTAGAACAAGAAAATGAAAATATTACATATTTAATTTCCTCGAATGGGAATCGAACCCATAACCTGTCGCGTTTACAGTCGCACTTCGATTCGTCGCTTGTGCCCCTGCCTGCCACTAGCCTCAATAAAAATGTAATTTTCTGTAATAGCTTAGGGCATGTATTTGCACGCAAAACCGCCATCAAATTAATTTTAATATATCGTATTATAAATGTAAAAAAAATGCTATTATTTCATAATTTTTAAAAAGATTTTCATCTTCCGTATAGCTATTGCTACCTGGTGCTAAAACTCTCCGTTCCCCACCCACCACGCAATTTTCGACATTGCGTACTTAATGGAATTCAACCACGATTTACTTTCAATTTATAGAGATTAATTTGCTTATATATTTACATACTGTCTATTCCATATAAATAAATAGAATATTTTTCACAAATTGTTTTTTAAACTGACACCCATTGCTTACAATCAGACTTATGACCATAGATTAAAATGGTTAAGCAAAACAATGAGTTTTTTTATTTCTTTCATAAACATCATATTATAGAATTATTAAATTAGGGCACTTCAGTTTTTAGGACTTCACTCCGGGGGATGAACTATTTTCTTTACCCCCTTTTTTATAAACATGGCGTTGGGTTCTGCCACCTGAACGTGGCAAGTTGAGAGCAATGTCTTAACACTACGTTCCTTTCCCTCCTTCCTTCCTTCTACTTTGGCTATGTATTGGAAAAGGCCTGGCTGGAGCTGTAAAAAGTAATATTGTGTAACTACTTACAATCTGAATTCTTATACTTCTTACAAAGTGTAAGTACCTACTATAAAAACGATGGCAAATCGAAGGCTACCATACCGTGTGCGTAAAAATCAATTAGTTCTCAAATTATTCACGGAAGAAGACATTTTATGGAATTTTATTATTTGAATATTGTTAACGACTGCGTTCAGAAACTGATAAGAAACTAGAAAGGCAAATATTGATTAGGATTTATATTCAAATGTTACATTGAAAATTTGAGTTGGGGCCGTTGTGGGAGTTCGATTCTCACTTGGGAGAATGAATAACTATCATTTCCTAGTTTTGGTAACAAGGTAAAGAGCGCGTTTAGTGGCGCCACTCAACACGCAAATGTATAACAACAGCTAAAAACACTATGTGCTCAAGGTGACTCTGAGCGTTTGTAAAGTGGTCTACGATAACGAATTATAGAAACGATTACGATAAACCTCTCCCAACAAAAGAAATAACACTTTTCAACATTTTTTTAAATTAGTAGTTCCTGAGTTTATCGCGTTCAACCAAACAAACTCTTCAACTTTATAATATAAGTAAAGATAGTAAGATATAGGCTCTATTACTGTTCCTAAACCCCCTCAATTATTATTTTGTTAATATATTCAATGTATAGACGCGCCATTTTTACTTATATGAAGGTATAGATTTCATATAATGTTTTATACGAAATATTAATGACTTGGCGAGATCCCACAAAAGTTTAATTCTTCGAACAATGAAAGTAAACAATGTGTTTCAAGTTTCAATGGCGTCGGCGTTGCGATTTATTATTCACTTATATTAAAAAATATTTTACATGTTTTATGAAAAAAACCGGTAAAGTGGGGGTCGGTCTCTCCCACCGAGGCTTCCGTACCATTTTCATTTTGTATGAAATGAAGTACAAATATCGGACATAATTGCCGAAACATTGCGTGTTGAGTGAAGGAATTCAACGGCGCGCCTTTATTAACCCACAACCGTCGCGTTTACTGACAGACGATATGCCGGCCTTTTTATATAATAATTAATCTATCTATTATATGATATCTAGAAACCTGTGGTATTCTCTTGTTTCGGAATCTGGTATTTCATTGAAATTCACTTGTTATTACTTAAGAATTAGCCAAGTATGAAACCATCGTCAGTATTCTCACAATTATAATTAAAATATTAATATAAGAATGTTTTAAGTAATTTTTATTACATAGTTACATACAAAAAAAAACTTTATTCTATAAAGTGATTTCATTTAATGTTTGTTTACTTATTATAACGAACGAAGCGACCGGGATGAGGTACGGCGAGCGAGGCCCCCTTGTAATATTATAGTAAGAGATGTAACAAAAAATATTTAACTTTATCTCACAAATAAAAAAAAATACGGTAACACTCAGTATCAAAATAGGCAGAGCGAATCTAAGACACTCTGTTTTTCACATTCCGTCCAAATTTCAAGACATTGCTTGTTTTTTTTTTTTTTTTTTTTATTATTCTTTTTATTATATAACTTATTTTATGTAATTACTTTTTACATGTAAAGAACACCTTCGCCTATTAGATTTGGCCTGGCTCATGCAGAACGCCTTCCTTGAGTTTTTGGATCAGTGCCTCTATCACCCTATCATCTCTTTGTGACATTGCCCCTTTTAGGTTCGCCTCCACCANGCGTGGAAGGAAATTTCTACGAAACCGCACAGTAGTGGAGTGCCACATATCCAGATGGTGTGGATGATATTTAAGTTTGTGACGTGCTGTGCGGTTAGAAAATTCGGCGGCAGGTAACAGGTCAAACAGTTCCTCAGAACACTCACCATGATAAATGCGATAGAGAACGCACAGCGAGGAGACGTCTCTACGCAGAGCCAAAGTGTCAAGCCTTTCACAGCTTACTGGGTCCTTAATGATTCGAACAGCTCTACGTTGTATGCGATCAAATGGGTCAAGCTGATACTGGGGTGCACCAGCCCAGAGATGAGAACAGTACTCCATGTGTGGCCGAACCTGGGCCCTATATAGGGCCAATCGGTGTTTTGGCGTGAAGTACCGTCTCGCTCTATTGATGACCCCCAGTTTCTTCGAGGCCAACTTGGCCTTGCTTTCTAGATGATCGCGATACTGGCAGTTAAGTTGAGAACGAGAAAATTAAAATAATTCATTCCCCCCGTGGGAATTAAATACATAACTCACGCGGTTACAGTCAGACGCTGCGCCGCTGCACCATCAAAGACTTAATTTTTTTAATGAACATTACCCCGACTAGTATCGAACCCACCAACACAATCAAATACTGCCTGTCCCATGCATTATAGTGGCTTCTATCGTAATTTTTATTTTTTGTAACAACACGTGTATAAAATAGAAACGCAATAAGCAATTTAAAATTGCCTTTTAACCATGAACGAGTTTTATATCCGGATACAAAACTTTTTAACGACGTAAACTACATACATAGAACACCCCTACAAATATCGTATAACGAAATATATTATGTGGGTGGACTGTAAGGAACGGAGTGTCTTAACACTAGGTTTCTTCTTCTTGCACTTGCCAACCCATCTGTTTTCGGGATATATCACGTTAACTATAAAAATGAGAATATACATTTATAAGCTCATTCATGATAAGAAACTTTCACATCTTAATTAATTATAATATCTTTATCTTAATCATTAATTATAATAAAAATTTAAATTGATTTAAATAACCAGTTTCACTTTTCAAACCGAAATTGCGGGCAAAGGCCAATCTATGTCCAGAGCCAAATAGCATACACTTAAGAACCGGCAATAAATCAATAACAAAAAGCCGCAGTCACATCACTAGAGATTTACAAAGCCGCATTAAATGTATCCAATATAATAAAACGCGCGAAATTATATCTAATTAAAAATTCGATAGGTTAATTTTATTTTAATTAAAATTAATCAGTTTTTTTTTGTTTAGTATTTAACACTTTCTCATATTTTTTAAATCACGCACTCGACAAAATAAAATACACATTGTAAAGAAATCACAAATTAAAAACAAATTGTCACTCCAAAAAAATAGCACTGTATATTGTACCATCATATGCTGTTACTTGCCAAGAAAATAAAAAAAATACAGATTAAATAAACAAAACAGAATATAAATAGTTTTTTTGTGCTCAACAAGGGAGCACTGCATAGGTCGGTATCACGCGAGAGACTAGCAATGTAACAATGGGAGCTGATGCACATCTGTGTTCTGTCGTATAAAAATATAAAGAATAAAACCTAGGTCATCTGGATCGCAACTGATTTATTAACTACCCTATATAGGTTTAAAGGTCTCTCTTATTAATAATACTTTATGACGCAAATTATTTTATAATTATTTATAAAGATTTTATTATAATATTTTTATTTATAATCATGATTTCAAAAAGAAAAACGTTTGAAACCATAATTATAAATAAATTTGAAAAAAAAAATGGTTTATAGTGAATTTATAGGCAAGCGTTACGATTTATTCAGCCGAAAGAAAACCAGTTGAAAATAAAAAGATTTGACATCTTTTTCAAAATAGTGAAATACTCACATAAAATTAATAAAGTGTAATATAATTTGTAACTGACACAAATGCAAAAAAAAATCAGCTTCACTTTACAGAATTTAATTAGAAAATAAATGGCCGCGACAATTTAGATATATTACGGTAACTAATCGGCCTTGACCAATTAAAATTTAAAAAGGTTAAATGATATGTACATATTTACTAAGTACGTGTTGCACTCGCGCACTGCACTCGATGTGTGAGCGAAATCTTGCAGAATTTAGTTCAACAGGGAGGGAGTTATTAAAGGTTAAGTTTTTTTTTTAATATATCCACTCAAAATTAAATGTATTATTCTTATTTTTGTTTTGTTTTATTTATTCGTTAATTATATTTTAAGCGCTAAACGCTGCGTTACAAACAAATTAAAGAAATGACAATATTAAAAAGTAAACATTAAACCAATTCGGAACTGAATTCACAACCCTGACACACTGTCAGTAACTTATGTGTCGCGTACGTAATTTAAATATAGGTACTATTGGCCATTGATTTAATCTATAATAATATTAAATTTCTAAATCTATAATATAATTTTAAGTATGCTTTAAGATGCTAATGTCAGGACTACTGGTTCCAATCCAATTGAAAAATACTTTTCGTATAATACAAAAATATTTTTTCCTAATCGGGGTTTATCGAGAAAGACTAGATAATAAATGCTCGTCAATCGTTTCGATGTAACCCACTGCAGCTGCGATCAGAGTCACCTCCAACTCTTAGATATTCTTATTTGACCACGCAGGCGGAGCCGCAGATAAAGACTATTGCATAATAATTTCATATATAATTGCATACCTGTATTTTTTATCTCCGCGTATAACATTGAACTGAGCGTATGACATTTCGTAATAATTTCAATTAGTGTTCGTCCACATGATTATGACGTATTTTTTTTATATTCACGTACAAATTAAGACCGTTAGTAGCAACTGACTATAAACGCAATGATTGTGAATTCTATTCCCACTCGGGGAAGGGAATTATGTTTTTCATTTCCTCGCTCTATTAACAAGACCAAATATCAACCTAACTGTATAAGCTGGAAGTATATTTGAACTTCCAAATATGATAGAAAAACACCATAACAAGCCAAAAGAAAGAACCCTATTGTTAAAACACTCCGCTTCTCACTTTCTGTCGAATTGTGAAGAAAAAGCACGGAACCCTAAAAATAAGCGGGCGAAGCCTCGCAGGTGCCACTAGTAATAAATATAATTATTTGTTCTTAAAATAAATAAATCATTTTCTTTTATTACATCACAAAGCCTATCCCGCACAGCAAGCAGAAGGAACCCACTGTTAAGACACTTCATTCTCTCCGTTCTTTCCGTTATTTAATAAATCAACACAGTTTTATTTATATTGCAAGCGGCCGCAGGAAACTAAATTGTTCTAGAAACAGTAAACTTTGAGTTATGCACTGAATATTCAACCGCGTTGTTTAAGTGCCAACTTTTGTTTAACATTTTAAATAGACAAACACTGTTATTTACCATTATTTTTGAAATTATGCGATACAGCACCAGCACTTCGATTTAAATTTTTACCTAAAAACAATTAGAGTCCGTTGTGGCGCAGTGGTACAAGCGTGCGACTGTAAGCGCGACAGGTCGTAGGTTCATTAAATATTCTTATTTCCTCGTTCTGTTACAAGGCAGACCGCGGCGTTAAGTTCTGCAACTCAAACCTCAATGCCTCCAGAATTCGGTGGAAAATGGAACGGAGTGTCTTAATACTAGATTCCCAGGTTCCCTCTGTCTACCCTGCTGTGTGCGGGATATGTACAGCGTGAAGCTTGTAAACTTAAAAAAAACTATACATAATAAATACATGGGCCACTACCCACTAATAGACTGTAAGACGCCCATGAACGTTTACCCTCGGCCTTCAATATTATATCAGCAAATACATCTTTACATGAAACTTGACCGAAAGGCAACAAAGGCAAAATGCGCTTGGATTATTTTATTTAGAATCTAATATACCTAATATATAGACTTTGTATTGTAATGAAAAAAATGCTTCATTTGAAATGAACACACGTGATGACGTATGCATTCATTTTGTATGAAATGAACTACAATTATGAGTTTGTAAGGATTTTTTTTCTATGAAATATTTATAAATTTCACTTTTTGGATTTTTTCCTTTATTTGTACTACAACAGTCTAGTGTTACTACACTCCACGCTTACCGCTTCTCCACACTCCGCTTACCGCTTCTCCACTTTCCACTCGGAAATAAATAATATTCCAATTTTTGCTATTAGCAGTATGATATGCAGATCGCAAATTTATACAAAATAATAAACATTTATTACTCGCTTGGCAAACTTCAGTAGCGGGAACAAATATCCAAACTTCATTACTTTAATAACCGTTGGCTTCAAACATGAATAGTTATTACTGATATTATATTAACAGGCTTGTTTAAATTATAGTTTACAATTATATTGGAAGTCAGTCGGTATTTGTTAACATCCGACGAAAGCTGAGGGGGTGTTAAGTAAAGTTTTTAGGAATTTTCATTCATTGGGAATGAATTATTTTTCATTTCCCCACTCTGGGTGCTAAGTTCGCCACTAATGGAGAAATTCGTGATGCAGTGGAGAAGTTATAGTGTAGATGCGATGACTGTAGGTTTGATTCTCTGACCGCATGTACAGTTAGTTGTACATCGAAACGATTAACGTGATATTACCCTTTCTCGATAATAAGACTGTCTAAAACTAAAAAAAACCATTTTAAATAGTTCCTGAGATTGGCGCGTTCAACCAAACAATTTCCTAAACTTTCTAATAATATGAGTACCTATATATAAATAAACATATAATACACACACACACACACAAGAAATATTTCGAATGGGCATCAAACCTTTGTCTAATATCAAAGCCTAACCATTCCACTAGCAGGCATATCAATCATTCTATTTTCAGCAGGCCATACATAATTTCAGGGGCACGCCAGCTTCCATCATTTAGTAGATTTCGACACGTTTGTATGTAAATAAAATTCGTTACAGTATTCAATCTTAATATATTATGTTTCTGTCTACTGAGACAACTGAGTTGTGTTTTCTATGGTGTATTATTCATCGCTACGTTTCTGTTACAGGTATTTCCATGTTATATAGAAAATTTCTCATAATTTTATAATAAAGTAAAACTTACAAATGATATTATTATTAGTACTAGTAAATATGTATTTAATATCTTATTTAATAACTATCTGCCTAATAAGATTTCTAAGTTTTTAAACATTTAAAATGAAATAATTTAACTAAATACGTAAATTCAGAGATTATTCAAAATAAAAGAGGTATAAATATAATTAACATGAAGAAAGTCTTAAAATTTCTAAGATATAGGTACATTATACTAACCTTGAATTTTAATAACTTATCCGTTTATAATCTACGGAACCTCGACCTTGCTACTTCAACAGTGTCTTGTCTTTATTTCGCTACATCAGTCTCTTAGCTAAGTTCTTTAATTAATTACTTTAATTGAGAGGCCGCTGGCTGGCGCGGTGCCAACTAAGGTCGTGAAGTCGATATAAAGTTTATAATAATAACATTGCAATATTGGAGAGCGTTTGAAAGAGTCTTAGAGCCTAGACCTAGAGGATAGTTGTCAGTTTGCAACCGACTTGGGGGAATGAATTAGTTTTCATTTGCTCGCTTTTCGCAGTCTCCAATTGAAGTGGAAAATTAATTGAAAAGGGAGTGTTCTCTCTCTGAGGGTGTGAGCTCTCTAACCAGAGAGCTACTCTCTGGATTCCCCGCTATGGGGGAAATTGCGTGAAGCTATGAAAAATGTTATTTTACATAGAGTCGAATTATCATATTTTAAGTATAACATTACACGCGTGTGTCGTGGTTGTAGTATCAATTCCGAAAAAGACAGGAAATATTACCATATGATGTAGATATTAAACCTACTATATGTTATAAGTTAAATAATAATCAACTTTATACAAGCGCCCATATGTTACCTGGGATTTGGTAATAATTAATTTGCCGCAGCGTTATGAGCCAGTTACTCCGAAATAATGGTAGTTACAGCAAATACTTTCTAGAAAATATTATATTGAGGGCTAATAGCTAAAATTTTCCATATTAAAAAAGATGTATAAGAGAGAGAGAGAATTTATATAGTGTCGAAACACTGAGCTTTTTTCGTATTAATTAAACGCCTTAAAAAGGAGGTTATCATTTTGAACTCTAGGAATTGAATGTTATAATGTTATAGGACTTGGATATTTTTTTATGATCTTATTAGGCTAACAAGCACGTGTATGTTTTTCAACAAATTTCTAGGAAACTAAAAGTTATACTAACTTTTAGTTAATGATCCTTTTTGATTTAGATAAGCTATATTCCACCTCAAGGAATAGTCTATTTATCTTTAAAAGAGAAAGTAAAGAACAGAGTGACTTTTCAGTTATCACTATGTAAAACTAGCTTATATTTTGTTAACAATAAAAGCTACCTTAGAAAAAAAATACCCGATTTTATTATTACTATTATAGAACAAAGCAAACTACAAAAGTACTAACGTCGGTCTAGTTTAGCACAAAACCCTTTGTTTAGACCAACTTATTATAGCATTCTAGAATTACTTTTAATAACTCTGGGAAAATGTTCTATTTAATGCTTTTTAAACTATTCCAAAAATCCTATTTTTCTTTCAACTGTTCTCTCATTTCAACTGTTTGTTCTCTTTATTAATACAAGTTATCAAAAACTAAATACACCGTAGCCGCCGCGGCGCAGTCACACAGCGTGTACGGCGGTTATTGATTCGATTCCTACTCGTGGAAACTAAATAATTAAAATTTTCAGTTCCTTGATTTTATAACAAGACATAGCGCGGCGTTCAGTTCCGCCACTTAACTCGGAAATTAGGCGATAATTGGGAAACGCGGTGTCTTAACACTAAGCTCCTTCTGTCTACCCTGAAATATGCAGAATACACCCCGAAGCTGTATTTTTATTCTCATAAAAATAAACGTATATACTCATGATATCAGGCTTAGTTACCCAATAGAACATTTACGTAGGGTGTGATAGCACTTCAAGTCAAGCAAGGACTGATAACTTTGTAACAAGTTGATCCCATATCAAAATCTTTTGACATATTATTAAGAAACAAACAATTATTTAAATGATAGTAGGTACACTTTTTAAAAAAATAAGTTTTACATAGAGTTCGATTCCCACCTGAGGCAATTAAATATTTAACATTATTATTTCCTCGCTCTAGTGACGAGGCGAGGCTGGTCGTTGAGTTCCGCCACATAACAAGCATAAAACCGACATATATAAAGTAAAGCAATGGTTTGATTTAAGTCTATCATTTAATAAATATAAATAAATACAAAGCCACCGTGTTACTGTAAGCGCGTTTGTGAGTTCGATGCAGGAATGAGTTATTTAATATTTTCATTTTCTCGCCTGTGGTTACAAGGCTAACCGCGGGATTGAGTTCCGACTTTAAAGACGCAACGACCGGGGGGACCGGTTTTCCTATTTGATGCGGGATACAGCGTGAAACCTTAAAAATAATTATAATATATGAAACACTAACCGGACTAGTCGAATATATTTGGTACTATACATTTTTTAGAAACCTATTAAGAAAAAAGTGCGCGAACTTCCAATAAGGGAATGGGAAAAATGGGATTTTCCAATTTCAATTGACTGATCTGTAAGTCAATGCACAGAAAGTTGCCGGTGACAATTAGTAGGTACTAGATAAAAAATATAATTTATATTTACAACAGAAAATGCAGTGGCTTTTTCCATCTTTGTTGATGTTTGCAAACATTAAAAGTTGTACACGCCTCAACAAACATATAAATATATATACATACACATTTACAAACATAAAACAACATTAGCATTGGAAAAATAATAAATTAGCTACACTACAAAAACAAAAGGAAATCTAATAACCATAGATAATTTGCTTTTATTTCTTTAACAAAAACATTTCAGCCATAATAGACAATATGAATACTGTTTATCATAATAAGAATTTTATTAAAATAAATGCTAATACATTCAAGACAAATATGCTTCGGAGAAGAGAATGACATTAGGGAATCTTTATTACTTTATTAAGATATTTTATAAATAGGGCAAATATCTGTATGATTGAGATTGTCACTCTCGTAAGGAGGCAAAGCGTGGCGTTGAGTTGCGCCACTTAGCATGCAATGCCTCCAGAATTCAATGGGGGAATGGAGTGTCTTCTCCAGATGATTGTTCCGGTAGAGTTCTGGCTTCATGAATTTAACTATTCCCGAACAGAAATAAGTCATTCCAAGTTCAAGATAAATCTGGTTTATGTAGAATTTTTGCACCACGCTTAAAAAAGATAAGCAACATATACATATGTAGGTATTAAGAAATAATACATTTGTAGAAGATGGAACTTGGAACCTATAAATACTTGTTTTTGTTCCCAGCCGTTTTATAGCTGGAACAAGTTTCTCAATTTTGCAGGAATCACTATCAATCAGAATCATCACTGGTGTCAAGACACTGTCATTGCATGTTCAGTGGAGGTACTAAACATCACACTTAAGTCTATCATTACAGCAAGGAAATAATAATAATGAAACAGAAAATTGAAACCACTATTGCACTTACAGCCAGACACTACACAGCTCTGCCACAACAGCCTCTCATGTTTTATCATTAATTATTATTATTAATATTATTGATAAGTAAATGCTGTTACTTACTCATGTTACAAGAATAGCAAGTATTTTTTTGGCTGAGTATATTTTTTTATTGTTATAGGACTTGTGTTACTTCAGTTAATTTAAAAAAAACAGTGACAATGAATATTTAATTTTAATAATGACTAGCTTTTACCAACAGCTTTGCTTGCATAGTCAAATGGGTTATATTGAATTGGTTAATATTGTTATTATATTGGTAACTAGATGAAGCTATAGCCTACACACATATTATATTATATTTTTTTATTTGAGAAATAAATAACTTCTTGTAACCTGTAAGCAAAAAACAGTAATATATATAAAAACAGTATAAACACTTACCAGTATATGATGTAGAGCTGTACGAATCAGCCGAGGATGCTGAAAGGGATCTACTTCTGTATCGAGCAGACTTTTTCAGTGCACCAGATTTTCCTCGTTGCCCTTCGAATTTTCCTGCTGAACCATCAGGATTTCCACCACGGACCTGGCCAGGGTCTGTCACTGGACTATCACTGGGTACGTTAGCCGCTGCTACACTCTCTTTCCTCTGCTGGTTTACTTCTATATGACCGTCAGACATCTTGCTATCTTTTATTAGATATTAATACAATGTGTTGTATACAAAATTTATTAATTAAAAATCTCACTATATAAATAGTTATTCACTTAATAACGTTAATATTACGTTTAAGTGCTGTTTTTAAAATTATTGTGGAAAATTTAGGCAACCATTTTCGTTTGTGAATCCAAAATAGAAAATATCAATAATAAAAACAATTATCAGAAGCGCAGTGTCGATAATTTAAGATGCGATGGACTTTAACCCGATATATCCAGTTAAAATTGTTTATTAATTAATAAAATACTATTAGGAATAGTTACATGAAGTAAACTATAAGATAAATACGTTTCACAAATTACATTATATTTGAAAAATCTGCGAAATTGATACTCCCACTGTGCGACCGAAACACGCTCCCCTCCACACTTTGTCGTATAAAAAACGCAAATGTCAATTTCTGTTGCGTCGATCGAAATATTCTTTATAAATGTTTTGCTTTCTATTTTAATTAATAAATAAATATATTTCACTTTTATATTATCTAATTAATTAAGTATATTAAAATATTATTAATTATAATTTTTCACTTTAATTGCTTTTATGACTTAGAGACATTGTTACTTATCAAATTTAATTGTAAGTTTTATTGTTATTAAACGAATATTTCATTTCCAAAATTAACGTTATGTGATCAAAAATATTGGTACGTAATTTTTTTTAGATTTGAGCAAATCTTGTACAAAATTGATTTAATAATGCTGTTGAAGATGTATGCATATTTATTTTCTTTTTATCATGATCATTAACAATATTTGATTCATTTATGAAATTATATAATATATATATAGACTCTTTTTACAAAATAATAATTATTTTAAAAAAATAATTGCAAAATAAGCTATCTGTGGCAACAGTTTCCAATCACTAGCGTCGCCAATATGGAAATGAAATGCATGACAACCGCTACGCTACGTGAAACAACCAGGAAATAAATAACTAACAAAAACTGTTTTTAAATATAAATTACTGGTGAGTAAACTCTAATTTAATTAATTTATTACAGGATAAGTATATTATTTTATATATAAGTTTCAATTTATAATGGCGTGGTAATCAATAAAGAAACCTTATTTTTCAAAATTCGTCATCAAACCACCGGTGGACTGTGTGAATTAATTTTAAATATCACAAACGTGTTACAATATATTGTAGACAATATAAATTAAACATGAATTGGATTTCCTTAAAATTTTCATTTATGCCTGTGTCATTTTTAAATGCGTCGTTCTTCGTAAATAACTTTGTTTTTCATTGATAAAAAAGCGTTGACATAGAGTGTCAGTTTTATTGTATATCATTCAGGGTTATTTTATAAAATCAAGTAACTAAATATTTATTTATTCACGACGGCTAAATATGATAATTGGACTTAATTTGCTGTATAAACAGTCGACAATCGTGTGAAGTTATACATGACCTTAAAAAATATTATGAAAATAACTAAGAAATGTCAGCTGCTGTTATCTTAAACAAATATTTTTGATTGTAAGATTATAGCAGGACAGTTATACTTACAAAAAAATGATAATCTACATTCAAATTTACAGATTGCATATGTTTTTTGAAGTATCTGTTGTGATAACTTTGTAGCATCAATTTTAAACAAACTAAATCACAAAGACAATACTTTATTAACACATTGTACCAAACATTAAAAACATTGACAAATGTCAAGTATTATAAATTTAGTTATTAACACAATAGTGAGAGTTATTAACACAATAGAGAAATGTGGAATAATTTAAGTGTAACATAATAAATATATGTGTTCTTAAGTGATTATGTTGTAAAACTTAGTTTTTTGTATTAATCAAATCAATCTATCCTATGTCTGTAGTTGTCCCTTTCAATTTAATCTGTTATTTCTGTCCAACAGCAAACAATTAATTAACAATTACATTAAGTCTATATTTTTCTTTTGTAATCTGATTGTTATAAGTTATCAACAACATTAAATTGTTACAAATGTATAGTGATTTAGTGATTTCTTAGTATTTATGTTTTAGCTTCATAATGTATACCACATATAGCAGGCACTGGGAACTTAATGTTAATGGAGTTTTAGCTTTCCCACTTTCTGTTTTATTTTCAAGATGTTACTTGATGAGTGATAGAACTCAATATATCATTTTGTTTTATTCTCAGTGTAAGCAAATGAGATAACTCATTTACCTAAGTGGGAATCAAATTAACAATTGTAGCATTTACAATCCATTCTGTCCCATTATGTGTCTCCAAAAAAGACATTAAATATATTCAAATAAGGTTCAATACTTTACAGTTTTAAGATTGAAATAGTGTTTGCTGATGGTGGTGCTATTATTAGTACATTAAGACACTTAAAACTTAAAGTAAATAAATAACAATTCCTTTGTTTAATGAGATAAAAGAGGCCCAAACAGAACAAAGTTAAGAGACAGTTAACTTTGTTGTTACAAGTGTAAAACAAGTGTCAATAGCATTTTGTATTTCACTTCATGTCTACATTCAAGATTGCTGAGTAGCTGAATTTAATGCTGTGTTTTGTCTTGCCAGAGCAGGATAATGAAAATTTTTCCCATGGGGCTGCCACACAGGCAGCGGCACAGCGTCAGTAGTTGGGGGTGCAATTCTTAATCTGGGGAAGGAATTAGTTTCATTTTCTTGTCTTGGTAATTAGACTACATGATATGATTACACTCAATACACAATGTATGATGAAACATTTTGGGGATGAATATTTGTCCCAATTTCACGCAAAAACTACTGAATGGATGAAACTTTACAATTATAAAGATTATACATCAAAATAACACAGAGGCTACATAATTTGGCTCCACTATAACAATAACTTAAAGCAAAGCCGCGTTTCGGTGACTTGTTCTTGATATAAAGATGGGTAAAGGGTATAAGTGATATATATATTTTTTAATATTATAGAAATAATAGCTTTTATTAAAATAATTCCAGTACAAAATGTCCTCCGGACGCGGTCGCGGGTACACAGGGCGTCATCACCTACCACCACCGGCTCGGGAGACGCGTCCAGGCGACGATTATGAAGAGATCAACGCGGCTAGAACACTGGCGGAGCTCAGCCCCAGAGCTACTGGTTAGTGAAGAAATATAAACAAAATAATGTTAATAAATGGTGGTTTTTAGAAATCATTTGATTATTTCTTATAATTCAGCTTTATTGTACTGTACAGAACGATGGACAAGACAGCCACCCTGTTAGGCTTTCTAAACTTCTGCGCATTGTTCTTTTGCCCATTCCATACAGTCACTCACTCACACACATTACTATATAATAGTAAGAGTTTACAGACACTATCTCTTGTGAACCTCGTCGCTGTTATGAGAACCATCGATGAACAACGAGAGTAGAGGTGTTAGTACTCTGTCTGTTGGATGTCCAGTCACGATAACTTCATGGTGGCCACAACTCATTCATAGACTTTACTGCCATCATCATATAAACATAGAATAAATTAATCCATCGTAAATAGTCAAACACATCATTCCAGAGACAAGATTGGAGAATGATGATGAAGAACCTGTCAAAGATGAGAAGAAAGAAGATGATTGCCTCGCGGAGCTTCTGCATGTAGATGAGCAATTTGCACCGTTGTTGGTTTTGGTAGGTTTATTTTTTTTTTACTTCACATTGTATTCTGAACATAACAGAGTAGGCAAAGGGAACCTAGTACTAAGACATTCCATTCTCCACTTTCCGTCTAATTCTTGAGGCATTGCTTGTTTAGTGTTGGCTTAGTGTCGCCTTGTTGCCAGAGCGAGGAATGAAAATATTAAATTATTCATTCCTCTAATTGGGAATCGAATCCACAACCATTGCGCTCACAGTCACATGCTTGCGCACCTGTGCCACGACAACCTTAGACTGGAGAATGATGAGGGAGAACCTGTCAAAAATGAGAAGAAAAAAGATCATTCCCTTACAGGGCTTTTGCATGTGTATGATCAATTTGAATCATTGTTGGTATTAGTCATCTAATCAAATTGGAGTGTCACTACACTAGGTCTCCTCTGCCTGCCTTGCTGTGCGTAATATAGTGTAAAAAGGTAAAAAAATACGTCGTTTTTGATTCTGATTTCAATTGATTAATCAAAATTATATATTTTACATAATGGTATTTAACAAGTTTATTTATTTTTTATTTTAATGATCTTACAGTTGGAACAATTCTCGCCAGGCGAAGACGGTATACAGTTTAATAGGAAACTAAGACACTTTGAAACCACAGTCACAAATATGTGTCCTGATGAAACAAGATTACAGTAAGTACCTTTTAAAACTTTATTAATTTATTTTCTTTAGAAAACTAACTCATCACTGTCTGTCTGTACATGGGGCGTAGCAATGTTGTCTGTCAGTAGTTTGATGCTAATTTAAGAAACGGCTTAACTGATTAAAATGCAGTTTTTACTTTTGTATTTTGGTAAATACAAAAGTAAAAGTTGGAAATAAAACAAACTCGATAGGGATACGAGTTTGTTTTATTTCAATTGATTGATAAATTAAAAAGTTTTATTAATATACAAAATTTTGTTCAACTAAATTGCTGTAAAATAACTGTTTTCTTGCATTGTCTGTAACTTAATTTTGTAAGGTTCGGTACCCAAAAAGTAAAATGGACAAAAATATATAATAAAAAATATTAAATAATATGCTAAAGTAGTTTCTTTTCTTGTCTCAGAGTGATGGCTGCTCTGAAGTTAGCTATAGATCGATTATTTTCTTTTTGAGTGAACAATGCACAAAAACATGAAATTAGAAACCTATCTTTAGGATGGCTTTACTGATCTTTCTCTCACACCTGTACCTTCCTTTTATTTTCCGCTGCTTTTTAATA
This sequence comes from Heliconius nattereri, assembly GCA_013403645.1. Taxonomy (NCBI): domain Eukaryota; kingdom Metazoa; phylum Arthropoda; class Insecta; order Lepidoptera; family Nymphalidae; genus Heliconius; species Heliconius nattereri. The sequence continues at coordinate 10,722,866 of JAAIXI010000232.1, forward strand.
TAACATTAATCACTAGTCTTAAAGCAGCATTTATACAATAAAAACCTAATCTTACAATATTAACATTCCCCCATGTTTCACTATATTCTCAAACAATTTTTGTAAATAAAATAATTATTCTTAAAATTCATCAGTAAATCTGTCTATATTTCTTAACAATGATATTCAAATATGAACTTGCACCTCTCAGCCAGGCGTTCGCCAGTTTCCGCGCGGCGGCGTTGCAGAGTTCAGTTACGTCGCGCAAGATGGCCGCCGTCGGTGCCTCCTTCACACGGCAACAGAGGCAACAGTTGTTGAGAGCTGCGCTGTTGAATGTTGTTATGCAGGGGACTTTTACTAGTGAGTTGCTTGTTTGATTTTTAACCATCGATAGGTTTGACATATCCCTGAATATGTGTATCTGTATGTGGCATCGCGAGCTATCGCGAACGGATGAACTCATTTTGATTTAGTTTTTTTTGTATATAAAATGACTTAATCGAGAGTGTTCTTAGCCATGATTCAAGAATCACATTATCCGCCGTTTAAGATGATCAGCTCTTTTCTAAATGCTTATTTACTTTTTAAAGTTTGTGTTGGGAGTTTTAAATTTAAGTTTCAATTCTCTTGGACTGCCTTATTGCCATGACATCCACTATACCCTGGCCGCGTAGTCAGTTTTAAAAAGATATTTATTTTTTATTGAAAGAAAAAAATATATCCTTTAATAAAAAAATAAAGAGAAGACAATTGACGATAGTGGGTCTTATTTCCGCTCGAGGGAATGAAACGTTTAATATTTTCATGGTAACGAGCCAAAGCGTGGCGTTAAGTTCCACCCCTCAACACGCAATGGTTCAAGAATTCGGCGAAGAGTGAGAAAACGGAGTGTTTTAGCATTAAGTTCCCAGGTAAAAAAAGAATAATAATAAAAATATATGTGTTTACAGAATTGGATGTGTTAGAACGATCAAATCCGATATATTTGATTAATGCAGCCAACCTGATGGGTGATTATTTTGCAGGTAATAATAATATATGTTTTACGTCCTAATTTAATACTTTATTATACTAACTTAATATTAATAGATATTTTTATTAACAAAGATTAATGTGCAAAGTAAACTTCGAGGCCGTCGTGGCGCATTATCGGGTGACAGTAAACGGGACAGTTGTGGGTTCGATTCCCACGATGCCAGGCTACGCTTTTGCGCAACGTGGGCTTCGGTAAATGTTATGTATAGGGTACATTAATGCGCGCCTACTATGCAGGTATATATGCCAAGAGGCAGTCAATAAAGCAGTGTGTATTGAGCTACACATTGTTTCACTTGTCTCCATCTTTAAACTCAACAGTACAACCTAATTCTAAAATTCGTGTAAGACTCATTCACAAGAGATTCGTGTACAAAAGAGATGTATGTTTGTTAAACTTTAACTACTGAATTCAGATGAAACTTCAATAATGTAATACTTATGTAAACAATATTATAAGTACTTAGCTCCTAATGTTTATAACAAATTTAATGAACTACTTTAAATATATCCTCGTTGTCTCCGACTTTGTAAGTGTTTGCTATGGATTGGTTAAAAGGCACGACAAAATTATGAGGAAAATGAATATCTTCTCATAAGATACACATTATCGAACTTCAACTTTATGTATCACTCTATTCCATTCCGAAAAAAAATGAGTTATACATTAATTATTTAAAAATTTCAGAGGCCCGCCTATGCAATGGCAACAAAGTGCACATTTTAGCGAACCCACTACTACAATACATGAGAGCTTTGTTGGCAAGTGATGATCTGAGAGCTCATAGAAGTCTTGCTACTCAGGTGAGAGATATATAACAAGTAACGTTAATATATACTTTGTTTTGATTTATTTATTTCATAGTGTATACTTACTTAGTGTCAAAAAGAAATTTCAATAAATACGTATGAAAACCGAACTTATTACGTCTCTGGATATTTTTTTGTATTTAAATATAACAAATTTGTCGTATGCATCATGTAATTTATATATAAAAATATTTTTTTTCTTTACAGCTCATGCAAAATGGCCGGGAGCTGCTATCAGTGTTAGCTCAAGAACTGGATGACCTATCAATATCAATCAGACTGCGCCTCTTAACTCCGCCACCCGTCAGCATTATATGGCTTTTACTATCTGCAGATCTATGTTTGAATAAGTTTCTGCCGTTACCGAACACTTTGCAGCAGTTCTATGCAGCTCATTTAGATTTAACATCAGATGATAATTTCAGTGAGGTTTCATATGGGTCGTGGAAGAAAAAAGAAGAAGCAGATGTGGGGCAGAATCTGTCTCAAATTAACTTAAATCAAGATGAGGATGCCAAGCCTAAGCTAAGACCCATATTAGGGGCTGGAGCTGGACTATTAAGACAAGAGCAGTTGTCGCAAGAGAGCTTTGATACTTGGACTATAAAAAGTAATCTAAATAAGAGATACGATTTGAATTCGTGGAGGCAGGAAGAGAAAAAAGAGGAAGGTGAGGTTTTCAATCCTACAGTTATGCCTCCGAATTATCCGCCGCAAAATTATAATTATCAAGAACCATATGTTAATTATTTGCAACAAGGTGATGGAGCATATATACAAAGTTTTCAAACACCCAACTATAATGCTCCAGAATTCATTCCACAGTATACAGAACCAAGGCCAAATATGCCAGAAAGAGTGAACAATGAAGTCCAAAAAACCTCAAATACAAGAAAACCAGTGGAGAACTGGAGGAAAGATAAAAATGAGGTCAAAGAAGATGCAAATAAGAATAAAAAAAGTTGGACTCGATCCAAAGATAGTTTAAATGAGGAAGAGAAAGAGCGTGAGGTTAGATCGGCCTCAAGAAGTTCGAGGGAGTCCAGGCAATCAAATCCAGGTAGGGCAAATAGAAGGAATAGTGGGGAAGACTCGAAAACTCCACCAAGAAGGCATGTTGCTGAAGTTCCGCGAAACCAGAAATATTGGGATCATGATGACAGATGTGATAAAGACTATAATAGTTAGTGTTAGTGACATTAGATGTCATGTTGATCAGGGACATTATGGACAAGAGTGCATTCGGTTAGGAAATTTTCAATATCTTTGGTATTTTCTTGTTATTTGGAAGTAATTTTGTTGTTTTTTGAACATATTTGGATATTGTAAATTTATGGACTCATAAATGTTGTACGGATATAGCACAAATGTATAAATTAAGTAATGTAATGTCTATTCTTAATACATAGATTTAGATCTGTTAAATGCAATTTTGTTACAGATTGATTACAAATGAAATATTGAACATGAGATTATATTGGCCAAATTGGCTTTGAAGGATTAAAAAAAAGAGTAATACTAACAAATAATAAATTTTGACATTTTATTTTATAATATAACAATATGTATAATATAATTATATAAATGCAAATTTCTGGTTTTTAGTAGTTAAATAAGAACATTTTATTATTTTTTTATGCTCATATAAAGAAAACCTCAAAATTGAATATAAATTTCGTTGTAAACAATAAGATATGCATATTATAAGCATTTTATATATAAAATTTTGGAATGTGAAAAGCCTTAAGTCATTAAGAAAAGGAACAAAAAATTCTACATAACAAATCCGAGTGTAGGGCTCCTTCGAAAACCTATTTAAGCTTTCTAGCTAATCAAACCATACCATTATCGTAGCTCCATAATAATGTTTGGCTTAGGTGGCTAAAGAACTTGGGCAGATTCCAAGAGGCATTGGTTTGAGGCAAGAGACTTGATTCAATTTTTTATACTTATCAAAATATTTTTCTTTGTGTGTGGAATATCATAATATGCATTCTTTTAAAATAATAACAAAGGACTTAAAATTGTTTAATAATATTGTGAAAAATAGAATAAAAAATTTTGGGTGCCTTTGCAAGATGCAAATGAAGAAAACCAAGCATAATATAAATAATAATAAATCAACATTTTATAACAATATTTTAGTTGGAAATTTTTAAATAAAAGATTTTTTTAAAAATATTATAGATAATTTTCTTTTTAATACTTTTTGCTCAATTTATTATAGATACATGACATATAGACTAAATAGATTGTTTTTAATAATGGAATAATTGCATTAATTCTTAAAAGTTAAAAAATACTGACAAAATGAATATAACTGACTTAATAATTGACACAATATTATGTCAAATTTGGCCAAAGAACTGCCAAATAATAAAAATGAGGATGTAACATCTACAAAATTAAAAAGGACTAGCTGTACAAACTCGTACAAAAAGAATAATTATGCCTGACAAAAAAAAAACAAGTCTTAGTGAACGCCTTTGCTAAGTGCAGGTTTCATTCCTGCAAATGAAACTTGTTGAAAAATGGCAAATTTCTAATAATTGTGACTTAAAATTGCTATTTTAGCTTTTGTATGTATAGACTGATGATCTTACCGCAGGCGGTGGGATGCATAATAATGAAAATTTGTATCTTGACAATATCTGTATATGAAATGTTATTAACTTCTATTATATATGTGGCGTAATATAATGCCGCTCTTTGCGCTACAGGAAATTAGAAATAATCTTTTTGCCAAGTAAGAATTAAACCAACTTCCATTGCATTTACAATCTACAGACATTTATTTAAGAGTAAAACATTCTATTACGCATCTTAAAACATTTTATTTACAGATGTTGTTTTTTGATACTTATAATAGTAATAATATATTTCTAATATTAATATTGATTAAGCTACTTTAATTAATTAGTGGCATGGAGTTTGTGTTGGGTTGTCAGTACTAATGTAGGGATTCTTTTAAATAATATGTATATGACATTATTGAAAATAAAAAAATAGTTTGAAGTATTTTATTTAATTCGAAATTCGGAACATTGCCCTTAAAAAATTATAAAAAGCGTCTAAGACTTTATTTTTATTTTAACAATTTTTGTGATGAAAACGAGAAGAATATGTATATATTCCAGTCCTTTGAGGTTGTTTTCTTTTGTTATTTAAAAATAAAAAAGTAAGTCCTAAAAAATAAGTCAAAAAGATTAATCAACATTTAGTGAAGAATGTTTTCTCCTAATAAAGACAAATAGTTTTTTTATATTTTTTGTGTACTGGCAACCCTTTTGGTAAAACATTCTTAAGAAATGGTGCATAAATAATTTAATTTGTAAATATTATAAATATTATTTCATTGATTTCTATGTATTTAGTAATAATTTTCTTATATTAGAGTATTTTGACATTATTAGAATGTTATATTTTCGATTTCATTTAATATACATTTTTTTGTATAATGATGGATGTCGTGTATGTTGAGGCGCAGAGGCACAAGCAAGCATTTCCTAGTTCTAGTAACGAGGCAAAGCGGTGCATTGAGTTCCATCACTCAACAAGCAATATCTCATGAAATTGGTGGAAAGTGGGGAGGGGAGTGTCTTAACACTAAGTTCCCAGGTTCTATCTGCCTACCCTGCTATGTCCAACGTGAAGCTAAAAAAATATATGCAATGAAAGTATTTTTTTTCAGTTAATATATTATGTATGTATGATGTAAATGGCTAAATTTAGTAGTACTCAACACCACCATTGCACCTTCGGCCGCCTCATCCTCCCTTAAACATTTTAATTTTTGTTTTGTTTATAAAGCAGAATGCAGGAGTGAATGGTCACTAGGTTATTTTTTATGTTTTATATATATTTAGTTTTATTAATACTCTATCTTTGAAAAAGTTTTTAATAAAATAGGTTGTATGATTCATACAATCTTGTTTTTTTTGTTTATATATATTTATATGTATGTATGTAAAAGCTTCAAATATAATTGTCTCGATAATGTATATGTTTAGTATTCATAACTTACTATTAAGTTATTTAGGAAAAAAATTAAAAGATTATGAATGAGTCATGTTAGTTTTGATTATAGCGGATTCATTTCTGGTAATTTTCATACAACCCCGACTGATATTTTATTTGTACCTGTATAGAAAAATATGCACAATATCATTTAACATTGCAAATTCAATTGTAGATTTTTTTTACCTTGTCTTATGACGATAGTTTGGTTGTTAGGAATGAGTTATAATTGTACTCTTGAGATGTTAATTGGCGTTTAATTGTATGTTGAAAGGCTCCGTCCCCAACCCGCCACCCAATTTTCTAGAAATTGCGTACGTGTTTTGTTTTGTTACCACACCGAGGAAATTAACATAACTCATTCCCTCGAATGGAAATCGAACGCACAACTTATGTGCGATTTATTGTGTATAAATTTATCATATTCTTATTTTTTAAAAAAGGTAAAAAAAACATAATGTTGAGACACTGCTCTCTTTCTTCACTCTTAAAAGATATTGCTTGTTAAACGGTACATAAGGAACAGTGGTTCAAATTGAAGTGATTTAATGTTTGTTTAGTAACAATTGACGTTTTTGATTATAATAACATTATTCGTTCAAACTATTAAAAATATTAAATTTTACACAAATTCATATATATTTCCTTGGGTTTGATTATTTTGGATGCTTTTTTTAACAACCAAACTACTGTTAAAAGATATAAGCCATAGTATAGAGAAGTAGTCAGAATGTTGTCATATTGTGAATATAGTAATATGTTGATACATTTTTTTAACAAAGGATAACTGTTGTTTACAGATTTTGGATTTTTAATTTATTGAAAATTTTTAACTATTTGTTGTCTTTCAATCATATTTCAAATGTTTTTTTAATTATATATTCTTTCATAGAAAATTAAAAATATTAATTTACTAGAGTGCTAGGTTATGCCAGAATAATGTGGGTTCAAATTCTGTTTAACCAAAAGTTTCCTAAATAAATAAAACTTCACGCTATATCCCCCATTATAGCGGGACAGGAAGAGAGAACTTCGTTTTCTGCTTAAGAAGTACAATAATAATTTTTACATCATAATAAGTACATTCACATTATACGACATCTGTTTAATAGTTTTTATTAGATCATTTTGTACCTTAATTTTTATAATAAATACCTAGATTTGCCTTAAAAATGGTCGAACTAAGATTTTTTATGTTGGCATCATATTTTTGACTGGTATAATGCAGCGTTGGGTAACGCGATCCAAAATGTAATGTTTCGAAAACAAGAAAAATGTATTTCCAAGTAAATGAAAGTAAAAGGCCCCGAAATTGTAATTTATAAAAAGAAGAAGAAGAGTTAAGACTACGCTCTCTCTGCTTAATTAATATAAAAAAATAATACAATTATTTACATATGGTGGTTTTAATTTTTTTTAATATGATGCCGACTAAACACGTATATAATAATAGAATAAATAAATGTATATAATAATTAACTTTGATTAATATTAGAGCGCACGTTTGGTCGGAATTTTTGTATGGCGGAGGTGACTTTTGCTTTGAAAGTTAGATTAATAATTAAAAAATGAAATAAGAAGTATGTATTTAATAACTTTCATAAGAAAAATATTTCATATATGAAAGGCAGTTTTTCAAGTTTCATTTAACTTTGTTGCATAATTCGTTTTTGGAATTTTTGTATATAATTCATTTGTTCATATTAGATTTAGTAAAATAAATGTTTAAAATTTGTTAAAATAATGCAACTTAATGAACAGTGCACCACTTTTTTATTATTTGTACCGCTCATGCATAATATTTGTTTATAATATACATACAGCCCATCTATTGCCATAAATTATTTATTTTAAGCTATTTTTTTATTTTCACTCAGTACATTCAAAATAAGAGAGCAGATTTGAATCTACTGAACCATTTAGTGCATTTTTTAGTATTGAAATGCTTTTCTTTTAAATTCTTTCAAAGTTGGAATCGAATTTGCTATTCCCTCCGCCGTTAGCTAATGTAAATTAATGATTAAAGTAGATTTTGTATATTTAAGAAGGTTAATTTGTTTGTCAAAACATTATGGAGAATTCATTTTGTTAATATTTAACAGAAAAAAATGAATAGTTCTTTTTTTTGTCCAGTAATATTATAATTTTGTGAAACAAATTATGTAATCTCGCAAATAAAATTGAAATTTAATTTCTGTTTATTGTTTCATTTACATTTATAAAGTGTTAGTAAGTAAGTTTATAAAGTAAAAATTACTCACACTTTGAATTTTGTTCAAAAATCTTAAACGTAACAATAGTTTATAGGGTTTTTCTCTTAGATGGTACGTTGTAATAAAATAGAGTACCGTATTATAATAAATAATGAGGCCAGTCGTGGGGCAGGTGCACAAAGTGAGAGTGTACAACCGACTTGTTGGTTGCGGGATAGAGCGTGAAGCTGCTAACAAAATTTTAAAAAAGCACTAAATTGTTTGTTATTTTAAATATTCTAATAAATTAAACACTTCATTCGCTTAAAAATAATGCTTTATTTTAAAACACTGATAATTTGTTATCACATTTTCTGTATCTATATCATTTTTCATCTACAACAATATACATATATAAAATATGTAAATAGTTAATTACATTATAAAGGAACATTAGAAGAAACATTTTTATTACAGTAAAATTGGCGTTTAATTATTCATATATTCGTTGCTTACGTTTATTACTAAATTTTAACTGCATAAGCAAAACAAAAAACTCGACTGTGTAAACTAAATTTATATACAGTTATCAAGATAATTGATTGGCTTAACCGTTACAAGGGAACAAAAGAACGGACACATACATGAAACTTACATTCTTTTGGGCTTCGCTGCAGGTACAAAAATAATTAAAACTACTTATTATTTATAGGAACAATGAAATAAGTCCAAAGGAATTATTATTATTTTTTATGATATTTCCATGTATGTACTAGTTATCTGTTAAATAAAGAAATAGATTCTTAAATGAAAATTATACATATTAAAAATTCAATTAAAATGGGACGTTTTTTTATACAGTCTATTTTATCTAAAATTAATTGCAGTCATCAGTTAGTCTTATTACAAAAAAAATTGCTTTACTCACGATTCCTGTTAACCTAAATTTCATGATTCAAGTTCTAAATATTATTTTTTTAGATAAAAGTTTGCAAGCCTTTCTGAATTCAATCAAAGCAATTCATCAAAATCAAAATGAAGACAAAAAATAAATTATTACCCACACAAGTCGCAAAGTTATAATAATTATAAATATCATGGAAGATATATGAGAAAAACAATTACTGTTAGCAATTATAAATGTAGTAGAATCGTAAGCAATTATTTTTTAAAAAATTGTTTGTATGTAGGTATGTGTGTTTGAGCACGGTTCACTAATTTCAGAAACGGCTTAACGATTATTATACATTTTCGCTCTTGTATTTTGGTAAACTTACCTTAACATTTAGTGTTTGTTTTATTTCAGTTTGTCCATAAATAAATAAAATATATTAATTTACTCACACACGAAGGCGAAGTCGCAAGTTAGTTCTATATTAGGTATATATTTTTTATATCTTATGTGACCAAAGGCTTGATAAAAACAAAAGCATAAGTATTTGGACATAACTGACTAATAACGATTAAAGTTAATATTAATATAATTATAATGAAATATTTAGAATTTTCAAAGCGTTTTTCCATTTTGTGATAAATTTTGAGCTTATTCTTATAACTATTTAGTAACTTTTTTGTTTGCAGCAGCTTTAAATGAATATTTTTTCAAATCATATATAAATGTATGTACCTAACATGTGTCTAAGTATATAATGAGATAAAATTATAAGAACTATACGTAATAATTAAATAAAATAACATTAGATTAGAAGACCTAAGGATTTAGAATTGCAGTGAAACAATAATTTTCAATTAATAATTTAAATATTAGTTTACACTACCATAATTTAATTATCTATTTTGTACTCTTCTATACTTATGGCTAAAAGACATACTCAGAGACATAAAATAGCATTTAAATCTATAATTTGAAATAATCATTGTAATCTATGAATTAAATTTCCCATTTTAAGAAATAATTATTGATTTTCACTTTTTAACGGTTTTTCCACACTTATAGAAAAATATAAAAAAAACTATAAGCATTTTTTCCAATACAAATTAAATGAAATGATTTGACTAGTAAAGGTCAATTAAAATTAAATTATTCACTCTGAGTACGGTGTTTTCTTATACTAATATTAAATGTAAATGCGGGTAGCAATTATTCTATATATTAATATTGCAAGTGTGCGAGTGAGACAGCAATAGCGATACTAATAAGCGTGAATGTGACATACTTATATTTGTAACTTTCTATTTTTAATACTATGATAATATGATACTCATTATAGTATTAAATTTAACATAATATTATTTTTATATTATTAGTGTTTGTGTTACTAAGCTTTTGTTTTTTTTAGCTTTACGCTGTATCACGTATATAGCACGGTAAACAGAGGGAACCTAGTGCTAATACACCGTTCTCCACCTTTCGCCTAATATTCGAGATATTATATGTTTGAGTGACGGAACTCAGTGCTGCGTTTAATCTCATTAAAAGAGCGATGTAATTAAAGTATGAATATAACAATAATATATTAAATAATTCAATCCCTCGAGCGTGAATCACACTCACAAGCCGCTGCCGCTGCGCCAGAACGGCCTCAGTATTTGTCTTTGTGTGTAATAATAAAAAAATGGACGGTTCATTGTAAGACGCAGGAAAAGGGATGGTATAATAATATATTGAACATGGCTGAAGTACTCGCGGCTACCTCCATTTGTAATTGTTTATCTTCTTCAGTTTCTTCTTCCTGATGTTGTTCTTCTTGTTCTTCTTCAAGAAGGAGATCGGTGGAGGTATTATCGTTCTCTACTGGAGATTCTAAAAATACCTGTAAATTGAATATAAAATATATTTTCTTAAAAGTATAATTTTAATTTTAACCTCTAAATAATATCAAATGAAATTATTTACTTTTCTGGGAAATATTAATTATTACTAAAAGTACTACAGGACATTTGTCGGGGTACATGTTTCGGAAAAGGTTATCTGATCAATGTAACTAACTGTATAGGTACCCCACCTATTAGGTAAGTACGTATTCTATTCTTGCTTAGAGTATTCGATGGGTTTAGCTGAATAAAGTGCGAAGTCATAAAATATTTTTTTTGAAATCTACAAATTTATAAAATTTAAAATATACATATTTTTTTATTTTATAAATAACTCCCGAATATTAGGAGGGAAGTATATAAATAAAAGATATTTCCTTGATCTTGTTACAACATATAGAAGTCAATGTATGAAAACTTGCCAAAGTTAAGAACGGAGTGTCTAAACAGCAAGTTTTGCCTCCTTCTTCTGTATGAGACAGAGGGGAGAGAAAGGAGAAAAAGAAAAGGATAAAAGAACTAATGCTCACGTCATCATCTAATTCATCAGCTGCCGCTTGACTTTCCTCGTGAATACTGTACGGTGATAAATCATTATCGGAGCTGTAATCATCACTCTCTTCTCCACATTCGAAGTAGCGACTCTGTAAATAATTACATAAACTATAATTAAATGACTATTTACCTATTTACTTAATGATCATTTATATATTATTAGCTCTTCGTCCGATTAATAATGTAATTAAGTAATCTATATAGCTCGCGTTAATTAGCCAATATATGCTTGCAGTTTAGAGGATAAAGAAATAATAAATATAAGGTCAGCAAGTTTTAAGGTCAAAGCCTACTTTATGTGCAATTAGAATGTATCACTATAAACCATTGTGTAATAATTAGTAAAATTAATGAAGTTGGTACTCCTTACATTTATTTAAGTTGTAAATAATAAAAAAAACATATTAGGTACTGTGAAATAATAGTGTTCTGGCATATTTATTTCTTTTGTACGTAAATTGTAGGTAAAAATTTACACGTTATAATTTTAATTGAGATATCTGGCGGCTCCACACCAGCTCCACGGCTCGAGCGGAAATCCAACCCACAACCTGTCGTATTTACATTCACATGCATAGTGCCTCCGCGGCACGACATGTCTCACTTCTTAAATTTCTTAAATATATTTTATTAAACTTACATGATGTGTTTTTAGCGTAAAACGAATCATAGCTACATACTGTCAACTTGACAGTGTCAAGTGCCAACATAATAAAAATCATTACATAAAAGTCAAACATAGGCGGGACATCTGTCAAAGCAGTTGTGTTATTATTACATTACTCATCACTCGTTATATCGAAAACAAAGGAAACCATGAAACTAAACACGACGTAAAAACCAAAAACTCATTTTATTGATAAGATTATAATAATTCGTGTTAAAAATCTAAAAATTTGCGTTTGGGGTGATGTTTCAATATTTTTTTAGTTTTTAATTAGAAATTACGTGTTTAAGCCATGGCCACGGCCCTCGCGAATGATTCTCCCAGATATAAGAACAGTTTAATCTGCTGTAGTCCTAGAAGTGCTGACCTTATTTCTAGATCTTCCTCATCCACCTCAGGATGTGTCTCCGCTGATGAGAGCCTCGATTCAAACTACATCCCGAAATCAATAGCCAATAAAAAACTAAAGATTCACAGCTCAGCCACACGAGAAGAAATAGAAAAAGCAATTAATCAATGCAAGGAGCTAGTTTTAAGCAGCCCCCAGTGTTCAGACGAGCGTAAATGGCTTGTACGTTATTTAGTGGAACTACGACTTAGGTTAGAAGATCTAAAGGAGAACGATGGACAAATAAAATCCAAAGTTTCCATAAAAGGACATCATTTCGAACAACAAGTTAATGCAGGTAATAGAAAACAGTATTGTGACCATTGCAGTGGAGTAATATGGAGTATTGTACAAAGTTCTTACATTTGTGCGGACTGTAGCTACGTCTGTCATTATAAATGTGTAGAAGATATATGCAGAGTGTGTGCTCATGTAGTAATGACTGAAAGGGGTTCATTTGAAATGAATATATGCCCAGAAAAGGGTTTAGCCGCGCAAGACTATAAATGTGCGGAATGCAGCACTGCATTAACTTTTAAAGACACTTGGAATGAACCCCGACTTTGTGATTACACTGGAATGTATTTCTGCGGAACCTGCCATTGGAATGATTTAGCTGCCATTCCAGCTCGAGTTGTTCACAACTGGGACTGGGAGAAACGATATATATCCCGATTAGCTTATCAAATGCTAACATTATCTTGGACTAGACCATATATAGATGTTGAAAGTGTTAATTCAAGGCTATTTAACTTTATTGCTGAGCTGGAATGGGTACATAAAATGCGGAAAGACCTAGAATGGATGAGACGATATCTATGTGCTTGTTCTGAAGGATCAAACCTGGTTTCCCCTTTATTTGTTCAACTAGGTGATGTTAATAAGAAATATAGCATGGCACATTTACAAGCAATAAATGATGGTAGCTTAGAAACACAACTGACTGAAATAACTGAAATTTGCCGATCACATATAACTAATTGCGATTTGTGTTCTGGGAAAGGATATATTTGTGAAGTTTGTAAGAATAAAGAGGTGTTATATCCTTTTGACAGTGGAGCTATAATGTGTGATAAATGTAACTCAATGTATCATAGAGGGTGTTGGCTTCGGAAGGGCCAAATTTGCTTGAAATGTCAGCGTTTGATCGAAAGAAAAAAGGTAACGGAAACAGAAGAAAATAATATTGATACACATTTAGAATATGATATAGATAAATTTGTTGAATAATTATTATTTATGTGGCTGAAAAATAAATGTATAAGAATCATTATTTACTAATTCACTAAATGAATAAAAAGCTTGAACATTATTGGAATTTCAAAGATTTTTTTTGCTAATTTTCTATTATAATTGGTATTGGATGAAAAAAATGAAATGAAAAATATATGGGAACAGTGTGAAAGGATTCTAAATTTCAATGTATAATAATATTTTGGTGCTTTTAAATAAAATAATTGTAGCTTTAATGTGATTAAGGGTATGTTCCAATATTTTGTGATTGAAATCTTGTTTGGCTACAAATAAATAAGTAATAAAGTTATTTTTTTATTTATAAATATCTGATTTTCTTACTTTCTAATGATTAATCAAACTTCTCAAGTATTAAAGCTGTATGTACAATTTTATTGTGAATGACTGTAAACAAGGAATTTAGGTTCATTTCTACCCTGGAAAATATTTATGCCATATATAATATACGAGTATATACGCCAGTCACAGCGCAAGGGCACAAGCGTTTGACGTAAACGCGACAGGTTGTGGGTTCAATTCCCACTTCTGGTAACGAGACAAGTGCAGTTTTGATTAACGCCACTAAACACGGAATGCCTCCAAAAATGGAGAACGGAAGTGTCTTAATAGGAATGTAGTTGTTTAACACTAGGTTCCCCTTGCTTACCCTGCTATATGCGGGATACAGCGTGAAGCTAGAAAAACATTATCGGTTTCTTGAAACTAAACAATTATTTACTATTGTTAACGTTCATTCAATTACTTCTTCATAAAATTTGGAAAAATAAATGCCTACCCTGTAAATGAAAACTTAACTTTCATTAAAGGTTTTATAAAATTTTTACAAGTATTTTTTAGCAATTTTAAAAGATAACTAGGTTCATTGCAATTGCAATAATGATTCGATTCCCACTCGGGGCAATAAATTATTTTCATTTCCTTGGCATGGTAATATGACAAATCGCAGTGTTGAGAAGTTGGGCGAAGTTAACAGTGTCTTACAGCTAGGTTACCTCTGCCTATTCTGCTGTGCGCGGGATATAGCGTGAAGATTGAAAAACCAGAAGTCTCACCTGACAATCCAAGCATCTGCACGACTCCCTAAAGGTACAGTTGTTGAGCACCGACTCTATCTGCCTCAGATATTGCACGTTCGAATCCAGACGTTTTTTGCGTCTTGTTAAAGATGATAGGAAGGACATTAGAGTAGTTTTGGGTTTTTGTTCTTCGCTGAAAATTGGTATTAGTATTTAAATAAAATATTTGTTGGACAATACGGGCAAGAACTATTGACGTTTTAGTTCATTAATATATCCGAACATAAAGCTATATATGTGTTCGTATTAGTATAATAATAAAATATTTTTAGTTGTTATTCAGTACGGCCAAAAAGCAAGGGCCGCCCTGAACATAAGTTTTCGGAACTTTTGCGCATTTGTCATTCGGGAAAAAAATAATAAAAAGCATCATCATCACCAAGAAAACAATCTATAAGTTATTTAATATTACTTACAGTGTAAGTTCACTACTGTTTAAATAATATACGTATAAACCTTGAACGTGGCGGGATATGAACCCGCACCTCTCGTAAAGCGTCCAAACGCTCAGAGAATTAAGCTACAAAAAGTGGAATAACACTTTAAAAAATGTTAAAATAGAATAACACCAACTTTTTACTATCGACGTGATTCAACACGGCGGGTTTCATATCACAGAGCAGCGCTTCACTCGACCGCCTTTTCAAGCGGTGTTTCACGTCAATATTGCCATTTTCACTAACTGTTGAAAATAATATTTTTTATGCATTTTCTACTTTAAATAAGTGGTAAGTACATGATTGGTTTTCAATTGTGTGATTATATAAACAAATAGCAGCTGCACACTTTTTCCCGCATAGCGGGGTAGGCAGAGGGAACCTACTGTTAAGACACTCCGTTCTGCAGTTTCCGCTCATTTTTGGAGACATTGAAATGAAATGAAATGAAAATTTATTATCAAAAATATATGAATACAGTAACCAGATACAATAAATCAATCCTATTTAGTACAGCATTCAGTTAATAACTCTGGTTTTATGAACTCTGGTACCCATTGTAAGATTTAACTTGTGTTATGGGTGCTCTTACAAATTTTTAAAAGATCTAGGAATCGATCTAGGAAAAGGTCCATCAAACATCTTCTTCTTCATCTTCAGTATCTGGTTAATTATTGTATGAAATACTCAAAACAAAAAGTAGGAAAAAAATGATTATAATAAAAGTAATTATGAATGAAAAATTATAAATGTACATTTGTGGCAAAAACCTCATCAAATGAAAACAAATTTTATTCTATATACTTATTTTCATAAAACTCTCCGTCTCATTGTAATCCTGCTCCTGTAAGAACAAACTAACTTTTGCTTTGCATAGATGAAGGGAAAGAGGAAATATGTTGCACATTTTATTAATGTTATTATATAGATGACCACCGATAAAATGATAATGTCTTTGGGCAGTGGCAGTATTACATTTGTATGTGGGGCAAACATTATATGACCGACGAGATTTTGTGTTATTTTCATTGTATTCCTTTTTCCTATGTACACGAAGTATAGTATGGAGGACAAAAAGCTGTCTCACCGTTAAAACCGCGTATTGGCTGTTATGTGGCTGAAATCAACACGCTTTGTGTTGTTACCAGAGCGTGGAAAAGTGAGAACGAAATAATTTATCTCTAGGTTGTTGTGTGTTCTTTTATCCTATAATATACATATAGTAGGTAACTTCATAATAATAATAAGAAATTACCACTATTATTTTGTTCACTTGCACGCCATTTCAGATCTGGATTGTAATTTGCATCTACCTCCGTATTCCTTTGCTCTTCCGGCCACAACTCCTCAACAGAACGATTTTGGCATATCGTTTCTGTCGATGTGTTACCGTTTTCTGCGTCGCAATTATTTGGCTGTTCTAATACCTATAAAATATTATTAGGCTGATAACATAGCAGTTAGTAACTTAATATACAGAATATAAAACAGACTATATACATATAACTAACCGCTAGAACGATATTGAGGCGGCCACAGATGACAGTGCATTGAATAAGCGGTGCCTGGCGCCAATATATACCTGGTAGGTAGCTTCACGTTGCATCCATTTGGTAAGCAAAGGGAACATGGGAACATAGTGTTAACACACACACGCAATTCCGTTCCTCACTATCCGCCGAATTCTAGACGCATCGAATGTCGAGTGAAGGAACTCAACGTCGCACAAAATATTTAACATTTCATTATCTCAAGTGGGTACGAAGTATATAGAATACCGAAATTATACAGATTTCTAGTAACGTATATAATAAGATATGAAACAGCAAGAACTGCAACTGTGCCAAGGAAACGTTCAATGTAATATAGAACAAGTTACCTGATAATGTGCTCTGCTACCCAAAAAGAAAACAGCGCCAGTACCACTTGTCGCCATTTTCCTTAAAAACATGATTATTTAAATAAAAAATATCATATAAATTTTCATACATTTGATACGTAAACAAATGTATGAAAATTTATATGATATTTTTGTAAATATGGATGTTTAATAACTTTGGGGGAAAGAAGTTTAACGTAAAAACAAAAGTAAGAACGAAATATAATTGTTAAAATAACGTGAATTAATTAAATTAAAAGTTTAAAAAAATCTAAATCGCAAACAATAAGAATATAAATCTTTTCAATAAAAATAATTTTGCGTTAAGCTATTTTGATTTATTAATAGATTATTAGATGTATTTATTTAATTTTTATAGTATAAAATAATTTTAATAAAATATAAATACTTTTATAAACTCCATTGAAGAAAAAAAAACAAATTTTATTATCAATTATGTTAATATTTTGTTTTTATCATAGCTATTTAATTTAAAAAATTAACGTAAATAATCTAACCTATTTAAGTCAATGACAAATCACAACAAAAACATTAGACAGACATTATATGTAATAATTATTTCTTTATAATTTCACTTAATATTTTCTATTTATTAATATATAAATTATAAGTTTAGACATACCTTTAAATACGTTATAATTTAATATTAAATATATATTTTTGACATATTACGCGTGTTTCGCGTGTCTTTTTGGTCCTGACTGACGTATTTTGACCTTGCGCAGTCTATAATATAAGGGTTGCTATACAGGGGTGAGTTTGATATATCAATAACAGCATTATAACAGGCTAATAGATCTAATAATTATACAATTATAAGTATCTACATGATATAATTAAATTATATAATATTTATTTTATTGTTGTATTATAAATAAGTAATAAGGTCATTGTGGAATATATTTTCTCAAAGCAATTTTGTTTGAACTGAAAATA
The DNA here is from genome assembly GCA_013403645.1 of Heliconius nattereri. Taxonomy (NCBI): domain Eukaryota; kingdom Metazoa; phylum Arthropoda; class Insecta; order Lepidoptera; family Nymphalidae; genus Heliconius; species Heliconius nattereri. Next base: position 10,740,890 of record JAAIXI010000232.1, read on the forward strand.
CTAAGAAATACGAAATGATAGAGTGTTCTCTGCGCTCTAAAAGATGGCGTGTAACAATAAATATTTGCGCTGATAGGATTTAATCTGACTGTAAATTGGAGGTTGTGAGTTCTATTCCCACAAGGAATCATTTCTCTAACACTTTCTTCACTTAACATACAAATTACAATGTGTGCACTTATCTGGATATGAGCGACGAAAGGAATGTTTTCCTTTTCACTATTATTTTTGCCTAACTCGCTGATAAAATGTAAAAAAAATTATCATGGATTAATGTATAAGTATGTAGAGATGCCCATATACTCTTCAAGATGGCGTGTTGCATCAAATATGAAGAAAACTGTCATACTTAAGTGTTAGAAAACAATAAAAAGTTATCATAACTTTTTATTATTTGCCATTGTTATTCAATAAGTTTTTTTTTTACTATATTATATAAAGATTTTATAACAGTTGCAATAGCACAAAATTAATTGAAATCTAATATTTATTTGAATCTTATTGGTAACATATAAGAGTAAAAATATGTACAGGTTGATTTTAAATAATAAATTATTATATTTCTTTTTCTCGTATTTTTTATGTTAAAAACTTGTACGGTCTGAGGGAACCGAGAGCTAAGACACTGCTAACTCCATTTTTTCCGGGCAATTTTACCTATTAGATTTCTCCTACCGCCGAGCAAAAGCAAGGTAATGTAAATAATTTATATATATTTTCCTGATATTAAAAGCTCCTGAGTGGTCATCAAGTCCACAACAATCGCTCTTATTAATGCCGTTCAATTTTTCATATAAGTACGAAAAAGCGTAATAAATAAAAAATCGGCAAATTCCGGCCTATGAGACGGCAAATCTGTTATTTTTTCCCACTTTTTAGTCATGTTAGGATTGTAGTAAATATAATGAATCTAAAAAATTGCAACAAGATAGACAAATAAACAAAAACATAAAAGCATAATAAGTAAATGATAGAAACAACTATTTTTAGTTTATAATAGAGGCAAAAGAGGAGTCAAATCTACCACGTCGGGTCTGTAATTCAGTCTGAGTCCAATCATTCGTCATTCTTCGGCGTCTGTACACAGTACTTCTAGCGATTGAATCTAGTGACAGAATGGCAAATGTTGAAATTTTTGGTCTTGTGGGTGATTGTCTTGTAACATTGTTTGTGTGCGCCGCACTTGGTGTGGTGGGTGCGAACACCACCTTACCTCGTGGCAACGGACTCCCTGCAGTGAACGTTAAGCAAATTTCTTATATAGTTACTGTGTGAAAAACTTTGATAGCGCGTTTCAGGATAACAGTGTACCTGAGATGTAGAGGCTGCGATCGATAAAGCTTTTAGTTTCTCTTGTTTGAGGTCTAGTCTGTAGAGCTTTGCACTATTGACCGCTTTGTATGGGGTGAATTATTTGTTCTAAATAATGTATTGAATATAATAACACATTTATACATATGACTTCCTAAATTAATAATTGTATACTTAAAAGTCTGTTATTGTTTATATATTATACTAGCGGCCCGCACGCGGCATCGCCTGCGTGAACTACGTTATTATTAATTTCTGTCTCCATGAGTACCTACGTTCTAAAAGTTCATACAAACTTTCCATCCCAAAAACAACCCCTTAAAAGTCGAATATTGCAAATTCCCGTGTGCGAAATTTGAGATTCCTAGCACATGTAGTTTCTGAGATTTCGTGATGAGTGAGTGAGTGACCTTTCGATTTTATATATATATATATATAGATTAAATTAATCTACCTTTAATTAAAAGTGTCAAATACTTTGATAACAGTATATCGTTACACTGGTAGGTTTCGTCGTAATAAACATATTGATATTTTATTTATTGTAATATTATTAAAAGCAGAGACTTTTAAAACTAATTGCTCAAATAAGCTCATTTTGAATATTAATTTATATATTTTTAAACTTTATAAGCTCCGACTCCTTGAGGCCGTCTTTGCCTGGTGGCACAGGAATGTGACTGGAAACGCGAGAGTGGTGGATACGATTTCCTCTCGGGGTAATGAAAGTTCTTCATTTTTGTTTTCTTTCTTAGGTAACGAGGCAAATCCTGGAGTTGAGGTTCACCACCACACACAATGTTTGAGCTACTTGGTACAGTGGTGTACGGAGTGTATTAAGACTACGTTCACAGGTTCCCTCTGCCTACCTTACGAAATGCGGGATACAGTTTTAAAATAAATTAGAATATACTTCATACTACTAATTCAGTGTCTTAACACTAGGTACCCTCTACCTGCCTTCACGCTGTATCCCGCACATACTGCTATATGCTGGCTGAGCTGGTTTAATTCATCTACAGTTTTATTAAATATGATCTTATTATATTATTGTGGCCTTCTTATATTCTTATGTTAAATCTTATATGAATATTGTGTATTTTATAAGAAATGTCTATAAACACAGTACTCTATGTAACTTAAAGTGGAGGGGTAGAAGCAGGTTTCTTTATACTTCACAGCGTCTTAGAATGCACTCTTATAAAGTATTACCATTAGAAATTGCACCTTATTGCAGAACGCTATGGTTTTCTTTCCTGAAACTAAACAGATATGCTCTACATTTCTTATACAGAATTGCTTTTTTTTAAATCATATCATTAAAAATGAACAAAAGCAATGTAAATATTAATAATGACATAGCGTGATATATTATGCTTGTAACAAATAAATAATAAAGTGGAAAGTGAAAGGTGAAGGTGTCTTAATAGAAACAGTGTCTTAACACTATTTTCCGAGCTTCCTTCTGCCTAGCCTGCCATGAGCGGGATACAGTGTAAAGCTAAAAAAATAAAATGAAACCGCTTCTTTACAGGAAGGCTAATCCTACTGCTCATGGTTCTCTGCGCACCACCGAAGTTTGATACATTTTGTTTTGTGGAATGGCGGAAGTTAAATCTAACGAATTCAATACAATAGAATTTCATTGAATGCAAATAAACCTTACTTATATTTTATTTCCTGTAATAACTCTACTTTGACTGTTTCTAAAAATGGGACTCGTATTTTACTAAATATTTCTAGCTATAATAATATTGCAAATAATTGTAATAAATAGGCCTAATATAACGAGGCCGTTGTGGCGCAGTAGAACATCGTCGGACTGAAAGCGCGGTGGATATGAGTTCAATTCCGAAAGAGCATTAAAACTCTATATTAGTCAGTAGAATTCTCTTCTACATATAAATAACAAGCGTATTTGTATTGTATAATTAGTTCTTTATACAAAAGAACTATGCTTTTTATTTCATAGGCCATTTGACTTTAAATATTTTTCAACTATAACAAAAATACAAATTGAAGTTGAAATGTTTTATATGGCGTATGTTTTATCTGACACATATTTGTATGGTGATGTCAAATATCACATGGAGGGTAAGTAAAGAGTAACTTTTAAGCACATTTTTTTAATAATTATTAAACCACCCGTTTTAATAAATCGAAATTGTTATTTATATGCAACAGAAGTAGTACTAAAAGCTGCTGGTCAAATATAACAAGAGATATTAAAATTTGTACACTTAAAAAGAAGCTAAAGTATTTCAAAGATAAACTGCGCCTTTTGTCTTAAAATCATTTAGCATGGACGTTACCAAACTCAGACATTTCCTATGTGCGTCACAATAGCATCACTGCTGACGACCAGATCGTCATTCTAATATGGTTCTTATATTTGTCGTGTTAAAGATGAGTATTACTCGTCACAACATAATTTTCCAATTAGAATCAAACGTAACCAAGCTAATAAAACTGTAGAGTCGTTATAAATTGTTTATTAATAAATTTAAATCATTAAAATAATGTTTATATCTATGAGATATTTTCTTTGCCCCCATCTTGACTAAAATTATTTTGACTAAATAATGAAAACTGCAAAGCTAGATTTCTCTATCAAGCATTCTTCTACATTCTTATAAGATAAAAATCAAACGCAAAATGAATATAGAGGTACGTTAATCTTTACGTAATTTTTAAACCTATTTTTAGACATACATACTATATAAACACTACATAAATCACATATACAGCTAAAATCCACAACAAAAATCATCTCAATTCGTTATAAAAACTGAAAAAGGACGACTCTACCATACAATTCGCAGAGATCTACGCAATACTACGTCAACTGCACTTAACCAATCAGAAACACTGGCCTGTATCGCGCTATAGAAGTTTCTTCATACTTGAAGTATAAATACTTGATAGATATGAGTATTAAAGGGGAGTCCGATGCTACTCGGGAAGCCGGTCGTGGCGAAGGGCCGGTATAAGCCTTCGCCATCTGAATATGTCGCTATAAGTCGTCATGTATGGATAATCAATAAAGATATAATACTTATAAAAAGTCAAAACAATTTCTGTAAAAGGAAAATTTGAGAACTCTTCTCACAGATACCGTAGTAGCTGCTTTGACTTCCTTTTTTGTTTTCATTTTTTCTCTAAATTAAGATTTGATATATGTACTAATTGCCACGTTCGAAATGCAATGTTTTTTAAAATAGACAGAATCTGTCCATTATGAAGGAAAGCGTGAAGCTAAAGAAATATATTTAAATGTCATGAAATGTTTTATTGGAAAATATTTTAACTATTGTCATTTTATGATAGTTTTAAGGATTATAAATCAATAAAAATAATGAAAACTAGTTAGAAAAACATTTATTTCTTGTTAGAAATCTAAAATATTTCTTGTATGAATTTTATCTTCGTCTTATTAGGCGACGATAAAGTTTATAAAAGAATTATTTATTCCAACTTCTATGCGTATTTGAATCGACAACCACTGCGTTCAATATGATGCGTTTCAACTACGTCTAACAATCATTGAAATCTTTTAATTTCCAAAATTTTATTTTATTCAGCTGTTTGCAGCTATGCGTGGAATAAATATTTTTTATAATATTTTTTATATTTAGAATAAACACTTTAAATATTAAAAAATACATAGGCACGAATGTACCTTTTTCAGAAGACTTTCTCAAATAGCAGGGTAGGCAGAAATCTGTGTACCTGTAGGTATACAGGGTGGAATTGTCAGCACCACTTTAAATGAAACCACAGTTCTAACTACTCTATAAGAGCCTAATATAATTAAAAGCCAAAAATGAAAAAAATATTTTTTCTCTCAATGCAAGTACAAAAATAATAAATATGTAAATCTTATCTCTATATCTTTATATTTCAGAAAGTAAAAATAATTTATATATACTCGTACTTAATAGAAATCGAACGCACAGCCGTCGCGTTTACAGCTAAGCGGAACACCCATTACGCCACGAAAACCATATCATTGGTTGCTTTATAAATATATGAGTGACTTGTCACTAACTTCTATAGACTACTACTAAATATATTACTTTATTTTCACCCTGTATCCTGCATGAAAGGGTGAGCAGAGGGGACCTGGAAACCTAGTGTTAAGACACTCCGCTCTTATTAAAGCTTTTACTTTTACCAGTTGCCACCGAATTCACACGACATTGTTTGTTGAACTCAGGTTATTAAATATTTTAACTAACTTATTATATATTTTATCCTATAAGTGGGAATCGAACCCATAAACATCACGTTCAAATATACAACGACTACTTATATTGAGTAATATTATTTTATATCACATTTTTATAGTTTTTATGAATAAAACCAATATTTAGGGATAAATGTACATCAGCGTTGTAATCGACTCTTCATAAAAAGATTTAAATCAAATAATAATCAAAAAATGGTCAAAAAATACCTATTTCCTTTGAAAAATAACTAAAATCATCAAACTCAATGCTTAACATTAACTTTTATAGAAAAAAATGAGCAAAAGAAGGTCAAATCAGCTACTTAAGTATGGATGAGACATACGCCTCTCTTTATCATTTTCTTGACATATTTGACATTTTGATTACCACATATGATTGCTTTATAACGCTTCAACATATCTGTTGGCAGGGAAGTAGACCGGCTCCCTGCCATCACCGGTTCACTCAGTAGCTACGGACCCTCCGTTGAAATATTTTAAAATATAACCTTATATACTCATTCTGTGAAGAAATTTCAATAGCGTGATGTAGAATTCCATTTTTGGTATCAAATAACTATTAAATAACCATTTAAAATTATAAATTTGATTGGTTACCAAGTATTTTATATTTTATAGTATTTTTTGTTGATTTTACATTTTAATTTAATGGTTGTTTTTAAGAGTTATTTATAGTTTTTTGTTTTTAGTTGTCGCTTATGGAGGATACTGTGTGTGTAAAAGAGACAGTATCGCGATAGTATCTCTCACTCGTTCTCCTTTTAATTTTTAGATCTACATTGGCTTTGTCATAGGATTTGGAAGCAATAGAGTTATAAGCTTAAGGCGTTAAAATATTAAAAAATTAAAATATTATTACCAATAAATATATAATTTATCTTAATTTAAATATTTATATATTTGAATTAATGTTAACTTACTATTTTATCTCATATTATTTCTAAATAAACAAATATCGATAATTTCATTATTTTATTGACATGTTACAAATGTAAACATAGAATGAATATAGAAAATATATATATTGTTAAATAAAATGGCCAATTATTTTAGTATGTCAAATCGATATTGTATCTTACTATATTCAGCAAGGAATAACCAAGTTAAAATTAAATTACGTATATATATATTTTATTTTTTATTTGACAAATATAAAAGAATTTAGTTTTTTTATTATTATTATTTTACTAATAATTTAATTATGTGTTATACATACTTATTTTTATATGGCAACTTTGGATGTTGTTATGATTATCTTTGACTAACAAAATGAGGGGAACATGTAAAGAAACATGAAAGAAAGTAAAATGGCGAAACTTGAATTATATTACGTGGTTGTTTTGCTGTAAATATATATATATTATCAGTGATATTATAAACATATTATTTTCAGTGTTGTTACTTTGTTATACGATTGATTGTTGCCATCAAAGTAGGTAAGTGATTGTTGCAATAATCATAAAATTATATATATAAGTAGAAACACCGAAAACTATGGTGTTGCAAGAAATGGTCGATTTTTATGACATTTTTAATTTTACGTACATAATTTGAAAATGTTAAGTTTAGCTTTTAAATTTAATGCAAAATTGATATTTACAGACACTTATAATAAGAATTTGAAGAACATTATGCTTCTTTATAAATACTTATATCAGTATTTTATAAAATAAATTGAGGTTAGGTACTATTTGTAATATTTGTAATGAAATATTATTGAAGTTTTATTTATAATGTTTCTTCATAAATTATTAAACCAAAGTCCTTTACAAAAGTAGGTTAATAACTAAAACTTATTTATAAGTACAATATATTGCTTACAAACAAACCACTAATATGCATTATTATTATTATAGATAAATAAATCATGTCTGATGAAGAACAAGGTACAAGTTCAGGAGAATCCGCAACGCGTATGTTGACAGCTGAATATAAAGATGGTATATTACTCCTTAATTCCCCTAATTCTAAATTGACCTAAATTCTCTATAATAATGTTGTCTAACTAGGCAGTTATAAAAATACTGAATATACCTTCAATAATAGCTAAATAAAATAGCTTCTATATTTGACTACCTTTGCCAATAAACACAGTACAGTGTATATATATATATATACAGAGAGAGAGTGTGACAGTATAATTAGTGTTGCCTCAGCTGCTGTGTAAAAATTTTGTTTCTGTGGGTCTAGTGTAGTTGGGAAGTTTTTAAACAGCTTTGTCTACCCAGCTCCGTGCAGGACGCTTACAGCCAGTACAATATCTTAAAGCCAGTTGTGATGCAGGGGCACTAGCATACAACTGCAAACTGGTTGTGGGTTCTGCTAACGAGGCATACAAGGCTTTTTTATCTTATTTTTTTATATTTCAGGCCAATTAGAAATTGTTGAAGTCACACCTTATGATAGACATGAGAAGGTAAATAAAAACTGTATATTTAAATAATAAAAACAAAAGTGGAGAATGGAATTGTCTTAATGGAAAAGGCTTTCTTGACACTAGGTTCTCCATGCCTATTGTGCTAAGTCAAATATATATATATATATATTAACATTACAGACACAAAATTTACAATCACACATTTTAGAAGACACAGATGGACATTCCAGCATTAAATACATGCAAGTGCTTGATGGCAAGAACATGGTTGTTGATTTACTCAATTTGACATTAGTTAAGTGAGTATAATTATATTTCTATTTGTAAATATTTCTATGGCAAAATTATGATTTTTTTAAATTATTGTTTCTTTTTGTTGTATTTTATTTTTAATATTTATATATGTATATTTTTTTTGTATTTCAAGCAAGTTATGAAAGTAATAAATTTTGCGCCATTTGTTCTATTTATCTTTTTTTGTTTTTTATATGTAAAGTATGACAAATAAATAAATATTAATGTTAGTGTTAAAATAACTGAAAAATTAGGTCAGTCTGCTAAGTATCTTTCTATGATAGTTCTTTTAATTTCATTCTTAAATGATACTGAGTTAAGACATCAAGATGCTTCATTCAAATCAATTCTTCCAACTTTTGCCTGACTGTAAACATGTCGGTGGCTCTGGCGTGTGGGTTGGATTCAAACTCTGGAAAGAACTAATATTAATTTACTTAACCTGATAACAAGCGCGGCATTCATTTACACCACTTAACAAAATTTGGACTTTGAGTAAAAAAAGGAGTGTCCCTTAACTAGGTTCACTCCTCTTCCTACATTGCTATATGTGAATGTATAGTGTGTAGCTCAAATAAAAAATGTTTTCCCAGGTGTGAGAATGGTCAAGAAACTTATACACTGGGGGGAGGAGAGGGCAATGATACCACTGTTACTTGTGTATTAGAGAATGACGACGGGGATGGTATGATTTTTCTATATATATATTTATTAATGACAAGATTATTTCACTTTGCTATTATAAATTGTTAGAGTACCATGCCTCAAATGAAACCCTAATACAATTGTTGTCTTTCTGTCCATCTTTCAAGGTCATTATTTATTTTATAGAAAAAAATAGTATTACTTAAAACATATATATGTAGGAGCATCAGAAGGGGCCTCATAGCGGTCTTGTCTATCACTATTCAATTGTGGGCGTTGTAGAACGAATAGAGATATTTAAATAAAAGATGGACTTATATTCTCCAACGTCATATTATTTGTTTACATAAAAGTTTTACAATAAAAATTACAATAGATTAGGAGCCAATAGTTTAGTTGGTGAACATCTCATGCCATAGCTGTGAACCAATGACAACTGCCATTGCTTGTGGCGACACCTACTACTCTATTCGGGGTTACCCACTCTAAATTGAATAATCTACTAATATTATCCATTACAAAATCAATTAAAACTAAAACAATAATTATAAAGCTAAATTTCGAAATTAAAATTAAAACTACTACATAGTCAGTCATAGTATATATATTCTATTTCTAGAACAAGAAAGTCAAGATAATCAAGAGTCGTATGTATTGATAGGTGATCAAGGGGAACCAGTGGTTTTTCTACAGTCTGATCTACAACAAACAAATCATAATAAAATTGAACCTAAAAAGGTTGGTTATTTTTTATAATTTAATTATTTCAGTAATTTTTGATAATTAATTAAATGAAATCAGCTTCACATTTTATCCCTAACACAGCAAGATAGGCATAACTTAATTTTAAGACAGTTCCGGTGTAAAGTGTGTTTTTAGTTTACTTTTACTATTAATTTATTTTCAATAATTTAGGAGCAAAAGAAACCAATGTCACCATCAGAAATTTTGGAAAAGGCGAAATCGTTGCAGAAAGCTAAGTGAGTACTCAGTTTTAATAAGTGGAAGGTTATCTTTTATTTTTTTTACTGAATTTTTGTAGCGCGCGCTGAAACGACTTATCCAAATAGATGCGCGTAAGATGCATCACTAAAATAGGGGGAAAAGTGGGACTGTGTATGTTTTCTCTAGATCTTTTAATTCTTTTCTAAAATATTACTAGTGACTTGTCCATAATATATATTGATAGAATATATTAGGATTACTTTTCTTTAGAGTGACTTGTTACCGGGTCCCAAATATATATAGATAAAATGTATTAGAACATCAAAAAAGCCGGGATATTTGGATTACTCAATTCAACTCCACTAACAGAGCCTTTCTAACTCGACGGTAATAATGTATCGGTATAATGGTTACTACCTTGCCTGTATCACTTTAGAGTCTAAAACACATGTCAACCCTGAAGTTAGGCTTTAAATTTTGTGTATTGATCGTACTGTATTCAAATTCAAATTCAAAATNCACAATCTATTACATTAGTTGGCAGCTATCCTGCATCTCATTCAATAGACATTAATTCCATACATGTTTGTCTTCTAAGTATTCTTGAACAACTATATATCATTTATCGTATTTTCTACAACCAGAGCTCTCCTAACCCCACGTACCAGCAGTGGTATTGGTGGTGGTGGTCGTAAACGTCGTTCAGCTCTGCCGCCGCCACACGAGCTGCTCGCGTCGCCCCAGTTCAAGCTGTTCCTCTACTCCTGCAAGCTGTGCTCTTTCAAGTGTAACGCTATTAAAGAGCTCACCGCTCATAAGGTTCGTTTTAGTAGTTAGTCATTTAGTTTAGCGATTTGTAAAGAAGTGGCAGATTCTATATATTAAAAATTATCTATGACACAAGACATATGGTACATTGAAATATGAAATATGACACATTGTATATTATACATTCGTGTGATCGAAGGTACAGTTGGTTATGTCGCAACGATTATATCTTAGTGGTCAGCGTTAGCACAAAATGTTTTTAAAAATAAATTTTAATGAATAAAAATAACATATGAAGTACTTGATTGTACTGCAGGCGGCGGAGCATGCGGCCGGAAGCGCGGGGGTCGCGGGCGCGGGGCGCTGGCGTGGTGCAGGGCGTGGCTCCGCCATCATGCTGCAGTGCGCGCGCTGTCCCTATCGCGGCGCCACGCACAATATGGTACGGGGGAGTGACTTCTATTTGTCCTTATTTTTGATAGTCTTGTTTTGGGCCATTTGAAAAATACGTGACCCTTTCGCTTGTCAAATTTGCTTGTAACTTGTGACTACACAAATTTGTTTTTTTAATACTTTAATGCTATATATTATTTTGGCTAACCAGCCTCCTATGTTATTTTGAAAATAATTTTACATTTTAATAATATTTTTCTAGAATTTCAATTATAACTTTACTATTATCAAGTCTTCACATCACATTTTTTTCGTAGGAAAATAAAGAATGATGTAATTTATCCCCACAAATATATGAGTGAAAGTAAAATATATAACATTTTATTTCAGTTAATGAAACACGTGAAGGAAAAACATGTTGGAACCGTAGACACCAGTAAGTATTTTATCATTTATATGGTTAAAATATTATTAATATTTATAATATTTATTAAAATATTAATATAATTAATTGATTAATTTAAAATATTAATAATATTTTTTCGGCAGCTCCACACTTATAGTAGGATATCCGCATATAGTAGGATAGACAGAAGGAATCTATTGTTAAAACACTCGGGGTCTCAGATTTGCTTGAGTGGTGGAAATCAACTTTTCATTTTACCAGAGCATGAAACTAATTTTAATATAATCATTCACCCAAGTGATTGTTGAACCCATAACCATTGCGTTTACAGTGGAACGCTATTCTTGGCTTCAAAGTCTATATTACATATCGCAGGAGTTACTGGTTTGTTTTGAATGTTGTGTGTATGGTCCATTTATTGAGCAAGGCTATATTACGTCACGCTAATAGTCGTCGATACGTCGTAGTGGGATATCCACGACAGCTGCAATTACATTGTGTCACGTGTCATACACAACGGGGATGTACTAGGCAGAGTCGTGGCAGCTTAGAAGTTAGCTGTAGATACAGTAATTATGCAAATTTGAATTGAGTATTTTTTGTCATTTTAACTATTTTCTTCCCGAGAACGGGTGTACAATGACCAAAAGTTCCGAAAGACTAACTGCACAGCGGCCAAGATTCGTCAACTGTACTGCCATTCAATCATGCAAACTTTAATAATATAGTAAATATCTGTTCACAGCAAGAATATACCTTGATAGCCCAGAAGCAGCTGAGGCGGATGTTCTAGTGTGCGGCGCGTGCGGCTTCGAAACCAGCGAGCGGGAGGCGTTCCGCGTGCACGTTGTCAACGACCACAGTCATTGACGTGACGTGACGTGACGTGTAACTGTTACTTGCGGCGCGTCGTGACGTGGCTGCTACTTGTGACGTGGTGATAAATTGTAGTGTGTCAGATAGTTGTGACATGACATAGTAATAAATCATAACAAGACGTGGTAATAAATTGTGACCTGGCGTGATAGTTACTTGTACCGTGACGACATGACTGCCCCAATCAATCATTTTAATTTGTTTTGTACGTTTTAAATAAAAAACTGGTTAGTGTCAACTGTAAATAACTCTCATCTGTCACTTCATGATTCATATCACAATTTTTAACGTTACGTAACGCGGTATAGTCAACTCTAAACAAATTATCATATGTTAGTCGATACGAATAAAATTGTTGTATGTCACGTCTCAGTAGCATGACAGCATTTTGTGGCATTTTCTGGGATATTGGGATGTCTTTAAGTCAGTCATAAGAGCGTGGGTTTTATTTCTTGTGACCAGTCTAAGTTATGTTATTTTGATATCATCATGTTTATTAATAATAAATAAATATATTATTTCAAATGTTTTAAGTTGTTTTCTTTTTTTTCTACAAATTGTTACATAAAGTAGTAAATTTGATAGTAATTAAGTTTCGCAACTAGTAATTTTATTTGTATTTTAATTTTCTTGTTTTTAATAAATTAAAATATTAATTAAAATTCTATATACTCTTATAAAACAGGCACATCCTCTGGCAAAACTCTGTAAACAATATTGTTTGTGGATTCGATTCCTACATGTAGAAATGAATATTATCTTATTTCTTCGGTCTGGTGTGATAAGGCATAGTGCGCAATATTTCGAAGGATTAAGTGAATGAGTAACATAGTACTTAGATTACTCTCTACCTACTTTGCTACATGCGGGAGTAGTATACAGAGTGAAGCTAACAAAATAATACAAAAATATGTTGTTTAATAGATAATGGTATGAACCCCCCTGCGCGCTTCCGACTCGCACTTGACCGGTTTTCCTGATCGTGTATAATAAAGATAATTGCACCAGGAAAAATAAAAAGCAGGTAATTAAATTACGCCCATTACTTCCAAGTTAATAACAATACCTTGGAAAACTTAATTGATAATATACACATAGTCCATATGTAGAGCTAATATAGCAAAGCAACTAAAGTGTTTTCAGAGAATTATTTAAAAAAAAATCAATATAAAGAAGTGTATTATTAAATTTATTTCAATATAAATAATTAAGGGCATTTCCTCTCGAGCTGTCCCTTCCCGCCCTCGTCGTACTCCTGCGAAGAGATCCACATCTGTTGGAAGGAGCCTATGGACGCCAGTATAGAGCCTCCTAGAATAATCATTTTGATTGATTAATAGCACTATTAAAAATAAACAAATTATATAAAATTGTTAGGTAATTACTAATTACTATTATGCAGAATCTCTTCCCCAATAATTTAGAAACATAGATGATATGTGTTTTATCGTGCTTTATTAAAAACGTTAACAGCTTCCGATTTCTAACACTATAATATTCATTTCATATAAAAATTGGTATTCTGCCTAAACCATGTCGAAATATATAACAGCACAGATTTTTTAATTTCTTTAACCAATTGAGGCGTGGAGGAAACATGATGCAGTATATACAGTCTAGGAGTCTAGGGTCATTAAATTGCTTGGGTATGACTTTCAACAAATCACAAATAAATGTAACGGTAGTACAGCGCCACGCACCTATCCAGGCGGCGAACCGTCTCTCGGGCCCGGCGGGCGGCGCGGCCAGCTTGAGGCGGTGCGCGGAGGGCGCGCGCGCCGCCAACTCGCGGCCGAGGCGCTCCAGCCAGCCGGCGGCGCACGCGCAGCCGCCGCACGCCACGGCGGCGCCCCACAGCGCGGCGCGCACATCCGCGTCGCAGGCGCCCGCCGCCGCTGCCGCCATGTGCGCGGCGCCCAGGCTCTGCTCGAAGAGGCACTCCGCAAGCTTGAAGCGCTCGGGGCCGAAGTCCTGGTGGTAGCCGCCGGGGAACTCGTAGTGCAAGCCCGGCACGGCGGCGGCAGCGCGCTCGTCGTAGGCTTGCTCGGACACATGCGCCACGCAGTGCACGAAGTCGGCATACTGGCGGCGCAGCATGTACTGCTGCCATGACTGCGTGAGGCCCGACGGCAGGCTCTTTAGCGTGTAGCGCGCCCGCTCGCGTTCGCGTATCACCTCTTTGCTCTGTGATTGGCGATGCAACCAAAAATAGAAAAGGGCACCAAATTTATTTATTCTTTTCCAATTTATTGTGGCCAATTTCCAATATATTGAAAAAAACTATATATTTTTTCTTATTAATAGTGATATACAATTAACAAAAACTAGCACTTTTGTTAAATTTATTTGTATGTGCATGAATAAAAATTATCTGTATAAAAATTCATTATAAAACAAAAAATCCACTTATATTCCACTTATTTAACATCAAAGTAAAAATCAACATATTACCAGTAACAAGATAAAGGTCATATGTAGACTTACCTGTATGCTATATATAGGCAGCATCTGTATGTGCATGTTGTTCAACATGTGCTTGGCCTGAGCCACCAAATGGTCACCGCCCACCGGTGACCGCACTGCGGCACTCACTAACGCATATCTGTTAGGAAAATTGAAAAGGAACAATGATGATTTTTACTAGTAAACATACTAGTAAAAATCATATAATTTAAATTGATTGTGAAAAAAATCCTTAACAAGAAATCTCTTTTGGAATACAAAACAAAACTATATATTACATAAGAAAATAAAAGTAAAAAAAAACATATTTTAATTACATACTTAATTAGTTTAGAACATATATCATTATGTTGTCATGAAAATAAGAACAATAAAATTATTATTTTTTGTTTATTGTTTGTTTTGATGCGTGGCAGTACTAAATGCCACACTTTGTTTTGTTACCAGAGCAAGCAAACTAAATAGTTCATCTAAGCAACAATAGTCCTATTGCATTTTTTTTGTTTCAGTTTTATACTGTATCCTGCACATAGCAGGGTCAGTTGAGGGAACCTAATGTTAAGGCATTCCATTCCCATTAGGATACTTTAGTTTCCCACTTGAGTTGGGAAAGAAAAAGTGGTGATTTGCCTTGTTACCAGTGCAAAGAAATGAAAATGTAAAATATTTAATTCCATGACTGGTTACAAATAGTAGTAGTATTATATAAAATTTTAATTTAAAAAATGTTTCCTCAGATGTCTCTTACCCATCAACCACAGGTACAGCTGAAGTCTGACTGGCACCAGCGTCTATGACTAACGCTGTGGACTTGCCATTCGCAAACGCCGCCAACACCGCATTCTTCACAAGGAAGAATGCCGGAGCCTGGTACTTCTCAAAAAGCAGCTCTGCAAGTTTCTCTCGAGCAGGTCTGCTCGTCCATACTGCCTCTGTGAATAATGCTGGGTGGTGTTCTGATGGTGATCTTATTACCTGAAATTTCTTGTTTATCAGGATTTCTTTCAAAAAGAAAAGAAGTTATATGGCTTAGAAAAGTTAATACACCCATAATAAAGATATTTTGTGAAAAGTTTTAAGCTTGGTATATATATCAGACAGATAACACAGCTAAGAAACATACATAGACATATACAACAAAACTAAGTTCAACTAAATTCTCTGCAACATGCCATGACACTGAAATGAAGGTGGGCTGACTGTTGGCTGGCTGGTGGGTAAACGACCAGTACAACAGGTGGACATTGAAAACAATAAAGTGGCTTGGTCCCTCCAGGAAAAAAATAAAGAAAAAGATGGATTGACGGAATCATTAAAGCAGCTGGTAAGAAGTGGATTACCAAAGCTCAAAATAAACCAACATGGAGAAAGATGGAAGAGACCTTTTACCTTAGAGGGGCTTTACAGTAAACAACAAATAATCATAATCAATAACATTATAAACAACTAGGTACTTACTGTAAATATGAAATTAAATAAAGTTTTATAAATAAATATGTAACAGACATTCAAAACCATATTTTTCCCATCCTGCTCAAGTGGGAATTGTATCCACAAACCAAATATATGTTTACAGTTGCATGGTTGTGCCCCTGCAGGCAATGTGTGGGGAACAGTGTATACAAAGAATAATCACTAACCTTAGAGTAACAATAGTCTAACATTTTCTCAAACAAATCCCAATTGTCCACTTGGCCATCTTTCATGTATGTTTGCACTTCCATGTGAGGTCTTGGCACATGTAATTCTGTCACATCTATGTAATAGCGGAGCTCATCTTTTTTAGTAGCTAGAATAGATTAAGAGTAATTTAACATAATATGGTATAAATAAGTAGAAAATGCTAACCCTAGAATCTATTGGTAAGACACTCCTTTCGCATCAAGACTTCCATTCCCCACAATCCGCTAAATTATGGAGAAATTGTCTTGAAGTGGATGAACGCCATGCTCTGCTTTTTTACCAGAGCAAAGAAATGAAAATATCTAATATTTCATTTTCTCAAGTGATAATCATACCCACCACCTGCTGCATTTACAGTCACACACACTTTTGCCCCTGTTGCTACAACTGGCCTCACTTAACTTATACCATTATGATACATGTTAATGATTATTTACTTTACTTTACTAAATAAATTTAGTATTTAGAAATTACTAATTTTCGCAATAAACATTTGCAAGTAAAAAATGTTCTAGAAAATATTGCAACTTTTCAATAAATTTGAAACTGTAACAAAATACCTAAAATTTGTCACATGCATAATAAATAAGTTGACAAATAAACACATAAACATATTGTAAAATACAGTCAAAGAAGTCATTAAATAAAATTCTAATACCAGTTTGTGTAATATTTCCATCCGGAACCTTCTCTTCAGCGTCAGGTATATGTGTAGCTGGTCCAACACCGATAACTGCTGGGATATCAGCTTTTGGAGTATCCTCTTGTGCATATCCAACTCTTAATGAATGATGGCCAGGGTCAAACACTAAAGCACCTATTTCATCTCCACCATACAACATGCCATTAGGTCCACTCATTTTGAATTAAAATACTTTAAAACACATACAAGAATTATATATTATTATTAATATCATTTAAGTCAAATCGGCGCGTTACTTGTTAATTGTTATATGATGAAGTATGTCGCATTCTGATATTGACATTATTAAGTAAGGTAGAGTAAAAAGGAACGTTTTTAACATTTTTAGCAAATTTAATTCTTTTTGATTGCAATTAAACTATTTAATTTTAATATATATTAATTCAATTTCAATTATGATTCATTTAATTATAAAACTATTAAATCTATTTTTGTAAACAAAAATGTCTAATTAGCTTCGTTTCCTTACATGAGTAAAGAAACGTTATTGCTTGTTTCATAGACAACATCAAGATAATTTGTTGTGCCACAGATGCCTCAAATTTTTTGCTTACTTTATTTATTATACTTATGCTACAGCAGTGGCGTAAATAAAAGAATTTGTTTTATTTTTAAATTATTATGTCGTCAAAAGATATGCAAAGTGATTGCTATGAACATGAAAATTAAATGAGATTTACATATCATTAAGAAATAATATACATGGTTACAAAATTGTATTAAATATATACATCTTTCTGTGTGTAACGAGACAAGGGGGGCATCATGCCCGGGCGCCGCTCATAAAGTGGCGCCAAATAGTCAGCAAAACTATTTAAAGATACATATGAAATTATATTGTGTTCGCCTGGGGGGCGCTGTAAAAATATTTTGCCCCGGGCGTGAGTTAAACTCACTCCGCCACTGTCTGAACCCACAGCTATTATGTTAATATTTTTAGTTAATTACTTTCCAACTAAACCACTATTAGCTGGAGTAATATTTTTTATTTTATAAACTTATCAGGAAAAAAATAAAATAATAAATATCCTTTTGTATATGTATTTAATATACCACATATGATCAATGACACTTTACCATTACGTTCAACTACACATCGAAGACACAAACTATTACGAAATATACTACGTAACACATATTATAATATGGACACAAAACATATAACAACACTCAGAGATATTAATTGGAGTTTAACTAACATTAAGTTGTCATAAATGTTAAGTACATTTGTATTAATTTAAGATTAGTTAAACGAATTAATATCTTAGATAGTGACTTTACATCTACAAAGTATTCTTGTGTATTAAACTATTTTTTTAACATTTATTTCAAATATTGTGTGTTTTTGAAGATAAAAATATAATTTTAAATAATTTCTTTCATATATAATGTAAGGTACTTACGGACATTAAAAATATATATATTACACAACTATTAAAGAAAAATTTTGTAGACAGAACAAATACTTTAAGTTTCATATCAAAATATTTCCAAAAAACCTTTGAGTAAGTCTTACAAAAATATCAGTGTCAGTTTGCTCAGAGTTTTATAATAACGTGTGCTAAAAATGTGTAAAAAAATGTAATTTTACAAAAAAGATATGAATGATCGTGTTTATAGAAAGTATATAGGAACTTTACTCTAGAGGTTTTAGTTCGTGTACATCAAATAGTATAAAATACAATACGAAATTATACACCGTATAAGAAGGTATATTTAGATATCTATAGAAGGCATAATTACTAAATGTCTATATGTTATATATAATGTCTTATCTATACTAAACATAGCGTGAAATTAACGTTGCACGAACATTTATTGAATAAAATATATTTCTCCTCAAAAAAGGATTAAATACAATAAAAATAATAAGCAAATTAAATTTGTCTTAAAATTAAAAAAGACAATGTCTTTTAATAGTGCTAAAAATATAATAAAAAAGTAAAACATAGTCTATGCTTACAAATATACCTATATATTTGAAGTGATATTAAATTTCTGTACAATTTAGGAATTACGATTTATGGTATTATAAAGTGTATACTAAAAATTATGAATTTATTTAAAATTCCGTCAGAAATGTGCAGATTGTAATTCCGCCCCGTTCAAATTATTTTACGGTTTTTGTCATTTTCAAAACACACGAGGAAATTAAATAATTAATTCCAACGGAATTCCAATATGTCTAAACTGGAAATGTCTAGTCAAAATGTATTTATACTAATTCTCTCCATAGTCCATATATTAATTATTTGTATAATATATATTAATATTTAAATATACGTTAAAACCGCCATATTTGCATACGTTAGCCGAATAAATGACATTCCGAATCAGTCTTAGAAATAACAACGAGGCCTCCACTTTTCATTATTTTAGAGCGATTTCCTATTTTAATGTTTATTTAGTGTAGGTTCTAATACCATTCGTATAAAACTGCTATACAGAATCTAAGTGAGATATAAAAAAATATACGTACATAAATATAACGTCAAAGTGACGTTATATTTATGAAGTTTATGGTGGTGAAGAGAGCCAACCCACATATTTACCTACATATAAACGTGGAAAGAACCGTAAAAAAAACTAAATCAATAATAATTTTATTAAAATTTTACTCGTAACTTTTAATTTAGGTAATAAAGAGACTAATTATTATTTTTAAGCTTGGAATCTAAGAGTGTTAAAATACTCATTATTCACACTTTGAGTGGCGGAATATGTTACGCGGCACGTTGTTTCGATCATAGAGTAAGGAAACGAAAACAATTCGTTCCCCTGATTGGAAATCGTAAATTGACTGAAAAATTACAATGTGTGGCTTTCCTTCACCACCACAGAGACGGTATGAAGAATATATAGATCCTACCAAATTTAAAATATTAAAAAAAGGAATTGAAATAAATAATAACTTTGTTTCTTGACGTAACTTTCTTTTTAGCGAGAAACGAAACATAATTTATAAAACCTACATACGTACGTATTTAAAATAATACTTCGCGTGTTAAATAACTGTAACAATTTGCATAAAACAACTAGCAAGTGTTATTTGTAACGCGATGAATATTTAAAAGTACAAAACTTTTTGAATATTTTTTCTAAGAACATTAAAACGGTTTATTTCTACTATTGTTACGAATTGATTTGCAGTTGTGAACACAGATTTACTACCATTGACAATATACATGCAGGTATAGAGATGAATGGCCTTTGATTATTATGCCTAAGAGAAATAACAAAATAATTGAAATAAAATATTTTTAATCTACGATAGTGAAAGTTCAATAGATACTAGATAATAGACTAATTACTACATTAGGCCGTATATATAAGTTCAGAATTTTGTGAAATATAGTTGATAAATATATCTATGTATTATTATTATTATTATGCCTAAAACTTTAAAATATTACATATTATAGCGATATAAATTATATACATTGCACCGGAATTCTGAAATTGCAGGATATAATCTAGTGTATACAAGTCTCAGTAGACTTTATATAATTCCAGTAAATTAAATAAAACTGAATAATAATCAAAATCGTAGTAATATTTTTGTACCCAAAACTAAAGAGCTCCACTCAAAATATCGGCTAACAGTATTAACTATTAAGTACCTAATGGAAGGGCCCATACATATACATAAAAACATTCAATATTTATTCTAGATATTATCTAAAAGTCCAGTATAAGAAATAGTTTAAAAATGTGCCAAAAATAGTGATTTTTATACAATATACATATTTTAGGTTTTTAGAACAACAGGTCTTTTTTGTCTTTTTCTTCGACGCACATATTTTTAGGTAAAAAAGTGTTTTTTATATAAAATGTGTTTAAACCTGTGTCTTCCTATTAGGACTAGGTATGTTGTATTTTCAAGCTGTGATACTCCAGTTTTCATGAAGTGTCATAAAATGGTGCTAAACTTAGTATACCTACGTACCTGTGTATACTGAATTATTTCTCTAAATCGCAGGTAACTAAAATGTGGATGGCAATTTTCTCAAGTTGGAGCCCAATAATGATTTAAAAAGTATTCAATTTTTTGATGCCAGACGTTTCAGATAAAGTTTAAACAAGATATTCTTGGACTTCTCCCCATTTTAGAAATTACCATCAGTTAATGTCTAAATTGAGATTTCTTATTTACTTCATCTCAAATACAAATTCACAGACAATTCATAATTTTTCCTTAAAAAACATCCAAAACCTTTAAAATTTCCACTCGCATTCATGTTTACTGAAAATTACACCTCTCATTTATAGCAAGCAATTGGCAAATTTCTAATTAACAATCCACAAATTTCAAAACTCTCAAAAAAATTGAACTCTTATCCAAGTATCCAAAAACTACCTGAAAACCCCAAAATGTTTTCTCTTTTTCTTATTCACTGAACCTGTCTAAGAAGGATACTTACCCAAATTGTAGCGCTAAAGAGGAAAAATCCACAATTTTTCCACAGACCAGCCCAAAAAATTACTGAAATCTCCAAAATTTTCCACTTCTTCCTATATTCACTGAACCTGACAACCCACATTGATAGCACTGAAGAGTGGTGCAGCGCCGAGCCCCGCGTCGCCCTCCCCGATGCCCGCCAGGTACTTCGCTCCCGTACAGTCGTCGCAAGTACAACTGTCCGTTAGTGTACAGAGTCCACGGGATGTGGCTATGGCCTCCCATTTAATTTGTTCGTCCAATGTCCCCGAACGAATTAGGAGATTCTGTTGAGGATGACAGGTATTTTATTTTTCATAGTGAAACAATTATAGCATCTTCACAATTCTTCCTTCCCAAGAAGGTTGGGCATAGAGAAACATGGAGTATGTTAACAAGATAAACTATTTAGTAGTTTGTTTCGTTAGTAAAACAAACTATTTGTATATATAATTGCCGCATTTTATCCACCTTCATCAAAAAGAACAAAAAATCTCCCGAAAGAATTTAAGCCGACCACGTAGCAGTCCTCGCGAGTATTATAACTGTCTGTCTATTTGTGTACGGAACCCCCGAAGTATGGGTACCGTAATTCCAACTGTGCAGTCGTCGCAAATATTATTATCAGTTAGTGGTCAGAGTCCCCGGGATATGGCTATGGCTTCCCACTTTATTTGTTCATCCAAAGTTTTCTATCGACTTAGATTTTGCCTAATATGAATTACGTTTTATTTATCACTATATATCTACCAATATCAATGTATCTACTATATATAATAAGACAGAGGTGAGCTTTATGCTGTATTCTAGATATAGCAGAGTAGACATAGAGGCCCTAGTGTTAAAATGCTCTATTTCCATTTCTCAGCCCAAATTAGAGACTTTGGAACTCAACGGTTACCCACCAGAGCAGAGACATGACTTCAAAACATTAATAGAAAATATGCAGACTTTATAAGTCTACTATAATTATAACTTAGGAAGTAACTTATTACAGGCTCAAGTGACACTTTGACTAACGGTGAAGAAAATTGACGTAACCCTCATTTAACTAAAACTCTTTAAACAAACTTTGCTTAGGAATTATTTCATAGTTTAAAATCCATTAATAAGCTTAAGTCTTTCTGAAGAGCCTTTAGTGATGCAGCAGTAATGGGGCAGCGTTTAACTTTACGCGGATGTGGGTTCGATTGGCCATTTGGGCAAATGAGCTCTATTAACGTAAAGTGCGTTGAGTTCCGCCGCTCTATAAGAAAATGGATTGACCTGATTGGTTAAGTTCTCTGTCGTCTGCTCATTGCTATGAGTTCAAGTCTGAAGTCAACAAGCGTAAATACAAATACCAACTTTAAACTCAATTTTATAATTTCTGAGTAAATTGGCTGTGACAGAGAGATGCAAAGAGACATTTTTTAACTTCATGCTCTATATGCAGACGGAGGCTAGTGTTAAGACACTCTATTTCTCACTTTCCACCGAATTCTTGAGACATTGCGTGTAGTAGGTATGGTGGAACTGAACGCCGCGCTTTTACTCCTTACCAGAGCGAGGAAATGAAAATATTAAAATGAATAAATAAAAAGAAACCTATATTTAGAAAGAAAACACATTAAAAAATAACTAACTTACTTTCATAACTTGAACATCGCTCGCTTGCCACATATCAAAATCAGTCAACTGCTGCTCCTTGGACCTACTTTTCTTAGGTTTTTTTAACATGGCGCAGTACATGGAAATATCTTCACTCGTAGCGATCGACGGATCGTCGAATTGTAATGAATTAGCGTCGTACGACGTTGAATCGTCTTCTAAAGTCAGGGTTTTGTCCGGCTCGTCCTGAACGTGGATTTCGTCTATGTCCTCCAATGTCATTGTCGATGTGCCGGTGGATTCGTTTTGGAGATTTTCGTATAATATCTGAAAATGAGAATTATCCAAAAAAAGGTGTCAATTTCTTATATATTAGTATATGGAAGTTAAATATTGGTGTACCTACTTTAAATGCAGTAAATATTTTTTTGGATTGTATAGTAGTTGTTTAGTAAGAAAAGTTTCAGAAACCTTTTGTACAACGAATTATGAATAAAAAGTACACAAAGAATTTATATACAGTACCTGTTGCTCTTCTATCTTGCTACTCAAGCTAGCTCGTCTGGATGGTGGATCATCACCAATTATCTAAAAAAAAAAATATATTTTCTCTAACTAATTATTATCTTTTTTTATCTATTTATTTAATAAAAAAAAACAACTTTTCACCAAGGCGTTGAGTTCCGCCACTCAACACTTAATGCCTCAAGTCAATGGTGAACAGTGGTAAACGGATGTGTCTTAATGGGAGAAGGGGTGTCTTAACATTAGGTTCCCAGATTTCCTTTGCCTACCTTGCTATATATGGGATACAGCGCGAAGCTAAAAAAATGCACGTAAAATTTCATATATAATAAATAAATTTATTATTTCCATCCCGATCCAACCATAACGACATATTCAAAATGCTCTCAAGTCAAAGGAGCTGAAATAGGATTGTAAATTTTCTATACAACACTACCTCTTGCTTCAATCGTTGAGCTAACAAGGGTTCTTAAGTTTAATCATAAATATTTTCCACTACTTCAGAATATTGCTTAAAAAATTTTGATTGGTTTATTAAAATGTTTAAAATTTTTATGATATTTAATTTATATCAAAATGGAAAAGGGCAAAATGAATAGAGTGATGTATTTTTTTATTTTAAGATTATTTTGTGCTTTATTTTTCGCATTATCACGCTGTATACGCATACAACAGGCTCGACGGAGAGAACCTAGAGTCAAGACACTTTGTATTCCACATTCTGTCCGAACTCGAGATAATGGCAATTAGTATTTAACTGGCATTAAACCGTATGTTAAAACCTAAAGTAAAACACAGAAAAGGCACATCACTAAATAATAAATAAATACTAAAATTTATCTTAAACTACCCACTTCTTACCTCATCATCATCATCATCAATGTTCAGCACGGAAAGTATGTCCAGCCGAGAAATTTCGTGCGCCACGATGCCTTTACTCGTAGAGGGCACAGGGGATTCAGGAGAATTCACTATTTTTACGGAGAGAATAAACGTTTTTTTATGTATTCGGGCATTTGGATAACTACTTAGTTATTTCACTTACTTACATTTTACATTAACAATATTGCAGCTACATATTTGACGCTTTTATGTGCAGCTTAGGTTAAAATACGTTAGTTATTTTTGAGTTTCTAGCCTACCCTAAAAGCTTTTTTAATATTTTTTGATAATATGTGGTTTTTATCGTAGCGGTATTTGAACCTGCGTTAATTAAGCGAAATGATAAATATATTTTTTAAAAATGATATGATGCAATCGCTCTTCGCTTTGATATATTTTTTGTTTTTAATTTTTTGAACACAAAAAAAATATTGATCTCCAATAAAATAATTTTTAATTGTTTTTTTTCTGTCTCTACTTTTAATGATCACTCACACACATGCAAAGCTTGGCTTAAACGTCGCGAACTGTAGTTAATTTACATTTCCTTAAGAATAAAAGTATTGATATATAGATTTCATTTCAATTTTTTTGCGTGTATCAAATCCACGAACGTGTTTTAAAAGAGATGCTGGTTCCAACCCCGCTACGTAGAAAACAGTGGTAGATAAAATAATACAAAATAACTTACTTTGTTCAGTGTTAGAGTTGTTCTGTAAAAGATTTTCAGTTGACGGTGGTTCAGTATTTTCCCTACTTCTTCCTTTGAATATACCAAATTTTGTTGGAGCCATAGTCTAGAAGAAATATTTTTATTTTAGTTTTTTTTATACTCGATGCATTTAAATATTTTTTATTGACCTTGAAAAAAACAGAACCCTTATGGGATTCACTTTGTCGATCGTCCGTCTGTATGTCTGTCCGTCTGTTAAGATAGAGTTAAATCAACGCAATCAAAAGATCAAGGCTAAGAATAGAGCGTTTGTGATTACATTATACGTTTTGTATTTGTACATATAATATAAATATTGTATATTTTTATATTAAACTGACTAAATTAATTAAACTTAATAAAAATTATTAAAATAATTTTATTAAATTAAACTTCGTTTACGTTTCTTGCAATCGATATATTTTTTAACATAAGTACCGGATAATACAATACTCAAACAGAACAAATAACAAACACAATTTTTTTTAAGATAATAAGTAAAAATGAACATGAATGAACATGAATGAATGGTGTAAATCCAAAAAGGTCTCATTTTATATTATTCTTTATTAAATTAGTATCTCTAATTCAAAACATGATACTTACCAAAAATAGACGACTCAACACCAAAATATTATTTACATTAACAAAAAACACTTTCAGACCATATTTACGAATATTGACGAATAATTCCTTTTTTATCAAATCTCACATAAATTATATTTTTATTTGATCCCTAAAATAAGTAAATATGTTTATAAAAATGTATTTTTTAGCAAAAACCTGATTTTTAAATAACACTGTCATGTCCGTCAAGACAACATAGACTGGAATTGAAAGGTCTTTTACAGTACGCAGTACATCTGTTTCAAGCGAAAAATTTCCACAGATTGTATATTTGTATATATAATTAGATTATGCCTGCAATTTAACTAAATAAATGTATTTTATTTAATATTTTAAACATTCAATATGTTTTAAATGTAAAGATTGTAAACCTTTACATTTACAACATTCTAATTTATATATGCTATCAAATAAACTCGTCAAGAAAGTAGAGCTTACGCTTGAGAGCTTGAGCTTTTATCTGAAAGTAATGTCTGCTTTGGCCCTTTGGGTTATAAATTTTTAATAATTTACATTTACTTTTATTTATTAATTTATCAAAATTATTTTTATGACAAAGTATATTTTAATGTAGATGTTGTGAATATTACAAAAAAAAGTTTCTATTACATTTTATTAAAACATATTTTGACTTTTAAACACACGTTATAATTTAATATTTTTAGTCAAACCAAAAATTACGTTACGTATAATGTACATTTTCAGATCTGTCGATATAAAGAACCTTGTCTGGGCTTGCTTTGCACTCGGAAGATGCGCGCGCATTGTGTTTGCAATCTTTCGATTGTAGATGGAAAACTTCATCAAAATATTTGAAGCAATTTAAACTTTATAAGGTTAAAAATAAGAATACGATTTACTTAAGCTAACATCATTGCTTATTCTTATTTACTTTGTAGAAAATATTTTTATAACGTCCTTAGTTGCTATACATTTAGTAACTTTAACTATGCGATTTTTATTTTAATTTCGTCAACACATCATTTCTAACAAAAGAAACAAAAAACTCTTTACTCTTTAAGTTTAATGTCAAAGGTATGATATTTCTATTTTAGCTTCACGTTTTTTCCGTACATCAATCATCATCAATCAGGAAAGGGAAAGGACACTTAAGACACTTCTTTAAGTGTTAAGACACTTCTTTCTCCATTTACAGTCCGAATTCGAGATTGTGTGTTAAGTGACATTGTGTGTTAAGTGACAGAACTCACTGCGGCGCTATGTTTCGCTTTTACCAGAGTGAAGAAAGCCGTAAACGACCATGGGTAGTGTCGAGGCAACGTTGAGTTCCGCCACAAGTATTTGGCGGCCAAGTATTTAAGAGTGGACAGCGGAGTGTTTTAGCACAGTGTTTTTACATACGTTAAGCTGGAAAATAAAACAGAAGATTTAATGAAACTCACTCACTTATAATATAAGTCTTTATTATCGAATTTAATGAAATAGGTAACTTTAGGATTTATGTGTAAGCCTCTCGCAATTTCGTTATAATGAAAAGTGGGTAATAATTATCATTAGATACTACTATTTATAACTTATGTGAAAATTGTCAATGTAAGGATAGGTTCTATAAATAAAACAATTAAATAAATAACCAATGTATCGGTTATAATGCTTTAATTCCTACAATAATAAAGTTAACGCATTAATAAAATTGAACAGTTACTTAGTTAACAGAGAAAATCACCAAAAATATGTTTTGCCCAGCCCGAAATATATTTTTGGGATTTAATAGATTAAAACATTAAAATAATAGTAATTGACTAGAGTATAGACGGATGTACTTTCGATTGACTAGATCGCTGAAGAAGTTTTTTTTTAATTATAATTTTTTAAAATCCAATTTTATTAAAAATATTTAACATAAATAACATATAAACATTGAAATCCAGAAAAATATGTTACCCTAAATTTGGCATATTAGTTTTGGCGGGATAAATTTATGTAGTAAAAAAATTTATACAGATTACATAAAAATAAGACAGGTAAGAAACAGTTATTTACAGTTTAAATTACATAGTTATAACTTATTTCATTATTGTTTAATATAAATAAATTGGGTCATTGGTTAAATCGTAATTTAGGGAGTCCATTTTACTTGTAGCCGAGATTTTTAAACATGTCGTCGTTTAGAGTATGCTCGAAAAATGGCACATCTCTGAAGATGACGGACGCGTCGGCTATATGCATCTGCCGTTTGCCGTATCTGAAAAAATGTTTAAGTAAGTCGGTACGTTTTTCGGTGTGAATACGGTGTGAAGCTAAAAAGAAACCATAATATTTCCGTTTAGACCAGTTGTAATAATAACTATTTTTTTTGTTACGACAAAAATAATGTATAAATAACTGGATAACTTACAAATAAATACAAATATTAAGTTCAAAAGTGCCATCAAGTGTCCAATAGATGAAATAACAAATAAAATTAAACAACATCCATAATTCATATTATATTAATTATTACTGTCAATGCTAAATTAAAACATAACATTAAAACATTAAAAAAAAAATTATTTTCTTACGGAAATGACGGAATATGACGTTAAAAAAACAAATTAGTTAGGTTCAGAGTTCTTTTACATTGATGTATAGGTACATCAATTATTTTCAATACAAAAAGTTAATGACTTACCTTCCTCGTCCATGTACGGAATAATATTCTTGCAGTTCTTTCAAATAATTGGATATCTGCTCAGCGGTGTCAAAGCGTTCGGGGCGGCGCGGGCGCGGGTACTGAGCTTGCGTCGCGCACGACAAGATGGCGGATAGCAACAAAATGGCGGAGAGAAGGGCACGCATGGCTGAAAACAAATATTTAAAAGATATTACAATGGGTACCAAGTTTCATAACGTTAGAGTATATACATTTTAAACTTTTAAATTAAAATGACAGGACCGTCGTAGCGCAAAGGTAAAACGTGTGTTTTCGATATGAACAGAGTTATCTTGTTTTTAAGTAAATGTCATTTTTGTTGTAGAATGTACGATTTTATCAGGAAATCATAGGGCCGTATATCGGCTCGATATCTCCAAGCATTCCTGAGATAAGTGCTCTTGACATACAGACAGAGAGACAGACGGACAACAAAGTGTTGTAAAAAATAAGGGTTCCTTTTTTCCTTAAAAGGTACGGAACCCTAAAAACAAAAAAATCTCAGGTTTAATTCCATTCACATTCGACATACTCGTACTATCTACTATGTAGAATTAATTAGAAATTTTGCTTTGTCAGGCACTTAAGTGCTTCGATATGTTAAATAAGACCGCGGAATGCTAACGATCGATTAGACAATTAAAAACGTATCTAGGGATTTGAAAGATATCGCTGAACTAATACATTGTGATAGACGAAATTTGTGTAATATGATATAAATAGAATAGAATTTAATCTTTTTATATTTAGCAACTCATAAAAATGTTGTACCTATTTAGGGCCTAGCGGCATTCTTAATACTTGCTGTTTAATAATTTTTTGAAAAATATGAATAATTATTATTATTACATATTATACATAAGCGCATTAGTAACTCGATTGCATCGAATCCGTAATTCTTTTAAAATAAAAGAAGCTTTTACATTAGGATCCCAGAAAACGTCCGAAAAAAAAAGACGTTTCTCTGTTAAATGTACCAAATTAATGATTTTATAAATGATAGCACACCTTGGAAATAAAATGTTCGCTCCTGTATGTTTCAAAATTATAATTGTCACTGAAAAATAAGTGCCAATTTACAAATAATTGATATAAAGAAAATAGTCGATTCTTGCTCTTAGAATATGTTATGATAAGTCTAGTTTCGTCCTGCCATTTAACTATAAGCCAAAACCGCAGAAATAAGCCATTGTGAGAATATTATAATTTAGTATACATATTTCGAATACGGCCAGGACGTATTTTATATCCGTGTATTAGCCGTATAAACTGCGTTTATGTCAAATTAGAGCGCAATCTGGGGGGCGACGCTAACGATGATTGCATGTACGCTTCAATATAAGCAGGGAAATGTTTATATTTGAAATGTTTTTTGTTCCTGGCTTGTTTTAAAATTCACGCTGTATCCCGCACACAGCAGGGTGGGCACAGGGAAGTTACGAAACTCCGTTCCTCACTTTTCGCTATATTTTTGATAGCATTACGTGATGAGTGGCGGAACTCAACACCTCTCTTTGCCTCAAAAATAGAGCGAAGAAATGAAAATGTAAATTTAAATAAATAGTGGGGTGCGAACCCACAAGCGTCGCGTTACAGTCACACCCTTGTGCCGCTGCGCCATAACGACCTCTTTTTTTTAATTGTGCATTTTGACGATTCTTCGGCTTATTTGGAGATTTGCACAATTGTATTTAGTGGCGGAATTCAACGCCGCGCTTTGACAGTAATTGTAATTAATACTACAATTCAAGACCTTTAGTTATTCTTGTCTAAATTACAGAGCTAAAATCTAAATATACATAATATTCAAAGATATTTAACGAATCATAAGGATTAACGCCAGTAATATTGGATTATAATTAAATAATAAATTAAATATTTGTTAAAGTTCTAGCTGGAGCCCTTTAAATCTTTATTTAAAGATACAATTTGTTATAATATTTAATTATAAGATTTGAAATTTAAATTTGACACCAATGTTGTTCAGTCGTGCAGTATTTGATTGACCATGAAATTGGGATGGGGTTAGGCTTAGGTTCTGTTACATACAAAGTAATGTCTAAAAATGGGTAGTGAATGAAAATTAAGTGACGCGTCACTATGTCCTATCTCGTTTTAGTCTTACGCTGTATCCATGGCCGTAGGAATAGGGAGGGGTGGTCCATAAAATTGTTCTCTTTATCATAAACTAGCGACCCGCTCGCGGCTTCGCCCGCCTTAACTACTGAATTATTCATATAATGTATGCTTGCAAAGCACTTAAGATAATGTGAAAATTAATTAAACCCTAATGCAACCCGCATTTTCGTAATTCCAATAAAGGATTTTCCAATTGTTTTAAAATAAACACAAATAACAGAAAACATAAACGAAAGAAATTATAAACAACAGACTACCTACTATTCTCTTACCCAAAAATACTTAAACGAAAGAAGTAACCAACTATGTCGCGTGGAAATGCATTATAATTATTGAATAACTCCAAAATACGTGCAATCACTTCTAAATTTAATTTGCCAGGCGCAGAATTGAAGCATTCTCTCGGCTATCTCCGTAGTAGCTCAGAACGACTTCAGAGCGTTGGTCCGACCGTGGTCCCAGGCGAAAATCTCCTTTAGAGCAGACACATGGAAGAGGATGCGGGAGGGGTTTGGAATTGGACCCTCGGTTTCTTGAGGGAGGCCTAGATTAAACGACCAAGGTGACTGCTCATGAGTCGGATTTGGAGGAGGATAGAAAGTCCCTCGGAAGAAGACGTCTGACCTCGGGCGGCCGGGTATATGGAGTGCTGCTCCTTAGGCGCAGGTGACTCGATACACCGGCGCAACGGAATACGTTTGACGCGAGGCGACCAATGTGTACCTCAAGGGTTTCTATTTTTAGGTTGCGGTTTCTATTTTAAGTGGCGTGTGGTGTTCACGTAGTATGGTGCCTGCGTCACTCGCCGGAGGGTGAGGTTCCGTACTACCTACAGGATTCCTCGTTGAGTAATACTCGCTAGGGCATTGTTATGTCATCAATGTATAGTGCGTAGTAATTCTAGGACAACGGCAGCGATCGGGTCGCTGCTAGACCTCGCACTCTCAACTCTCACGCAAAATGTCCTGTCACTTACAAAGCAGAGCGGCAAAGAAATGCGCGACGTGCTGGAGGGTGCCCGCTTTGAGCACTTTATGAAATCAGCCCGGGTGCCAGTCGCGGTCCAATACGCGTGCTACGTCAAGGAAGACTGCTATTGCACACTCACACTCTCTCTCGGTTGATCACTGTTGCGTAGTTTACCCAGAGTGGTATACCCGCTCCCCAAACTGCTCGCTTCTTGGGTGGATGTGCGACTGGAGAAGTGAGAGAAATAACTTCTCGAACAGCTTGGCGACCTTGCTGAGGAGGATTATAGATCGGTATCCCTCAGCAACATAATGAGCAGGCCCTCGTTCCATGCTCGGGGGAAAGAAGCCGGGCGGGTGCGGTGGATCCACTATTATAAGCAAAATGTTGCGGGGCACGGGGGGACGCGTGGTGGGCGAAGAACTGTTAATCAGCAAGGATTTTTTAGTACTACTAAATCTGTGCTACCAATATTTTAAAGTACTTATTAAAATATATTTAAATGACTATTTTTAAACGGAATAAATTATAAACAAAAGCCTACCTACTAATAACTCCTACAAAAAATATGAAACCAAATATACCGCGTTTAAATAATACATTCAACCCTAAATATCCAATACGTGCAAACGCATCTAAATCTTCGTTGCTATAAAGGCAGGCGGGTTTTGTTTTTCGAGCTTGTGGTTAATGCTGAAGAGGGTATTCTGTCCCTGATGAAAAGCAAGCACTACGTGGCTG